>JANEHU010005206.1:0-89761 GCA_027563435.1 Nasonovia ribisnigri | reverse complement strand
CGTAAAAATTCCAGTTTTTCCCGATTATGTTGAAACATTTTGGGAAATTTAAATTTTGACCTCTCAAAGTATCAGCTATACCCTGTTTAAAATAAGAAGCCACCAGCGACCACGGGCAAAACCGGTTTTTAAATGTAAAGATGGTGCCTTCTTATTTTGAAAAGAGTATAGGTCCAATTTGCTATCAAATAACACCGTCATTTTTTCTACAATGTATCGTATATACAGACATAAAAAAAGCTCATCATTGTAAAATTAATATGTATACATACAGGATACATTCATAGCTACGCTCAGAGTCTAAAAACTATAGTTAAATTATTAAATGTCGTCTAACCAAATATAGCACCTAAATTATAATGATTCAATGTTTCAAATTTTTGAACTAAAAAAGTGATAATTTTTTGGGAAAGAAATAAAAAATCTAACACGACCGAACTTGATACCTAACAATTTCAATACCTACATGAACTGATACACATATTATGTATGATTTGAAACTACGTCCTCATTTATCACATAATAATATACATCAACATCATACTGATTTAGTCGAAACGATATTATACACACGACAAAGGTAAACGCATTTTATTTTTAGAGTATAATATGGGCATTCGTATAATTCAGTTCATATAGGTAGTTACTATTTTTTTTTTGTGAGAGAAAACGACGATTTTTTACGCTTCATGTTTCCGTTTGGCGTTTAGTTTTGACGTATGACCGAGTAACATGAAATATTAAACCTAACAGCCGACACAACGTTAAAAAAACTCTAGTTTGAAAACATAAAACTACAGTGTTGTTGTATACACTATTTCAAGTATTCGCCGAAATGACTTGTCCGTTGGTCGTAAAAACCGAAGGGTCACACTCGTCGCTTATTATTGCTCAGCGCCACAGCCCATCAGACCTTTCAACCATTGTGGAGTAGGTACCTATACTATAGAATATAATACTATACATAGGGAAGAACTTGTTCCCTACAATACATTGCTGTTTTTAGATTACGTTTCATTAACAAGCATTGTAGTGCGGCCCCTTCTTGACGCACCCAAAAGTAAATGTGATAACCCTTTTCGACTAACACTCGCGAAAATTATCATAAAAATCGATACGCCAACTGCATTATTCGGTAACCACGTTTTTACATTTAGAATAGGCATTAGGTAAGACGTATGAGTATGGTTTGGAATATATGTCATCGATGTTTAATATAATATGAGTATATTGTATATTGTAATCAAAATAACTAAAATCTCTAGTATCTCATTTATACGATAAGTTATTTAAATATTAAAAATAGTACCAATGTTATTTAGTAGTCCCTAATCATAGAGATAATCAATTGTTATATTATTTACATGATGCAAAACATTAAGATACTTATAATCAATATTATCTACACAATGTAAAAGTCAATCAAGCAGACACAATAATCTGACCAGTTTGTTACAATATATTTACAATCAAATATTTTATTCTTAACGTTATCTACAGAGTTCAGATATTGTAAGAGTCAAATAGCCAATAAGATAGTTTAATCAATGTTTGACGAAAATTCGAAAATTCGATGATATATTATAATTTATAACCACTGGATTCGTTTTTACGTGTTGGCAGTTGACTGTTTGGCACACATATAATGGTTGAGTAATCAAGTAGTAAAACATCTGTCTAAATGGTAGACGATTTATATCTGCCAAGAATTGGAAAATTTTTAAATCATTTCCCTTGAAAACCAAAACAAAACAGAATGATATTCTATACGTGGGCAATTTTCGGTTTAAATTAGGATTTCCGTTGTTCATCGTGACTCGTCAACCCTATCGTTGATATTATATTATATTCATACACGTTGCGCCCAATGATTCACCGTTAATCGTAACTTGTTAGCTGTGATTTAGTAGTATCAGTATCTCTGTGACGTAATTTCAAGCACCGAAATCACCCATAGATTGACGTTATGGGTAGTTTAGAAATTTTAGCTTTACATTTTAAAAAAAAATTACATTAATCTGTAAAAAAATAACGAAAAACATAACGTTTTTAGCAGATATCATGGAACACTAGCTCTACTAAAAAAGTTGAATGTAACGGAGGAAAAAATAAAAATAAAATAGTGTTACACGCAAATATCTCGTTGATAGTTGATTGTCAATATTTATTTAATGCGTTTGGCAAGAGATGAACGACGTTATTCCAATGACATCATTAGCATTATAATAATATGAGATTATGGTGTTGGTTACAATATTTTAAAATGTCGTTTTTTTACGTAAATTGATAAATAATATTATTATCTACATACTACAATACACATTTTCAGTATTCGTAATAAATTACCCGTTATTCAGAACCTTAATATTATAAATTATAATATTATAGGTACACGATGACATAATAATATATTATGTTTCTATAATCTGTAGCTACCTATTAATAAAAGTTGTTCACAAACAGAATCCTTTTTTAGCTTATCGGAATCGTACAATATTATTATATTCAGTAATAATAATAAAAAAAAAAACATTAAAGCAGTATGTTTTTAACAGACCTTTTAAGGAACACATAGTTTTTAGTTTGAGAACACGTACATGTCGTTTCTATGACTCAAGTCATTGGAAATTTCACTAGGGATACCTAACCAATAAACACTGGTACAAGTTGATGTTCATATTTACAAATATATCATATTATTTTCAGATGAATTCCAAACAAATCTTGATTTTACGAGTTAAAGTATTTTTTATTCAAATTTTGTTTAAACACCAAATCACCCATAGAAAAACAACCAAATATCGTACACACTATAATTTCGTCGATGTTAGATTATATTTTACTAAACATGTTTAAACATTCTAAAAATAAATCAACCAAGTGCCACTAGTACAAAAAATCTAATACCTACCTACCAGAGTCTATATTATATCACGGGCTAAATTGGAGCATAAAAAAATTAAAAAGTAACTTCTTTTTAAATATTGTAAATTGTTTTTAAACAAAAAAAATACGACTATAATTATAGTTTTCCGTGTTTTTGTCTGACAACGAAAACTAAAAGCTATTAGTAAAGATATTAATAAACTACGGATTTTAAAAATCGCAGATAATAGAAAATCACAACATTTTACTTATGATTTGCTTGAAGTTATGAAGTTATTGAATCGGTTCCACTATATACACAATACACCACCATGTATAACACCATAAAACCATAAGTCCATAACCACGAACCTATAATTGAATATAGTAACTATTACCAATACTATTTAAATATTTCATACTTCAAACAATTTAGTTGTTATTTTAAATCTGAATGCCTAGAATCTGGACGAATTTAATATCATATTAAAAATTAAATAACTAACCGACTAAAATTAATTCTGACAGCGTTATGCCAATAAACTATTAAGTATAGATAAGTAGTTGATTACAAAATAATACTTAAAGATAATATTATTATTATCTATTTATTATAAGCTCGTAGTCAATGTAGTTCGTCGTATAACGGTATCAGTATTATCACTAGCCAGACGTGCATTTCAGTATTTTACGCAGCAAACCATAAAGATCGAACGGTATCGTGATGATATAATTGTATTGTTATCCGACATCACTAGTCAGCATAGTAGTACGTAAGTACTTACTTATATTATTTATATTTAGGTATATAATATTATAATACAATCGAATTACCCAATAGTGTTAAATGTTTATTAACTATAACTTATATTATGATATAATAATGGCGAGTGATGACGCACGCCGGTAACCGGTATCCACTATCCCGAACGATTTCGAGGACGAACGGATAAAATGATATATTTATATTTGTTTTGGCGGGAAACCCGGCCGACGGAAACCGGTAGATAAAAATAATAAAAAATGATAACAATATTATTACTTTTCATAGACCTTATATTCCTACAAGTCCTATACCTCAGAGTACTTAAAATATTATACGAGAAATTCTTCGGAGCGAACCCGTGTAGATTTCCCCTCGAAAAGTAAGTCGGTTCAATTCCAAAAACATCGCAGTCGCCAACCGATTTACGAGAATATGAAACACAGTGGTTTACTTTTTATTACCACGAGGCGGTCAAAAAAATACGCCGATCACTCAGACTGTTGTCCACATCCCGAGTGACGCGATTGTTCCGTTTTTTTCATCGATTATCGTTATCACGTTGATATCGTCACCGTAGATGCCTGACAATTTACGGGATGGGCAACCCCCCCCCCCCGGTGTGGACCGGTGTAAAACCTCGTTGATCAACCGGAACCGATACAAACGCTTTGGTTTATCATCACAACGGGTTAACGCGGGGGAAAATGAGAGAAAAACGAAAACCGTTTCTCACTGTATTTTTATTTAAGCGCATAAGCTGGCTGGCAGAGGTACTCACCAAACCGGTCGTCATTCCCCGATTACGGAGTGTTCGGCGCCGACGGCATAACGGCGGTCGTCGTCGTTTTCCACAGATCGCGGTCGCACGGCGTCGACGGTTCTCGTGACAATTTTCGCGTCCGCAGTGGCGGGATTCGCGAGCGCCGAGGGACGGCCGGTGAACGGGACAGTGCGGGACGCGGCAAACGGCTGCACACTGCGGTCGGCGACTGTTCGGTCGGTTCTGCTGCTGCTGCTGCTGCTGCTGCTGCTGCGACGGCGGCGGCGGCACCTCCACGCGCACGGCGGCGGTCGCCGGTTCGGACGCGGTCGCGGTGCGTGCTCGGCGGCCGGTTCGACAGGGATAATAATAATAATAATAATAATATTTCGGTTGTTCTACGGACGACGACGGCGACTACGTCACGACCACCAAACCAACAGCTGCTCGGCGCTGCCGCCGCCGCCGATGCTTCTCCTCCGCCGCCGCGGACGAAAGACCATTGTGCCGGGGCGCACGCGCCATATTAATATTATTATTCTTTTATAATATTATTATTATTATTATTAAATGTTATACACACGACGGACTGACTGGGTGTGCGTTTGGGTGTGTTTGTTTGCGCGGGCGCTTGTGCGTGCGTGGGGTATATAATATAAAATGTATATATATATGTATATATACCTGCTGGACGGGGAGACAACACGCACGTTGCAGGGGTGGATTCGCCGAGGCTGGGTTAGGGACCGTTAACACCGGAACAGCTGCAAAAAAGAAAAAAAAAATCATTGCATTTTTGACGATTTAACGCCTGTACGTAATAATTTTGTACAAATTTGTAACACCACTATACCGTTATGCACTAATACGATATAATAATATAAAGGTATATACTAAATAGGTGGATACCGAATAGGTAGGTACTAGGTAGGTAGTAGGTACCTATTAATTGCGGTCGACGTTGCTGCTCATAATTATGTTATTTATCAAACGTTATTATATTAAAATATTACGGTGAATTTTGCAGATGGTTTATAAATTAAAACCCGAACAAATTACTACTAATAATAATATAACTATTAACATCTAATAACATTTGTAATATTAAATTGTATTTTTATTAGTATCGCCGAGTAGTGATTACATCAGATTATTTAATCATTTATGCTTATGGTTTTAATCTTTAAACTGTCGAAATAAAATCTTATTATCAAAACAGAATTATGTACCTATGTCCTATATGGCTATATATTATGGTGATAGTATTAGTTTGAAAGCTAACGTGGAAAATATAGTAACACGGAAAGTCAAATCAACCATTAATAGTTTCTTTTATAGTATACCTACCTAATAATATACCTATATAGTATGTTTTATTTTTCTTGAATGTTTAAGTAGGTTTTATAATAAAAGATACATTCAAAAAGTGTTTTATGGAATCAACCGGCCAATAGAATCAAAATGACCTGGGCCAATGCGCGGAACTCACGGAATTACGTATAAAGTAAGTGCTGCACCAAACACGTCGACATAGGCATCGTCGCGCTTAAAAGGACGAAAACAAAATATGTTATCAACACTCTGTTCGTCTTTTCGTCGCATATAACATAATATAATTCAGGAATATTATTATAATATTATATAATTGTGTAGTCGTGTAGACATCAGTACACTCTGCTCGCTTGGTTGTTGTACTGTTACATTAACGTGCGTCGACGGCACCACCGCTGTCGTTAATGGATATTAAATGTCCGTGCCGTGTAAACGCGTGCGCGTGTGCCACATGTGGAAAGGATTGATAGAAATCGTATTTCATCGACAGGCATGTGCGTGCGGGGGCGATCGCCGTCGGCATCCAGTGAGACTCCACGCGAGACATCATGTTACGTAATATTGTTATTATTATTTGGGGTGGTGGAGAAGGTGTTCGGTCGGTAGATTTTATTCCGGTGCTGCCTTGTGGTGACTATACGTCATGAATATTATAATATTATACAGGATGCCCACTGGCCGGATTGTATTTTCAATAGTAAACACGTTAACAGTTAATAGTTCACCGTCTCGACAAGTCTTGAAAATATTAATTTTGTAGTTTCTACACAATTTTAAATCATAACAAATCAACATTCTTAACATTTTTTTTATCGTACCTACATAATCGTATTTTTAGTTTCTTTCTTTTTTTAATTTACAACACGTCAAGACCGTACATTATTAATTTCATATTCTGAAGAAAAATATTTTTCTGAAAATGTTGGTTGATAAAAATCAAATTTTGAAACATAAAATTAAGTAGTTGTTATAAGTCCCGTATGAAGTTATTGGTGAGCGGAGCGAAGTGGAGTGGCACAGTGTAACAGCCCACATGGGTACCCCGAAAAATGTTGACCCACTACTTGTCAAAACTTTAAATACTTATTAATTATAACTTAATAACTACCTATAGTCGTTCAAAATTTGATTATCAAGTATCAAAATTCCCAGATAAATAGATAGGTACTTAAAAAATGATGTCGATGAAAATAGTAAGCAAATAATTCTTTTATTTAATGTTTTTTTAAAAACTATGTTGTGTTATGACTTTAAAGTTTAAATTGTGTAAAATTAAATAATTATAATGAAATCTAATGTATTATATGCTATAAATAACATTGAATCGTCATAAACTATAATTTATTTTCATAAAAGTAAAAGCAAAAGTAAAATATTTATTGTATATTATTGTATAGTTGTTAGTTGTTACTTGTTTATAATTTATATGAGTGTATACTATTACAAATTACAAATTATATTTATTTATTCATTTTATTTTTTTGAAACGTTGGCTTATAATGGACCCCTTGCCGAGGGCCCATGGCATTTGCAATTTATATACATTGCACGCAATGCGTAAACACGACACTGTTTTTAAAATTGTATTTTAATTACCAAGTTTTGATAATTGTGTAAATCGTAATATTGTTATAAATTATATAAGTACTATTTTTTTTACCAATCCTTAATCGTAGTCAGTTCTATTTTAAATGGATAACTTCCTAACGATTTAATTTTACCATTTAATCGTATTCACATTTTTACCGAAGTTTCCCCGTATATTTTTGTATATAAATAAAATTGTCAATTACAATATCTAAATGTATTTAAATATACTTTAATTGTTATATTTAAGTATTTCTTTCAACATTTGTTATTATTCGTTACATAAAACCCCTTATAAAGTTAATGTAAACAGTTATTAATATATAGTTATACTAAAAATTTAGATTTCAGTTGATTAACTTAATTTAGGTACTATTAAAGTTTGTAAATTTAATCAAATTGCTTCTCAAGTACTGTTAGTTGTTTAATTGTTATTATAATTATTATTATTATCTTCAAACTAGTTAACTTGGGGTAAAATAGATTTTATTTTCGCGCTTTACCTGTTCCCACCATTTAGTATTTTCATTCTATCAAAGTATTTGTTCTGCAAATTAAAATAGCTTGGAAATTTTTAGGTAAGTATGTTTTTTACTTGTTATATAATTATACAATTTAAAAATCTTATTTATTTACCCTTTGATTTTGTATACAATAATATTGTATGACCGTCAAATTATAACGCCGTTTGATGGTATTAAATTGACCATAGATGTAAATATCACATATTATTGCTATATCGTATAACAGTTTATACGTTATACTTTACTAAAAAATAAAATAAAAATCAAATATTATCAGAATCCTTCTACGCCTTCATATTGTTGCAATCAATACAAACACTTGTGCAGTATAGCTCAGTCGGCATCAGTGCTGAGCGCTCAAGCACTTTTAAAAATAACAATATCATATTTCAATAGATATATTACAGGTATGAGGTAGGTATTAAAATTTAAAACTGTTATATACTTATATATAACTTATAACACTAATAAAAATAAAATTACAGATTCCATGGTGATAATATATACTAAATTAATTAATGCTATTACGTGTGTTAATAGTGTCTTATTAATAATATAAATAATTACACTGTAAGCACTGCTCAAATTATAAAAAAAATAAAAGTTGTGTTGGTATATTTTAATATTTTTATGGACGAAGTAGCTGAACAAATCAAAACATTCTTCTATTTCGTTGATTCATAAATAATATTTTTTTATAATTCATTCTGTTTCAAGAATGGAACTATTCAAATAAAAGTATATGACATAATATGTTCTTAATATATATTAAGTCATAAGTCATAACTCATAACCATATTTATACTTTCGAGTGATTTTCGCATGTACCTATTTATTACTAAAATAATAAATGTATTTTTAGTTTATTTAATATCATATCATTTTAATTGAGTATTAGGGTAATAGCTAAAAAAGTTTTTATAAATAATAATGTGAATTCTGTTTAAAGGGTATTAAAATAGGTTTATATAAGCATCTTATTTAATGTAAAGGTAAATATAAATTTTAAAAAATTTGGACACAACTCTCCTATGGTCCCATTGTATGACTATATATAATAAATATAATAAGACTTTATAGCTTACGGTCATTAAAAAATTACAGTAGAAAACTGACACAGACACACGCATTATAGTTATTGTATAGTTGGTATATAATATGACAGTACCGCGTGTGACGTGTGCCCACACAACGAATACCTAATAAGGTAGGTATAACTGTCGAAACAAAGGGTGATTACTGTGGGGTGAGGTGTACCGGTCTCCTCAACAAATATATACGTTTACACCGGATATACGGTGTTAGATTATTGTAGTGTATATTATGTTTACTACTTACATATCTCGTCGATAATATCATTAATTCAGTTGCTGCCGAGTGCACTATTCGCATGAAAACAAAAATATACAATCGCTATCACTGGTCCCAGGCTACGTAATGATAACAAGGCTTACGGAAGACCGGAAGTCCGGATTCGCGTACGCAGTCGAGATGACTGAAAGTGCGAGTGGACCAGCGGCGGCGCGTGCGTCGGCTTCTCAGATCGATCGATAATACGAACCACCTCGACCCCATTGGCCATTTTATAGCGGCGGCAATTTCGAATAGGTTCGTAGAGAAACGCTTATATTTTAACAGCAGTGTTCATTTTCTGAAACTTTATAACAAATCATACCTATGATGTAGTCTGTAGCCTGTATAATATATAGGTAATAAGAACACTATCTAGTATAAAAATGTTGTTATTTGTTCATTTAAATAATTTTTATAATATTATATTCACTATTAAACCATCAATGTACGTGTACCTATAAATTATTATGATGCATTAATGCATACAAGTCGTATAGCACGTGTATCATATACGGATACGAGTAAATCTAACTTGTTGTATACCTACGACCCTTCCCAATTGTGGAGGTAAATTCTGTGGCTTTCCTCACATTCTTATTAATTTATAGTCCCACTATTTCAGTAAATATTTAATAAAAATCTTTCTATTTTCTTTGTATTATTCCTTTTATTCCAATGTAATTCCTCAATTTATAAATTTCTTTTAAATTTGATTCTTAATAAAGACATATAGCGCTTAAAATTTAAACACTAAATGTTTATACTTTGCATAATATGGTATTTGCACCCTGCACTACATGCTTGTGCTTATTAATTTCTTATGAAACTTATAATGATAAAAGTATAACGGCAATATTATATGTTACAAAATTTTAATTATGTAAATATTTATAATATGTTATTTACTTTTATAACAAATAAGTCGACCAATAGGCAATAGTATTAAAATTACGATTATTATAGTAAAGTAGATATAGTATTTAAATATAATACTGATTATAGGCTCTAGTTATTAATACACTAGTAGATAGGTATTCAACATAAAAAGACGTGCAGTAGTCTGCACAATATATACTTTTGTATTATTATGTAAAAATAGTAATTATTAATTTAACTCTAAAATAAACCAAATTATAATAAAATATGTTTTCAAACACATTGCCTATACATATAATATTATTTATTATACTTAAGTAATATAGTCTATAGGTATATTATTTATTATTTCTTTGCATTTTAGTCTGAAAGAAATTATTGCAGTTGACGTTTTTCTTGAGTGATATATTTAAAATGTGTCTGTCCGTGAGCAAGCATTTATTTTTGGTTACGAAATGTCTATTATAAACGAAGGGTGACACGTGCGTCCCATATAATCTACCACATTTTAAAGTTGCAGAAATAGATTTTGACTGTTTATAGTAGGTACTTAGTTCATAATAAATAATTAAACTATATACTGGTATAATGTCGAGTACAAAGTTAAAATAAATTAATATTAGGTACTTTTTATCTTGACATTTATTAAAAAAATGGTACCTACGGACCACGGCAGGGACTATAATAATGTTAATGTCTAAACATTTGAAACTTTATGCCCGGAAAACGATACTTAGCAGCAATATGTACTGCAGCTATATACGCACGTAGACCGTTGCTACTCTCCATTAATAAGCGTTATTTTATTTTAAATTTGTTTTTATATAATTTTTACTCCTTGCCTCTTTGTTATGTTCTTTATGTAACTATTCAAATTTAAATACGAAATTATCCATATTTACTAATATTATAATTATTATACTTCCAAAATCTTTAATCATAATTAGTAGATTATTTTTATAAGCACTTGTATAATTGTATAAATTTTAAAACAATTAATAAGTTTAAATTGTTATTACCTAGGATTTTTGTGTAATTTTTCCGCTGAATTCTGTAGTCATACGTACCTATATTATTAATTATTATATAATATATACGATTTAGGTATGCCGTATAGGTATACGTATATAGGTTAATTTAATTTTCATATTATTTTTTTTTAACTTATAAAGTAATAACAACAGTATTTTATTATAACTTATTAATAACCATGATATACCTAGTTTTCAAACAGTTTATTTTCAATGTACCTAAATATAAAATAGTGGTATATTTTTTTGCAGTTTATACATTTTTACTGATTTTATAAAATGTGAATTTATATATCTAACTACTTATAGACAGTTGTCATGTCTATAGCAATAATCAAATACAAGCAATTACAGTTTACTGTCATTTGCGGCCATTAAAAAAAGAAGAATCCATCAAAGTAAATATCAACGTTCAACAACTAAAATTAGACATTCGAAAATTACGTGAATACTTACTCAGTTACACGTCATAATTCCTCTATAATACTATCTATACGACAAGGGCGGTCAGATGGTCGGTCGCAGACGATTTCCAAGCCTATCCCCCTTGTTATAATCTATTATTATACAATTAGTAAACCCGCCTAATAAAATTCCTGCAGTGACCATTGCTGACAATATAGTTGCTTAGATTTTTATAGCTCTTCAAAGGAAAAATAGTATATTATCAGTAGATCTTTATCAAGACAAGTTTGGCCACCCCTGCAGCCTGCTGTGGGACATACAAACCAATAATGACGTAATTACACGTCGATAATGTGCGTATTCATGTATGTAACTCTGTACTGTAACTCAGTCATCAATAATAATTATAGATATCATGAAATATTTGGAAAATAGTATATAATATGTGCTTCATAATTCACAATCAATATTCCCTTAAGTGGCCATTCCGATATATTATGCAAGTTAATATTTTCAATTTAATAATAATACCTATATAGGTACGTCATACAGTGTTCGGTAGTAACGTAACGCAAATTACAAATTAATTAACGAAATTAGTTTTACAGTGACGCCGTAGTAATTGTATTATATTTTATTTAAATTAACGCACTCGTAACGACATTTACTTTTTAAAAGTAATTTCCATGGAGTAACATGTTATTTTCCACGTTATTAAAAAGGTTATGAATGTAGAATGTATGAAAAAACCTAGGAGTGGTTGGGATTAATCGAGAAAAATTAAAAATAAAATGTATTTACGATTCCGAAAGTTTTAGGTAGGTAACAACATTGTTATTGAAGATCCCACGAATTCAATACTTAGGTATACATTTTTTTTTTCGTGTATAACATTAAGTCATTAATATGTACCTACGTCATCAATGTTATGCCTATACTGCTATACAATTTATAATTTATATAATATAGTACAACACTATAACGTATACAATTATACATTTATACCATTACTTATTAGTTGTCACTAATTATTGGTCGTTATAGACTGATTTTGTAATTCGTTTTTTTTTTTTAAAAAGTTATGTTATCTGTAACGTCTTATTTTTTGAATGAAAATGTAACGTTACGTGATAAAATTAATATCACTATCATGTCGGGTAACTTGAGTGTAATTTAAATACAAATATCAAATGTAACGAGCAACGTAATATTATTACAGAAGCGATTAATTTTATCCAAGATTTAAGAAGTCAACGAAATATCAGGTACCTATCTCATTGAATTTTATCGATTTAGACGTATAGGTATCAATTTAAAAAATAGTGGTAGGCACTACCACTATTTTCTTATTGCATAATATTGGTCATATTATTGATTTTTTTTTTTAATATACTTGTTCGTTAGAAACACAAATTGTGAATCAACTAAACGCAGTAAACACCCTTCAAATATATTTAATCCATGCGAGAACATTGAATTTGTATGGTTTACTATTATCATCAAAAACCAAAAATAATTCATTTAGAAACTAAAATCTAAACGTCTAAATTAATTAACAAATTGTAAGCTGCAGGCAACCTCTTATAATTAGGTATTAACCTGACATGAATTTTGGATTCTGAGTGGAGTGATGAATGCCTTGAATGTACAATGATAAGTCATTCACGTCTATTTAATATAATTTTGAGTCTGTGTATACGAATTACATTGAAAAAAATATTTGAGTTTTAACTTCGAGGGTGTTTTCTGGAAGAAAATAGTATCTATAGTTATTGGTACTTTTGGAAGGTCAAAAATAAAAAAAAAGGGAGTCAAGTGGATATCGCTCTGCTGTACAGTAGGTTACAAGTAGATCACTGTACTATAATGGATGGTATTAAATTTGAATTCAATGATATAATATCATTGTATAAGAAAAACGATTCTGAGCGGAGACGGTATGTCAGTCTAGGATATTTTAAATTATATTGATATTGTTATTTTACGGTAGCTGCTAAGTTGAATTAATATTATTCATATTATTTAATTATTAACCTAAAATTATCAGTGATGCTAGAAAAATATTATAATATATACTTTTACTCGTTAAAATTGATTTTAATATGTAATTTCGTCCAAATTTGAACTTAAAATGTCTGTAAAAAATAACTGTGTTTAAATATTTTTAGATTTTTTGATTACAGTATGTACTATTTATTAGAATCTTTATTTTAAATTTTCAATCCTTAGTTATAAAAACTGACCATTTTATAATTGTTTAATTACAATGATTGATAATTTTCGAGATTTTGATGAATTTTGTCAAAATTCGAACTTTAAATGCTTATAAAAAAAATGTGTACCTATGTATTTTTAATATTTTTCAATTGCTATTGTAATAATATATCAGGAGCCTTGTATTAAATTTTCATTATTTTTGGCCCAACAAATAAAATGTAATTGATATTAATAGAAAAAAAAACTAAAAAATTTGAAAACTGAAATCGTCCGTAAAATACTGAAAAACAGTCAAAATATATTAAAAATTAGATGGTGTATAGAAATAGCTTATATAAACATTCAGTGAAATTTTCATGCATCTGCAGTTATTTGTTTTTGAATTGCAACAAAATAAGAAAATCGCTACATGAGAAATCGAGTGAATATCTAATCTTGTACAAATTTGAACTTAAAATGCTCATAAAAATTTATTATGACTTGCTTATAAACTTTTTTTTATTGATAAAATTAGGCAAACTTATGAGGAATCTTGTATTACATTTTCAAATCTTAGATTTAAAAAGAAAAATTTTTATGAATTTCTAACTCAAAATAAATTGCACATTTTCGTCATTTTTACGTATTTTGTCAAAATTTGAACTTTGATTACATATAAATAAAAATTGTGACTACGGATTTTCAATATTTTTCATCTGCCTTTGAAACTATATATTAGAAGCCTACTATTAAATTTTCAAGATTTTTTACCCAACAAATAAAATTTTATTGACATTTATAGAAAAAAAAACTAAAAAAATTGGAAACTGAAAATGTCCGTTAACAGCTCAAAATAAGTCAGAATATTTTGAAAATGATATGATGTGTAGAAAATGCTTATATAAACATTCGGTCAAAATTTCATGTCTCTACGGTCATTTCTTTTAGAGTTATACTAAAAACCAAAATCGATTTTGTCGAAAATTGGTTTTCCGTAAAAATTCCCGTTTTTCCCAAAATTTTTCATTTGTTTTTCCAGGCGCTCATGAAAACTACTGGGAAATTTTGACTTTTGACCCCCCAAAGTACCAACTAGATTCACTTTCCTATCAGAAAAGGTACTATTGAAGAAAATCGAAGCATTTTTTCTGTCCTAAAACGTGATGACAGACACAAAAATAAAAAAAAAAATAAAAAAAAAAACACACATCATTGTAAAACCAATACATTCATCGCTCCGCTCAGAATCTAAAACACACATCATTGTAAAACCAATACATTCATCGCTCCGCTCAGAATCTAAAATGATAAAAACTACGACGACGCTACACCCGCATTTGTTGTCTCCTTGTCAAGTGCGTAACATCGCAAATTTAAGTTTGAATATTTTTTACTACTACTAAATATAACTACCTGAAATGTTAATGGTCGTATTATTAGTTCGAATAATTAATAAAAACAATTTTCTTGGATTTAAAAATAATTGTTTTTTTAAAACCATTTTATTCTTTAACAGGTAGGTACAATTTTATATAAACAATAATTATTTAGATTTAAATGCGCCTAACTTTGTAGGCAATATATTTACAAAGATGTTATTTTGTATACATTATGCACTATTTTCAGGATACATTTATTATTCATATTAATTTTAAGGGGGCTCCAATCTGTAGTGTTTTAAGGAAATTTGTATAGGCAATTTAACATGATGACCTTAAAATGACTTGTAACTTGTGTGTGCAAAGTAAACGAACATTAGTATGTGTTAGTTTAATTTCTAATCGTCTCTGGTCAATATTTCCTAGAAATATTCTGAATTAAAACAGTAGGACCGTACAATACCATCTGGTAATTCGGTCTTTATTTATATCCGCCGTCAATTAAGTTACGTACGTGCAGGCATTGACGGAGATATTCAATTGTGATAAACTTTTTTTAATTTAAAAAAAAGTTGTTTTTAGACCAAAAAGCCTGAAAAAACTGAAGGAATTTTGGTCGATGCATGGATTTCAATATTTAAAACTGATTTTCATCGGTTACCAAGTTCATTACTAGGTTTGAATATCTATTTTTTCAGATGAGATATTCATGAATAAAAAAAGATATTTTTGTACTCATTACGACTCTAACAATAATTGGAATATAAAAATGGCCCTTGTTCAAACCTAGTAAATTTGTTAATCACTCATAATTAGTATTCAAAATTAAAATCCATCAAACCAAATTCTTCCAGTTTTGTCTGGATTTTTGGTTTAAAAGTCCTTTTTTTCATCGACGCAGCCCCCATAGAGACTTTTTAACCTCGTTTGAAATAATATTTTAATTAAAAATATATTAATAAATATTAATTATGGATTTATTAAAGTAAATTGTTCGTGGATAAGTAATATATTTAAATAAAATATTATTCAGACGTGTTGATAATTTTTATTTTATAACAATAACTCAAGACATCTACGTCGCCATCTATGTAACAATATTAAACTTTTTGAATGCCAAAAAGTATTATTTTCAACACAAGAGTGAATAACGCTTATACACAAAATGATAATATTCCTAAAAGTGGCCTGGTGTGGTGCAGTGGTTGGCCTCAGTCACTAAAGCGTTGAAGCATCAGCTAGTTCACGGATGGGTGACCACCCGGGTTTTTAGTGACAAATCCTCGCCACATAATATACTCGTGTCGTAATCAACCGTACAAACCCCACATTAAAAACCGACTTAAAATAACCTTCAAGCTAATGACATTAGAATATTATGTTGAAACTCTAACTCAACAAAAAAATATTTATGACATTTAGTGTAGAATTATCGCGTCAATTAACATGTTTTAATGTTAAAGTTTATGTTAAAATAAAATACAGTCTTAAGAGGACGCGCTACCCATACCATCTTATACAAACGTACGACATGCCAAAATGTTCGTTCACTAGTTTCATTAGTGTGCTTTTGCCTGTTAGTATTGATTTTGGAGTGAATTGATCTATTATCAAATTTTTAGTCAAGAACATTATCTACGCTTAAGCGTCGGCGATTTATATCAACAAATATAAAATTAAAAATACTCATATCGCGCTTGGAAATTAAAATATCGAATAAAAGCCGACAGATAATGTATTTTTTCCTACAATTTTGATAATAGTTCAATTCACTCGACATTTTAATTAATAGCTTACAATTAGTTAAAATATTTGTAAAATTTAATTGTGCATAGAAAATGATAATCTAATTAATAGTAGACATTTTCATAACTTAATAATAGATAATGAGGATCTTAATATTTTTGGAATCACAACAAATTAGTTAATTATTAACGTTTGGTATACAATTTTTATTTTTCGTTTTAGAAGCTTATAAAATATTTAATTAATGTTTATTTAGGTTAGTTTTTTTTTTATTTCAACTTATAAGGATAATTATGCATTTAATTTTCAAGCCCAATTTTGAACAAATTTTTAATAAACATAACATATTTTTATCCTATTCATCCCCTTCTACACCCTCAGCAATATTCGACTATGGTGGATTGGCAAAGGCCTGTTCTCGTATACATTCTCTTGGTGGGTAACTGCAGCAGGGTAAGACGGTAAGTATGTGCATGACTGATAAGGCAAATATGGGCATTATTATTAATTTATTATTGCACTTCCGTTAAATTTTATATTTTTATATCCCACGAGAGTAAAACGTCATAATAATATCAATAATAAAGTGTTGCCATATTTCGACTTGATCGGTGCACACTCACTGGACATACGCGGCATCAGGCTGTGACGAAACTGCACTTCATGTTGGGACTTCGGTAGTCCGCTAGATGGCGCCACGTGATACGTACCATAGCGATTTCCGTGCGAAGGCAGTGTCACGGTGCAACTCGTAAATTTAGCAGCTGTGGATTTCAAAAAACTGTTCAACGAAAACATTTGATGGGTAGTTGCACCACATTTCGACTTGTAATTTGACATTTTTGATTACTGTGATGTACCTAGGTATGAATGTAGATACTATGGTCTATAAATACCTTGTATAATGATAATATACAAAGCGTAATAAATATTAGTAAGTTATAACTTTAAGAGTTATAAGTTATAGCCTACTACAAACTACAAAAGACGAACAAATAGTTAATAGTATACTAATTACTTCATACCAATAATTTTGTATAGTTTTCTCATTTTTAAATTAGAATTTTTTTTTTTAATATTATCACGAACTTATATGCATTATTATATAGTTGTTATCATAATATCACCGCTTGTAATTATTTTATCAGTCTTATCTAAGTGGTGGACGGTAGTAAGCATGAGCTTAGAAGATCTTCTTAGTTAATGGCAACAAGTATCCACAAACGGTTATTCGTACGACTCGTACGAAAAGTAATGTACTACAATATTTATTTAGCGACTGAAGTTCAGGAATAAGTATAAAGTATAAACAGATAACCCAAAGCGTATATGACTTAGCCATGCGACTGTAATTGTATTATACGTTTTATTTTCACTCTTATCTTACATGTCGAACTATTTCGAGAATCGACCCCCCAGGCGGGCGCGTGGTGTTTGGTCACAATATTGTCCACGGACTAATGTTTGAAGAGTCTCTGTACTCTGTTCACGGCTAGAACGTAACTGGTGGCCAAGGGCAAAACCGGTTTTGCTAAGCATATCTGGTGCGTTCTTATCGTGAACAGAGTATGAGCCATAGACCCGACAGGTCTACGAGTGCCGGATAATGGATATAACCGCTGTATAGTGGTATAGTTCGAACGGTTGTAGAAGACTAATCGAATTATAAAGTGCCTGGGTAATGTCATCTAATAACTTCAAATAATAAACCTGTAGATTGTATAATCTAATTAGGTACCTATGTTTTATTATTTTTGGAATTTAATTGAACGGAAAATGGTGGTAAATTGATGTCCAGTTCACATAGGAGTGTTAGGGTACGCACTGGTGCAACTAGGAGGGAGGCTTAGCTCCTCTTACTACGATTTAGCCCTTCCCCAAAAATTATTACTAATTGATTTTAGATGTAGGCCCCCTATGGTTTATTTTAAGTTAATAGTTTTGGTAGAATTGTATCCCTGTACCCCCCCCCCCCCTTATCATAATTCATAATCATAAAGATATAAAGTAATTCTATATTATACAATTTGTAAATATAATTCATTGTATTATTCCAGTCGTATTATATGGTTGATTATTTATTTTTTAATACATTATGTTCGGTAGTTTGGATTTTTTGACAAAAAAAATTGGAAAAAATGGGTAGCCTGCACACCCTAGCTACGCCACTGTGACCGTGCAACCCAAGCGGTGACCAGATCGTGACCGGTGGCCATAGCGTTCGAAACGTGACAAGACGATGTTATGGAAGCCAAAATGCCAAATTAATTATTATTGTTATTATTATTGAACCGACCGTGGTCGAAATTTTTACGATGATAATATTGGATTACACGCATGATACACCTACTTTTCAGTGTAATGATAAATGAAGATAAAATAACAGAAATATTTCAATATTTTATAATACATTAATATTGCGTCGTTCATGAATCATGATAGAAAATCAATAATATACTTACGTTGTAAATCTCAACAGATTGTTTTGTCATATGGAATGTCACGTGTGTTTGGTGGAGGGAGGGGGTGGGGTCAATGGCTAACAAATGCTTAGACAATAATATTATGTAGGTGTCTAATCTTCTTTTGAGGTCCAAATTTCGGAGAAACTTTGGTATTTGAGCAATGATAATTAAAAATCATTATGTTATTTATTGAAGTCTTTAATAATATAATATTATAAGATTCCGCCTATATAAACGATTTAAATTAGCTTTGCATTTTTCAATAACGAAGCCTTTATAAAATCCAAAATTTGTATGAAATACTACACAACTAAACATAAGTATTTCTATTTCCAATAGGCAGGGATTAAAGTGGGGATGATGTAGGGGGACTCGGTCCCCCAAACCTTTGATTGTGCTTATAAGGCCTAGTCCTATTTAACTCATTCTTTAAGCGGCACGCAGGCATTGAAGGCATTGAAGTTTAATCAAAATAACTTTTTTATTTAGCTTAATTAACTTAATTATTTGTTTTCGAAAATGTATAATTTTATATTTTTCAGTATTTATAGGTAAGTATATTTTTTTTAGCAACATAAACAAATGTTGATGAAAGTAATTGTCCTGTTGTGTCTTGCAACTTATTAATTATTATATGTTTAAAGTTTTGTGCGATGAAGCCCTACCTAACCTAATTCCTAAGAGAAATATATTAATTATAATTTGTATGTCTTTTGATACTGTTTTGTTAATTTTAATTTTGTTAATTTATTATTTAGTGTTAAAAAAACTATTTTGTGAAATTAAGTTCCAAGAAGAAAGAAAAATATAATTGATGTGCCTAACTATATATTTGTACATATTTAATTAAACTTAATATATATATATATAGGCATTTTTAATATATGTATATGGGCGTTTCTATATAATATGGATATTTTCGCTACCTAAACAAAAGCCATTAATATTTTGAGAAAAAATGTTTTAATTCAACAAATGAATGAATTGTTGTACTGGAAAACATAACACGGAACGCTCAAAATAAAATCATGAATCACAGTACCTCTGGAATTTTGTGCCATTTTAACCCCTGCCATAGGGTGTTGTTGCGACGTGGGACTGTGGGAGTAGGGTTTGAATGTTTGATAGATCGGACAGTCTGCACTCCTTGCAGATTATGTCACCTGAAGTCAATATAATATTATCATAATAAATATGGTATTTTTTTCCTGTGACGCACTCGGAACACAATATAACGGTCATTTCGGGACGCACTAAGGAAACTACCAATAAATAAACGATTTACAGTCGTGTGTAATATAATTTTATTATATTATCATTTGGTATTATATTGTTATTATGATGTGCGGTTGTTTCGATCCAGCGTTCAAAGTATACAATTTAATATGTTATTGCAGTTATCGTATAGTCGTTTATCTATATTATAATGTACCTACCTATAGAAGTACACTCGTAAGTCGTAATTTAATAATATGCACAAGTCACTGCGGGCTTACTTTATTTCGTCAGACTTCTACTCGGCGCGTTCACTTGGCCGCAACACGATCGATATCCTCCGTTTGATTTATATTATACATTTTGCTGTTCGACTAAAACGGGATTTTGTTTTTGCTCCAACAAACTCAGATTTTTAATACTCTCGAGTCTTAATCGCCGTATACTGTGTATTATAACAGTGTTTTTATATGTATAGGCGACAGTAAACGGCCAAGGAATTGAGACAAATCGCGTCTAATATAATATAAACGGACAACCAACCGCCAATCCTATTATTGTCTGTCGCTACACGGTTTAATTAAATTCACTACGCGTAGAAAAATTGCTCGGAAACGAAATTATTGTTGTATATTATATGCTTAGGTTAGTATAATATATATTGAAGTTGTATAAACCCTAGCGGTTTTCTAACCGCGAATTTTCAGGCTTTGAAACTGATTATAACACTCGTATATAAATCTCTTACCACGTTTTTGGTATTTATTGTGTATGTTTTGATATTGGGTTGATTACTAAATTTATATTGTATATTATTATTATTTGCATGTGTGTGTATAGATACGTATATGGTATATGACTAAAAATTGGTAGTATTATTTTGACGAAATTCAAAGAAAACTGAAACGACATGATGTTAAAACTCAAAGCGTGCAGTAGTCCATACACAATAAAAATGACGAATGCTTCCTAACCTTACATAATTTAAACTATGCGCGTTTCATAATTGACACTAAATAATATTGTATACATAATATATTATATATTACAATATTACATATATCATACTATTACACTGTTCAATGTATTGCTAAACGACATATATATACAATTATTCAAAAAGTCCGTTCAATAAAACAGGATTATATCTAAATAAATAATCAACAACAGTATTTTTATCTAGTGCGCAAATATTTTATGACTGTGGAAAAAGAGTATACACTTATATTTTGTTATTGCAAAATGTCTCGTTTTTTAGGACACCATTTTGACGATAGAACAATAAAACATTATACTTGCTTGACAGTTTTGACTGCATTTTGAAATAGTAATCTATAATTTTGTTCTATTTGCTTGAATGGTTTATACGCAGTTTTTTTGTTATTTTATTATATAAGTGTTATATCAAAATTCTTTATTTAATAATTTAGGTATATTAAATTATTTAAATTAATCATCTAATATATATTATACATCTTTATGATAATATATAATTTTAAAACACCAAGTCCATCGCCACAGAATGGTATTTGTAAAAATTAATTCTAGTTTAAGTTTGTAAACAACTATAATAATTGTACAGTAAAACTTCCTTATAACGGACCCACTGTAAGATGGAATTCCTCTTATAACGGAAACTCCTTTATATCAAAAAAATCAGTGGGTACCGAGTGATTCCGTTGTAAAGAGGTTTTACTGTATTTATAAAAAAATACTTAAATAAATGTAATAAATTTATTTTTTAAAACTCACGTTCCCTTTGGCGCACATCACATAAATCAATATAATATTATTATCATGATGAGAAAGGAGAATATTACTATAGGTACTAGTAATATATTTTATGATGTTGGGTAAGTACCTCAAAGATTTAACACTTTCACACGAAGCAATCCCTTTTACTTCAGAATTTATTAAAGGAAATAATTTTAACATGATTTACTGATTTATTCGTTAACTATTAATTGTTTAAACAAATTAATAGTTTAGTCAAATATTTATAAAACAAATCTGTATAGTATTTATTATGTGCATAATATTTACCGATGCGCTAATACACAGGTTATATCATTATACATACACCTACCCAACAGTCAATAATAGGTAAGTATTGACACCTATACTCACGGTGTCATTTATGTAATAGGTATTATTATTTATTAGTTATTAGTATCAATTTATCTTTTTAAATTATATGTTTTCTCAATGTTTTACCAACATGGTGTATAACAATCTCAGTAACGAACGGAACTCAATGGGCGGAGGGCTATCGAAAAGAGTACCTAGACGAGTACGATGGAGGTAGATTTGTCTGTCACCACAATGTTCCAAATTCCAAATATATTTTTCATAATTAACTGTATCGCGATTTGTATCAACTTGTATCACTCATTTCACAATTTGTACCAACACATTATTCCCAGGGAAAAATCGATTTTCGGAGGGACATCGGTCAGTAAACAGAACGAATCAAGTTTCTTTGTTGTTGTAAGAGACTTATTCCATGTTTACTAAATTATACCATAATATGTACCTACTCATAATCTGGTTGTAATTAGAATTGTAAAATAAACGATGCAACTGGGGTGGAAGTTATACTACCTATACTGGCTATACTTAATACTTATACCTAAGTTATAACAATAATATAATAGTTTAATAATAACGTGACCATTTTTAGGTAATAATAATATTGTTTTCAGTGATTAGGGCGATTTAGTTATAAATTGTATATATTTTGAACCATGTCTAATGCATTTTAAAAATTTAGTTTTTTATCAAGTACTTACATATACATAATTATGGTGACATTTATCGTAGAAACATCCTGTAAAATCATGATTATGATTTTTTTTAAATTTTTTTACTGAACATATTATTATATAATATGAGTACCTACACGTTAGAATAACTTTAAACGTACCTACAGGTAGTGATAACTTTTAGTTTGATTATACGTCCAATAAAATTAAAATATTATTTAATTTCAGTATCTTTGAACACGCAAATAAGCAATATAATATTATAATCATTTAACCGTTTTGGTTTTAAAATAGTTGGACATACAAATACAAATAAACAATATAAATATATTATTATCTGTACAGTCCATACCTCAGATCATATACTAGATATAGGTATATACTTCATCATATATGATCTAAGCAGGGCTTGAAACCGATATTGGATACCTATTTTGAATACTGCTTTGATTGCCATCGTTAATCTTAAAACCCTTTCTTAGAGCACCACTACATGGTAATGCGTAGGTACCATCACAATATCAAGTCCATAGCTATCATAGTTTAGGTTCTACGTTGACCATTCAGTCAGTCAGAGCACGTTTGATAATTATATCTATATTATATACCAATTTAATCACTATATTATATATTTATTGCAGTGTAACTATACACACAATGCTTAATAATAAATAATAACAATGACTGATTTTCTCAGGGAATCATAATAATATAGTAAGAGACTACTTTGTAGTTATTAAGATATATTTTTAAGGTTAACCTTTATTGCTTCTTAGGCAATGATAAATTAAAATAAATAATACTTAAAGTTTAAAGTGAAAACCACTATATAAAAGCTATTTTTTAATATGTTCCATTTAGTATTTTCACATGGCGCATTTTAATGTTTAAATTCTTCTAGTTGTACGATCGCGACATATGCATTTTAAATTCTAAACGGAGAGAAGAATGTATTGATTTTACAATGATACATATGTTTTTTATTCGTATCTAAAAACACTTTTAACAGTAAAAAAAAATGTTCCGATTTTCAGTGTGTATTCTGATAGGAAATTGAATCTAGTTTGTACTTTGGAGGTTAACAGTAAAACATTCCGAGTATTTTTCCAAATAATTGGAAAACGAAAGAAAAAAATTAAGTATTAACGGAAATTTTTATTCAAAACTTGTTTTTGACAAATTCTGTTGTTGTATTTGGTCATAATTTATTCTAAAACGAATAATCGTAGATACTTGAAATTTTTACCGAATCTTTATATTATAATTTTTATAATATTTTGACTCGTTTTGAGCTTTTTACAGTGATTTGACATTTTAAAACGTTCCATTTTTTTTTTTAGTATTTTTTCTATCAATATTGATAAAAAGTGTTTTCTCTGCCAAAAAATTGACAATTTAATAAAAGCTTCCTAATAAGCTATTATTATTCCTTAAGCTTATAGATATATTATAGATATATGTTGAAAAGATTTTTTTTAAGCATATTAATTTAAAATGTTGACAAAATTCGTCAAAATCACGAACATTTACAAATTATTTTATGCCTAGTTAAACATTTATAAAATGTTAAATTTTTATAGTTAAGAATTATCGATTTTGTTGTTATTTAAAAATAATATTCATGGGCACTTGAAACTTTTAACGTGGTTATTATATTTTATAAACGCGATGACTTGTTCAAAACATTTAGTTTTATTAGTTAGTAATTCTTATACCTATAGGTAGAAATTTTTTTCATATCCTAAATAATCATCATTGGTAACAAGTATGCATATATATATTTATCATAAATTTATTTATTTTTTATTAATTATGAATTATAATTTATAATATACATAGGTATTAGGTATATTCACTCCTAACCCCACCAAGGTGTCACATAATTGTATTGTTTCAAACTATTTTTTTTTTAAATTTTTATTTTGGTAAACTCCTTTTCCACTTTTAAAATACAGTTTCTAATCATTCAACTGGTTGATAAAATTATACATGTGCTAAATTCCCATTGTTATTAATATGCCCACGAGCTTATATCGGTCTCTTATTAAACGAACACTTCTACAGTCCTGCTGGTTTCAAATAAAATAATTTTTAATCAAATTGTTTATCACGAGTTTATACTATACAACTGCCAATCAATAAACGTTGAATACATTATCTTTAATGAAACACGGTGTGAATACTGAAGCTTGGTGCTTATAAATTATTTACCATGTTTTGAGACAGAACAGCTTTAATAATGCTTTTTCCGCAGATGAATATAATTTAGTCCTCTGAAATGAATGCTCAATTATTTCCTTTTAGACCAATTAATATTTTCAATTATTTTATTCATCAAAATTTCGCAATGAATTCGTTTAACAGCAGTGCAGTTTTAATACGTACGTTTATTCTCTTTTAAAACGGAATTTATATAGGTACCTATTATATTGTAACAGGTAATAAAAAATAATAATAAAATCTTAATAATAATCTTCGGCACAATGGAATATTATGGTAACATGAACGGTATTAAGTTGTAGTATTCAGTATCAGTAGGAAAAATATTCCTTTGGAAGTATTATAATGCAACCTAGAACTTTATAAAATTTAGACTCAAGTCTACGGGGCTTTTATATGATACGTGCATATAATATGAACAGTGAACACAATAGAAAACTATAAGAATCTCAATAACTCGAACAACTTGCATTATTAAAGTAAACTAGACCACTATAATATTACACAGTTAAAGCCTGCAGTTATAGAACAAAATATTCAATTTATTTTGATGCCTATATATACATTTGAAAAACATATAAACCGTTAAACTTGGTACAAAATAACAATATACCTACTACCTATAGTATGCTTTCCCAAATTAAATAGAAGCTGTTTTGTTTTGATTTTTAATTTGTTTAATTATTATTATAGTAGTAAAATTAAAAAAATCGTAGCAGATTCGATATTTATATATTAAGAAATGCTGTATCATGGTTGTTTTTAAATGTTCATATATTGTATTAATAAAATAAGTCTGACAGTTTATGTTTATAGTTATTTTATTATTGTCATAGAAAGTATCAGAAATATACTCGTTTATATGAAAATCTTCAAAGCTAAAAAAAACTTTCGTGGAATTGCATATAAAATATGAATGACTAAACATTATTTTGGAAGGTTTGGATTTGAAAAAGGTACCGAAAAGTTTTGATTAAGTATTGAATAGACAATAATAGGTATATAACATGATTTAAGTAGATTACAGTGAGTATTTTTTTAAATATATGACACAAATAATCGTCACGAACATAATATGTTATAGATAAAAATAATAATATTATTATTATTTTTATTTGTAACAGCAAATATTGTAACTATTTCCTATATCCTCCCACCGAAATATAAAATTAAAACCTGCCTACCCAATTTTTTTTTTATTATTATTAAATAAATATTGATATTAATTTATAATAAGCCACATCAAACTACCCACCTACCTAAATTTGTTTGCCCCAAAAAAATATGTTCGTGACGACACTGCATTATTTATATTTATATTCATAATTTTAAATATTTGTTATAATTACACACGGGCATCGAAGCATTTCACCCAACTACAGCATATTCTAGTGTAATATAATATTTTAAAGGTTTATAATATACATTCAAATAAACAGTGAAAATAGGAAAGTGTATAAAACAATACGCATAACATTTGGAAAAAAAGGAAAAAAAATACATAAAAAAACGGTTCAATTGTACAAATTATAATTGAATTAGTTAAAAAAGAGAAAAAGAGGTCATAATTATCAATGGATATATAGCTTACTGAATAGGTTCATTCAGTCCATAATTCGTTTAGGATGGTATTGGGCTATAGATTAGGTAAAATGACATAATATATATTATGCATATCTAATATTAGTTTATTACCTTTAATGGAATTAATTGTACGTTAAATATAGTAATACGATTTTTAAGAAGATAATGATTAGGGGATTTTGTAATTATTTATGATATATCTGTAAATTTTTAGTTTAATCAATGGCGTATGATTAAGTAGATACAAATATTTACACCACCGATACACTTTCTATGAAGTAAATTATTTTTATGTGGTACCTATATACATAATATGTCTCGTCAAAGACTCTATACATTATGTCATTACGATAGGTATGACTAAAGTAATAATAGTTTTATATTTTATTTCAAATATTTTCCAAGATTTCGATGACTATAATATTATATCCTGTCTACTTGATCAACAATTTATTGTATAGGATTAACGTTGGCGACATCGTAGGTAGCTCTTGCGATAATCGTCTGGTCAGCTATACGATGACTCGAGTAGTCAGTATAGTGGAAGTAGGAAAATTAAATTCATGTAATATGGTTAATGCGTTTGTTGAATAATACACTAGTCATTAAGGTGCCGAGAATAAATAATATATTATAACAATAATATGACAACGTCAAATGGCCGACGAAGACGCCTCTTTGTTACGGCTTATATAAAAGATTCCTGCACAATACGGCTACACAAATAGCAATAGTAATGATAATAGGCAGAATAAATATAAAAATAGTACACTTATTAGTTATTACTTATTATCAACATGTTGTGATAGCAGCTTATAATTTTTTTTTTCGATTGAAAACGATTGATTCGACGTTTTGAATGCGGTGCTTTAGATAGTTGCTAGGTACTTAAAATATATGACTCTTTTTTTTAAATCTTTAGATTAAAATTTAAAAAGTTCATTTTAAAATTAAACTAAAAATTTCTTAAGTTTCTATAGGTACTTAAATAAAATACAAGCTATTAATATTATTATACGCATAATAAACACTTATATGGATTTATCCACAGCAAATAAAATTTCAAGATATTCATGGACTTTACATTCCATTTAATAATACTTCCATTTCGATTATGTAACCCACTCGGCTTAAAGAGTCGTAAAATCATTTTGAAATATATTTTAATATATATTAGACATCGAAAGTTTACGAAATATTATCGTGTTAGTACTTAGTAAGCAGTAATTATTGCGATCCTTTCTCCCAATCCTAGAGCAGCGAGGGTGTGGGGATCATAAAACCGCTGAAGTTACGTACGACATACCAAAACATTTGGCGTATTTCACAATTATTCACAAGCATAATAAATGTGTCTGATACTAAATTGCTTGGATGCTGACTGCTTCTAGCAAAATTATATGCTTTGAGATTGACATCATGTGGATTTTAGTAAATGGAAAGAAGTTTTGTTGTCTACCTAATAGGTATTGAACATTTTTATTACAATAACAAAAGTACGAAATAGTTTTATAAGAATTCAGAACTATTATTATTGAAGTATAGGAATAAGTGATGACTGATGACGTTATATTAATAATTTTCTTGGTGTAATTGAACGATCAATTATTTTGAATTACCAGCTCAAACATTCTAAACACACCTATAAGAAAATATTATAGAATTATGTTATCAAAGATTAATGATTAAAAGTTACAACATTTTTTGTAACACATTGATTATGCTACGATAGTATTAAGATTGGTTTGTTATTTTATTAATAACTAATACTCATACACTAAAAAATTATTTCAGTCAAAATGTGATATAACACAGTTAGTACGGTCGCGTATCGGTTAGATCAAAGTAATTTATAAATTAAATATGGTAGATTTAGTCGGTTAGAGTTTTTATTGACCCGGTATGTACCTGGATAGTTTACGTGATATAGGTACAGGTGAAGTTTGGTATCTTTTGAACTGTTCATAAAAATATTTGAATACTATTATACAAGAACGGAATTATTTCAAAGTTAGATCAACTTCTCTCTCGGAGACTCGATAGACACATTTTTGCAAGAGGAATAAAGGATGTACGAATACCGGCGTGGAAAATTATATTAATTCCTAGATATATTCTGAATGAAATATTTTATCAAACTTTCACTGTACATTGCAAAAAACAATCAAGCTTTTATTACGTTGAAAAATAATAAATTATGTAACTATTAATATTTAATACTTAAAACTGTATAATATAATTTATAGTATCGGCAATAAAATAATCTATAAATAATAAACATGAATAAATATAATTAAACTAGTGTCTATACATTTACGTGGTTTAAATTACCTATTATATAATATAGTATGCATGATTATAGGTTGGTAGGTAGGTACCTAATTTTTTATAATATTAATATAATAATAAAATAAATTAATATTTAATTTGAAATAACTATCTAATTGATGAGTACCGCAAGTGTTTTTCTAATAGACATAAAATAATTGTTTAAGTGTACGCAGACATGGAGCTAGAAATGAAAAATAGGAGGGCTAGATGACAAAATGTACGATTATCAATCACTCCTAAATGTCAATGAGCAATATAATATAATATGTAATAAGTAGTATTAGCTTAGTTAAGTTAATAATAATAACATACTGACTTAGCTCTTTACTTAAGTTAATAAACTGAAAGTTATAGTAATCTTTGAAATATTTTAAGTACCATGGCAGTGGGGGGGGGGAGGGCTTCAACCTTAATAACTCCTCTTGTATCCGTGCCTGGGTATACGTAGTTATATACGTATGTTATAGGTAATCAATACATCAATACGGATAGCCAATAATAATTATGTTCAACCGATCGATTTTTCGTCAGACCTATTAACAAAGTAAAACTCATCTATTTTAGAGGTTCTATACCAATGGGTAGTTTCCTCTCACCCATAACCACGGACTAAGATATACCTTTAATATCTTAGTCCGTACATATTATAACGCATAACAAACAATTTTTTTTTTAAATTATGTTACTTACCAAGTTTACTTATTGCACTTTAATTATTATATTTTATGTATACTTGACTAAAGCCGGGGTTACGCGATGTTAGTTTTGTGCGGTAGTGAATATTTCTTAAATGGTAGATAAAGCTACTTTCACGAAAGTATCCACACTTTGTGGCAAACTCTAAACAAACCGGACAGCTTGATAAAATTAGTATAAATATCAATTTAACAAATTTAAGCTATCTTCCATCTCAATAGCATGCCGTTTTACACGACGATAGAACGATAGGACTATACCCTGATTGCACTATCAACTATATCGTCCATGCGTGATAAAGTCGTGTGACAGCGCACTATCGTAGTTTACTATAGTTTGATAGTTCATCATGACGTTTAAACGATGACACTCTCGTGAGATGAGAAAAGCTTTTGCAATAGTAACCATCGGCAATCGCACTATCGCACTACCACCGTGTAGCCCTGGCTATTATTAGTATATTATAGTTTAAAATAAAAAAAACTTATTGTATTAAACAACTGGCATTACAGTATTTCATATTATTGGCCGTATAGCCATTTTCCTCCACTTTCCATTTTCCTCCGATAAATAATAAAGAAAATAATAAAATAGTTAATACCTATAAATAATTTATGCAGGCAAAAAAAAAAAATTGATTATAATATCATATTGTTATATAATAATATAATAGGACAGCAAATGAATAACAGTTTAAAGAAAAGAAAAATGAGACATAATATGAATAATTATTTTACATTTTGTTCTTATATACCTATAGAAATGTTCTCCGTTTAGCCTTACTCAATCTTTATAATACGGAAAGTAATATAAAAACACTGGATAAAATATTGGAGGAAAATGGACAGTGGAGGAAAACGGTATCTCATTTTTGGAGGAAAACGGAACCTTCCATATTATTATGGATAAATAAAGGTTAACCATTTCTTATTGGATACGAAATATTCATCTCAACAAAGAGAACGCGATCTAATAACGCGATTAACGTGCTTTTAAATGTTATCCTCCGTTCGAATTCTTCGTCGAAAACCTAAAATAAAACGTCATTTATTCACCTATATATTTAGACGTGTAGTCGTTGTAACGCCGGCATCCCCTTTTATATATATACCTCTACCTATGTCCTATATTGACACTGATAAACCGCTCGGCTTAACTGCACTGTGAAAGTTTCACCTCTAGAGTCTAGATTATCCGAAAAACGGTTGGAATTGTTATGGTCTCACTGCCGGGAATGTTTTTTTTTTTTATAATGTCACAAAAACCACAGCGGTCGAGACATATATATCTCTATTATCGTATACTAGTCGAGAGAATCGTGTAATTAATAGCCGACTGTGGGTCAGGGATTGGGTATAATATTGTAATAACCTGCGATCGTGTCGGCGTCGTGTATCCGCCTTGCCTCAGCGGTTCCACTGCTCACTATTGACACGGCGCGTCCGACGATTTCAGTGTGATTAATTATTGCGGTTATTTCTAATTCGGTTAAATATTATGTAAGTACATGGTTATCCACATACCTATTAAAGGTTAGACGAGGAAAAACAATAGTAAACCACGAGATAAAAATTCATCGCGGTCGGTCGAGTGATCGCTATATTAGATAAATGGCTAAACCGTCACGGAAAAAACATCACGTTGTACCTCTATAGGTACTGGATTATTGCATTTTATGGTTGGTACAATAAAAATACTGTAAATATAAATTCAATTGTACATTAATTATGAATTTTTGTATTTTCCTATGAAAATAACAAAATATGTCATGTAATTTTAAAGACAGTACTAGAAAATTAATCCTTTTATTAGAATATAATATTATCATGTACGAAAAATATTTGACGTAAATTTGTATACTACAAGCAATAGATAATATTAATATTTTATAATTGTACTAGCAGACCCTGCGAACTCCGTTTCGCCACCAGATTCGTTTTATGTAACATTTCGTTTGGTGAAAAGGAAAATATTTATTTCATTTCACAACAGTAATAAATTCATTTCAATTACCTACTAAAATGAAGTGTTATTTAATTGTTTCATTGTAGTGCTCTTTGGTAAACCACATTTTTTGTTAAAAAAAACTGTAGTTCGCTGTGGGATCATATTGGAATGCCAAGCGATTGTATGATGCCAATGATCTTCGTGTGCTCACGCGATGTCTCAATCGGTCATTTTCTCTTAGTATATTTTGTCTTTCTTCTCTTAAGTTCCTTGAATAGACTTGTTGCTGGCTTGCATGTCTTGTGCGGCGGCCGATGTTCGCACGTCGTTCTCTAGGCATTTTGGACTATGGCCAGAGTGTTGAATTTAACTTCAAATGCACGATCCACATAATTTACACTGAGCTTAAATGAAATTAACTGAGCAGAGAATAATGACTATCTGTCAAACACTTTATCACGCACCGTTGCTATTGGTTTGAAGTACATGCTATGTATAATAGATGGCGCTGTATGTGAAAAACGATTTCCCCACTTTTCTGTTGAATTTTTCCTGAATTTTCCAGAATTTTCTTTGCTATAAACCTCACGGAGCCCAAGACCTTTCCAACGAATGCAAAACCGTGGAAATCGGTTCGTGCGTTCTGGAGTTATAGCGTCAGGGAGGAAAACCGGACTTATTTTTATATAATAGATATGTAATTTCATGCTTTAAAAATCGTTTTCAGAAACAAAATGAAAACATACATTTATTTTAAACCAAATAAACGCTTTGTTGAGCTTAACTTATACTTTATCGGGTCATCTATAGCCTATAGGTAAGTATAAATTAAATTGTTAAGTGGATGAAAATAATAGTGATATAATATATTAAATATACTTTACCTACATTTCAAATATCTTCAAATTGCACGAAAAGAGCCAAAATATTTTGAAAAATATATTTTAATTATTTAGAAAATCATTGTGCATTTTTATTTTTCTCCCTCTAAAAGGTACCTTCCCACTAGATCTAATTGTTAACCAAAAACCACCTACGGAGTATTCGAGATCGAGAACATTTTTCTATACTATATAAAACGCGTGTACACAGACACAAAAAAAAAATGTACACATCATTATAAAACTAATACATTTATCGCTCCGCCCAGAATCTAAATAAATATTTACAGAAAAACTTCGTAAAAAAAAAATGATTAAAAACCATGCATTTATTTCCATTGATTAATTTAGGTTAATAAGATTCGTTTACCTGTAAACTAATTAGAGTAAGGTGAGAATCACTCACTACCTACTAATATTCTAAGCCCTTGGTTTCTAATTTCTATATATATGTTTCTAATATGTAACTTATGGTCTAAGATGATTATAATTAATGTAATATGATTCATGTTCATCTCGGAAGAGCTGAAATAGTACAATATTAAATATGTACTTTGCTCGTGATTATAGTTATGACGTCATGACAAGCGCTGATATTATTCCTTTCTCGTATAGATAATGTATAGGTATTAATGTATATTATAGTAATGATTCTAAACTCTTCGTTTCGTTGGATATTATAGGTTTGGCTTGAAATGTGAATTGAAAATTGAAAATATTTAATATACCTAAATACCTATAGTTTGGTCCGAATTTATAGATTACTAGCTGTCTAGTGTATGTGTGAGCTACCTATAATAGTGGTTGAAAAATCAAAATCTCAAGGAATCTATTGATATAACTTTTATTGAAAACAGTCCAGTAGTTTTTGAGACTATTAACTTCGGATAAACCTACATTCATTTATGTACCTATATATTGATGAAGGTATAATTAAACTTAATTATTTTTATTATTTATTTTAAAGAATTAATATGACTTATATATTCAAAGTACAAATTAAATGAATGCAGTTCTGTTAAAGAAATGAAAACAATAAATATAAATGCTAAAATAATATGGAATTTTTTAAAAAATTCGTTTCGTGTTTAAATAAAAACTTTAAAGTTCAATTAGGTTTGGTTTAATTTTCAAAATTCAGGATTTTTAACATCACTATTCATACCATTGTATCGCAATTATAATATAATAATAGAAATTATAATTATAATGCTTGGAAACAAAATAATTATTAAATTAAGTTTGTTGAAGAATATTATAAATTTAAATATTCCACTAAAGCCGGTCCCACGCACGACTTGTGTACTCAGTGAATATTCGTCAATCGTCGCGCTTCACGAGTTGTGTAGGAGGTATTTAATCGTAAAACATGGTGATCATTTTCACTCGCCGAGTTGCTCATGGTTTCTCATCGGTTGCTGGTAAAAGCGGCACGAATCAAAGGAAAATCGGTAAATGTACGAGTCGTGATAGGAAAGACATAATCGTAAAGTCAAAAACACTCAAGCATCGGCGATTATGACGCTCGCCGAACACACGAGTTGTGTTGGATCGGCTTTAGATTGCTTATATACAGAGTGATTCATAAAGCATGTTCACTTGGTGAGTCTTTAATAATGTAGAGCGTATTATATAGCTATAGACTTGTCATCAAACTTAAAAGGTAATTACATTATCTATGTTTATAGTGAAGTTTTTACGATGTTTTAATTTTTAATCGAGTTATGAGTAGGTATGTAAAATATTACAACTTAATAATTCTCATAACTCGCTTAAAAACTAAAATATCTTGAAATCCTGACGAGAAAACACAGTTACTGCTCTACCTACTTTTACGTTTTTTAGTATGTATATTGTACGTTTGTATGACAGAGACAATAGGTACATGCTGTCGTCGTCTTCTTTATGAATTTTGACTCATCAGATTTCGATTTAAAAATGTATGAGTACCTACGTCCTATATACCTACACGTTTAATTTTTTGATTAAGTGTAAGCGTTCAGTCTAGGCGTCATCCAGCCTGACGTCGAGCCTAAATTATTCAAACTAAAATTCATTAAAACCAAAATAATAATACTACATTATGTATATGTTATATAATTAAAATCAATCCTGGAGGACAGATTTCTCTGCAGTCGTTCAATATCCCATGATCTCTGACCACATGTGCAGTGTTCAAGCTGGTTTTCCCCAAGGAAACGGCCTTTCGTCTATAGATAGGTACCATAATATCTACACATTCATAAATTGATAAGTTATAAACATACGAGGCAGACTCGACTGAGCCACCCAAGGTACCATGTTGAGCCCATCACTCGTGTTAGATTAGCCACATGTTGAAAGAACAATAAAAGTATCGTGGACTTAACGCTTTGCACTTACCTACTACGTCCGTCATTTACATCGACAGTTAAATATTTAAATAGAAAATGTTAGTATAACAAATCCATTTTATTATTATCATAAAAATTAGATCTAATAGAATTCAAATTTGGGGGTAGAAAAAACTAACTGACATGTACTGCCCAAACTTCAGACTTGGAGGATTCCATTAATTTACCTGCTTAAATTATATTGAACAATTTTTAAAATTTAAACATTTGACCGTGATTTAGGGAAATTTAGTTCTGGCTACTTAAATTTGCTCAGCTCATCATCGTTTTTGCGACGTAATAATGTGACTTATGACTACATAATACATACATTTTAAAATACAGCATAATTCACTATTACGACAAAATATCAAACATGTGTGTTTTACGAATAGTCAAAATAACTATAATACTTAAATAAGTTATTCGTTTATCATTGTTCGTATTTTGGTTTAATAAAAAAATGTCTTCTGGTTATATTATATAATTAATAATAAAAAATATTTTGATTTTATAAACAATAATATAACAATATAATAAAATATCATATTTTATTACTCATTTTGAAGACAAATTATTTAAATTTTCAAGCTAATAAACGGAATCATTTAGACGTAATGTTCCAATATATTGCACACAAGGCGTATAGTCTGTTTATGAAAAAAATGTCTACTTATAATATTATAATTTATAGGTACCGGAGTTGGTAATTTACGGCGTTAGTTATAGACCATAAGTTATCATCAAGATATTAAAGTGTATTTTAATTTATAAAAAAAACTGTACCAACGAAACAAATATAATCTTTAAATAGATTTAGGCATACTTAATACATCAAAATTCTTAAAGCGGAATAGTAATTTACTCCATCTCAGAAATTACATAAATTACCCAACCTTGTTTAGACTGTATATAAAGGTGTTTAAAAATAAAATAAAAATATGCCTACTAGTTTTATGTTTGGTTTAGCTGTACAACTAGCTATAAATATTAAATGTAAAATAAATGATGTATGGTATGCTAGGGATCTTAACTATTTATTCATTTTTTATTACGTTATTAACGATGTGGGCATATCGCATACTAATATTTGTATATTTGTGCATATAGTATTTTGTTAATTTGTATAATCTTTTGAAATATTTTCCTTGATCATCAGCACTAGTGTGTGTATTTTTGAATTGTATATAACTTCTAGTTCCTACTAACCTCTGTCTTTTGTGTTCCTATGTATATAACTATGGGTCCACAAAAATTCTGGAGAATACCGCCGAAAACCAGTTTGTCCACAATGTCAAGTGTCAAGGTACACGCTTATGCGCAAAATTGTAATCTTCCACCATTGGAAATATATATTATATACTTTACATGGTTGCGAGATAATAAAAATAAAATAAAATTGCAGTTACACAAACATTGTAATTGTCACCTCATAGCAGTATAGTAATAATAATAATAATAATAATAATATCAAGAATAATAAAAAATATGATAATAACCCAAACCGATCTCTCACGGATGGTAATGTGTTATTATAATAAATGATAGGTACTTTAAAAACAACTGTGAAATCGAATTTATCGTTTGAATATGGAAATCCAATTTCCAAGGCTGAGCTAAATAGATTTTATCCATGGCTAAATCGTCTACGTAGAATTCCACAAACTCTATCTGGTAGAGCTGAATTCTGATAATTATTTCAATATTACATACCTACCCATTATATCCATCAATAAAATTCATCATGGTTTGCCGTTTGCTGACCTTTCCAATTGACCAATAACATAGTATACAACAAGCTAAACAAAGAATGTAATTCTCTATGCACAATAATAATATATAGAAACGAGTAGGTATACTTCTTAATGATTAGAGTACAAATTAACAGTACAATATTACTGATATATTAGTATCTAGATGTCAACTATGAATGAATAATTAAATAATTTGCAGAAAACATAATAATCTACTTTGTATTGGCTTTTGCCGTTATCCAATCTTTATAAATTTGTTATAAAACGAAAATGGTTTGTTAATTAGGAGCCGATAAATCTTTTTAGTATAATCTAATAGTATATTTTACATTACAATGTATGCGCATTGTACGTAACCTAAAACTGTTGTTAAAAATATATTGATCACATAAATTTTCTTTTTATATTTCTGGTGATGATTTGTGTTGTTCATTTCTGGGAAATACTTGTCTGATGATAAAATTAACAAACCTCGTTTTAATTTAATTTGCATATAGCACTTCTATTGAGAAATGACAACTTGACATCCTTCGAGTCTATTAGTTATTACTTATTGGTTATAATTTATAACTTACAAATAATACATAACTACCAATAGATCTATTAAGAAGGTAACATTTTATCGCGTTTAACTTTCGATTATCGTATACATTTTAAAATTTGTTAGTCATAATATTTACATCATGAATTACGATAAAAACAGTCAGTTTATTGTGACATAGCTTTAAGAGGATTTCAGCGACTCAGCGAACTGTTTGTTTTCTCTTTCTGACCCATGATAACAGACAAAACGCATTCACGCAATATAGTTTTTTTTTTTGATAGTTTTGTGTTATCTTAGAGTAAAATCATCTAAGTATTAAAACAATTATAGAGAACAATATTTTTGAGGGTATGACATTATATGTGTCTAAATCAAAGTTGGTGCATTTTTTCATTTTTGAAAAAAAAAACAAAAAAAACTATATTTTTTTGTTTTAAACTGTTTTTTTCTGTTCAAAACGTTTTAATTAAACAAATTGTTTAAGATTTAAACAGTATATTTAAAATAGTTTAGAACTCAAACAGTTTGTTCAGTTTAAAACATATTTTTGAACAGAAAAAACAGTTTAAAATAAAAAAAAACACAATATTCACTTGGATTTTACACTGTATTAAACATAATAATTATGTTGTATTAATTTTAAACAACTAACAAAACATTTTAAACAAATGTATTGAATTTATGTTTTAAACATAATTACCCTGGTCTAAATATTGTTTTAAAAACAATTTAAACATAATATATATTTACAATCATTTTTTTTTTTTTTTGTAAGTCGAATAAAAGTCAAATAATAATAAAATATAAAACCGATATGTCAAACTCGTAATTTTTGTAATAGGCAATTTTACTTTAAGATTAATCAAAAATCATAAAAACAATCTTACGTGGATGCGGTTTATCTATGTTGCGCTTAGGTCTCAGAGAGAAAAAAAATATTGCGCTGACATTCTCTTGAATTCTTATGAAACAAATGTTGGTGAGTTCATTTCAAATTCTGTCACTCGTGTAACTACTATCTGATAATCCAAAATTTATATTTTTACCATACTTTGGACTTATTGTAATTATTAGGTACCTATTCAATTTTTTAACCATGGTAAAATGTAATATTCTAGTACAACTCTTATAAGCGTAACGATATCGATAGGTATTTAAATTATATATTTTTTATAGTTGAAATAATAAAATAATCTGTGTGAAAGCTTTGAGTTTTAATACAAACTAATTAAAATATTTTGTTTCCATTAATCGATGTATTAGATACTATTTGAAACAAGTACTTCAATTAATACAAATGTACACAATAAGATAACTAAGGTGTATTATATGTTTTGATAATACATATGTACATTTACGGCATCAAAGATATAATAAAGTAACATAATAGCTATGAAATAGATTTATTTCTAATAAATGTATGGGCACACACAACTTACTAACATGACTTAGCAGCATTCATTAGTACCGCACATTAATCATGACTCCCATTTTCAAAATGTTAATGCTTACATATTCCTAGTTATGTTATTCGACTAATTAGTAATTAAACTAGAATAATCATAATTTCTATGATGTGTGTTTGATCAATAATCCCAGATAATTTTCCATGAATCATGGTGACATAATTCATGCTTGTACTTACAACTTACTGTAATTATTTAGGTACAAACATCAACTATAATATTATATATTCGATTGTAGGTACATTAATAAATAGTATGACAGAACACTTTCACTGGATAAATCGGTATATTAAAAATATTACGTGGGATCTATTTTGATGCAAATTTAAAGTTTTATTTTTTATTTATATATCAATAAATTATTTAAACAATTTTTGTTTTTATTAAACATACCTTTACCGTTTGTAGGCTCACAATAAACTAAATGAACGCAATATTAATGCGTGTTACATACATATACTGACGTAGATACCTACTTGGAACGCATACAATAATATTATACAAAGGTGCTATTTACGATCAATAATATACCTACTGTTATTTTATTAGCTATTATTCCATATTAAGTACAATATTATTAATTGTTTAACATTTTTTTGAATGTTTGGTCGAAAAATTCAGATTATCTATACGATGCATTATAGTGGTATATTCCATGTAGGTTAAGGTATTAATATTCAACATAGCTATGCTGCTATAGTACCTACTTACAATAATTGTATCCATAAAACCCTTATAAATTGTATAAAACTATAAAATTGATAGTTCCTTGTAAATATGTTACAACATAACACGAATATTTACAAACATTCAGAAATTATATTACAGGTTTTTGAGTATTTACCCATACAATAACAATTTCAATATAATTCAATAACAATATCACGAAAATACGTCAATAACTATAGTAGTTTTAAATTTTAAGTACAATGGTAACTTTACCTAATGTTTTTAGTGTTTTGCAAGATGTATGCTTGATAATTGTATAACCCGAAATAGTTAATGTAATATAATATACCTAATATATATTGATAAGATATTCGTTTTTCAAATTTAATCATTTGGCTTTCACTGTCCTACCCGAATGTTTTTATTTAAAATGTATTATCTGGTCTTGGTTTTGTTTTTATGAGAAATGTAAATATTAATTAATTAATTATAACCTGTAATTAATTTGTTCGAAGAAGTCTAATATTTTTTTTTAGTTAAACTTCGACATCTGAGCTCATAAACATTCGAAGGTTATTTTTTAGACAGTCATTACTGTGGAGGAGGGTACGGTTTGGAATACGTGTATTTGTGGTGAGGATTTGTCGCCAAAAACCAGGGTAGTTCCCATCCGGGAACAAATGACGCCGGACGATGCTTGACCTCAGAGCACGTTAGTGACTAGTTATTAAGTTATTAAATAGATTTGGAATTATTTTAGAATGAATGATCTGATTCAGAGTACATTTGAGATATGAATTTCTACAGTTGGGACTTAAGAATCTAAGTTATGAGAACATACGAATCAGACATTAGACAGACAAAATATGTACTTCTTTGGTTCGTAATGAAGATGAAAATGAATCAGAAAGAAAATTTGAACAGGTTGCTTACTAAATAAACATGTTTTATTTGTATTATAATTACAGGAGCAAGTAGTTACTTAAAGTGCTACTTCTATGTTTGGCTTACTATGCAGAAAATTAAGCCGTTATCCAGCATATTATCCTCACTTCTTTTCACTTTTTTAGTATTTTTTTATTATTGTCCCGTAAGTAATCGAATAATACCTATCTGTTTAGTCAAACATAATTTTTATATTGTAGTTGAGTATGAAATAAGCCTTTCACAGCACTGGTTTTTGGTTGACCGAATTGTACAACAGATAGGTAAATCTTCAAACTGATGCTGTTGATAGAGAAAGAAGAATAATTAATTAATATTAATGTCAAAGATAATATTAATCTGTAAGTGATTAAGAAAATACTAAATGGAAATAATTTGATTTTAGTTACTATGTAAGTTTTATAAGATACATGCATTTTGTATATACTTTTGGGAGATATGAAAGCTAGTATTTCAAGGTTTGAAGAACGTTTAGAAAAAGAAATATCTATTCACTTGGACACAAAACAAAAGATATCTGAACTCGAAGATACTTCAAGTGAATTAGAGAACTAGAGGAGAAAGCTAGAAGCAATATTTACTAATGGAAGTTTACCAGATGATGCTAAAGTTAATTTTAGTACGCCTTCTATTCCTATACCTCCACCCACCACTACAACCAATGACTAGAAGTTGTGTTCCAATTCCACCTCCAGCACCAACACTTAAAATCTCTCAATCAAATCTTTCACTTCCACCGGGTTGTCTCCCTCAATTAGTCGGCAGACAAAGATCTGTTAAAATTCCAATACCATCTACTCCGCTGAAATCCTCCAACTGGCTTCTAAGTTATCAGAAACTAGATTAGCTGGCATTATATGAGCTGATATTGATGAAGGAAAAACGTATTCATCTCTCATGACACATTGTTAGTCGTTAGCATAACTCCAAGTGACACACACCATTCTGTCCATTCTGTTATATTAATTAATATTATAATATTTATGATGTAAAAGTTATTAACAGTATTGCATTGTATTGCATTGTTATTTATTTCTTCGAAAAGATAATGTGTACCACTGAACAGGTTCTAAATCGAATCTATTCTAATCTTGTTTATGGTAACTCAGAATACCATCTTCTGAACACGTTTGTCAAATACAATCTATATTTACTTTTTCTTGGTTTCCTAAATCTAGTAGTTCTTCTTTTTTTTAGCAAGTAAACAGAAACACTGATATTTTCTTTTTCGAGTTCTTCAGTTTTATATATTTTAGCAGCATCAAGTGCTACTTCTTTAACTAAACTGCAACAAAACAAAAGCTTTTTTAGACTACTTAATTATATATTTACAGTTTAATAATATCTTTAACATTTACACTAATTATTGGAGATACGTTGTTATCAGCACCGGCATCATTTTGAAGAGTTATATGTATTACCTGGATCGGAGAAGTCGAAGGCATAATACAAATGTTGATGCAAGCTTTACGTGAAGTAGACGTTAAAAAAAACTATTAGAAATTGTACGAGCACTAGGAAACTATATAATGAACAGAGGGACAATAGAAAATGCATAAGGTTTCCGTTTATCATCTCTAAACAGACTTACAGAAAGACTGTCGGTCAGTGTTTCGCCAATCACGTCTTCCGCAAGACCATGGAATAATGGTATGTTCTATGACAAGACTCGCTACTCGTCGTTTTCCCCTGGGACCGTTGTCCGTTGATACCACCCAAGTACCAACCACCGACCATAGTACCGCACTGTCCGTCATGGGTTGCCGTCCTTCTCGGCGTGGCGCGAGCTTCATCCGGCAAAACGTCGTCGCAGCGTCGGCAAAAGGCCCGCCATGTCAAATCATGGTAGAATAATTTATCACGAGGGCTCGTCGTCCGCTCGACAGGCAACACATCCGTGCTCACTCTGGATTCTCACGCCATAAACTACTCCCTCAACAACATGCACCTTCACTACAAAGTACAAAGTGCCACACTGATACAATTCAAGCCCCTGCTATGTACAACGACCGACCGACATTCCCACGTTCTACACAACGTGCCAGAGACCGTTCTCTTATATTTTTTAAAAGCCTTACGAATCCTCTAACGCCGTATCGCGCTGACTATTTGACCAGGCTTGTAGAATAGTTTAAATATGCAATATATAATATATTTATAAATTATAATATTTTTGATTTTCCAATAGGCTATATAGATAATATGAAGTTTGCTAAATGTGTAGCAGTTGGCGTTTTTTATACCTTGGAATATCTACAATTTATATAAAAAGAAGAAACACATACCAAGTGTGTGTGCAATTATTGATGTGCATTAAGTTAATTCGGGAGTTAGGCACATGGTGAATATAAATACAAACAACTTCAGTATTAGGGTAATGTGCAATAATTACTTAATACAATCGACGAAATCTCTTAAATGCATTAACGATAGCATATTAATAACATAATAACCAATGGTATAAAATATTCTCAATTTGAATGTAACAGCTAATAAGGATTATGATAAATAATAATAATTAAACTACTTAAAAACACGTTTTAGCGATTTTCAGGAATTCGTCTCGCTAATGGGTCACCACAGTAATAATAATAATAATAATATAACGATGGTAATAACATATTAAAACAAATAAAAAAACGTATTCTTCGACTATTGTCTTCTCCAAACGAAACTGATAAAAAAAAAGAAATGGTCTCTGGTCGAGGACTATACGGCATTGCGTGTGTATATACACCTACCCGCTACAACATACCTATGTATACAATTTATATATTATAATACGACGTGAGACATTATTGTACGAGATCCAGCCTGGTCGAGACAATGAATAAATTGCATGTGCAATGGTTGCGTATTATTATTATTATTGTGCAGACGTTGGAGGTTTTTTTTCTCCCTATAAAATATATCTTCTGGATGGATCTGCCCACGTCCGCCGCCATGATTGTGGACGTGAGCGAGAAGAAAAAAGAACAGTGGCGACCACCCGCGGCTATACCTAATAGTTATAATAATATTACTATATTTCGGTACATTGTCACCATTTTCGTCACCACCACTACCGCACTATACCAACCACCGTTTGCCGGATACCATTAATGTATATTATATTATTGTAAAATATTCCTACATTCCGTCTATACTGCACATATTCTCTTCGTCTCTTGGGGACGGGTACGCGTGGAAGCATGACGCACGTATCGCAGATATTATGCATAAGTTACATAAAGCCTAAGACCGAACGTGATTTGACTGCTTATTCACCACTATAATTTAAACTTTATACCACTTGATTATTGCGCATTATGTACGGCCCGAATGAATAGGTGAGCATTTTGACTAAAACAGATAGCTTACGGTGCTTAAAGTTCCAACAATTAACGGGGCAACTACTATGATATCTATGATATATGATTTTGGCCGTTAAAAGCTTATATCACATATTATATTTTAGGTATATACTATTATAATGTACACTCATTTATATTTATACAAAAATATATATTACATAAAAATAAAAATATGGCACTCAAGTTTTGGAAAGTTGTATTGATTAGGTAGGTAGTTCACTAGTTTGTTTAATGAACGTGTAATACGACTGTTATTATTATCACAACACTATATTTTGGGTGAAACCGAAGATTTTCGAACCAGTCAAAATATGTATTAATTGGTAAAATAGTAGTGAGATACCTACATTTTAGGAAATAAATTAATAAATAAATAAAATTTAAGCCATATTCGAACGTTCCGGGGTTTGTATGATGTTTAATATGTCGAAAAGTGGGTGCATTTTAAAAGGTTTCATAATCGGTTAGGGGGCCTGCAGAGTTCTCTTTTGTCTCCATCATTTGCTCTGCTTTTTGACTGTCCACCCACTACATAACAAACTGTATATAATATACGTTCGTGCAGCGTTCGTTATTTATGCCTATTTTATTAAAATAACTTATATAATATAGTATGATACATCTATATAAGTGCCGTACGTAATCCAAACCGGATCTACAATCAGTGATCAGATCTGCTGCAAAGAACGGTTTGGTCCTAAGAGTATAAAAATAAACGATGTACAAGAATTAGTGGCATTCTATATTATAATATTGTGCGTGCGTGTTTAATCTGATGTTTCGTATGTAATATAGTTCAATGGCCATCCTCAGAGTTGTGTTCACCATATACCGCGGCTGCAGGCGTATATGTTCGTACGACTGCGAACAGCTCGACAGGCCAAATAAAACATCAGACCGAGGATATAACTTCTGCTATAGTCATAATATCGCTGCTTATTTATCTACGTGGTGCTCGTAAAAATCAAATAAAAAATAATTTGAAAATAATTAAACAACAAAAACATAACGTTTTGTAAGAGAGGATTAATATTAATTCAGAAAAAACAATAGGTATACCAACCCAAAAAAAAATCACGAAAAGAACTAATCATTAATTGTGCATAATATATATTATATATGTTCTGCACTGACAGGAATGACTGGCGTTATGATGGTTTTATTGTCTTATTATGTCATGGCGACTGTAGTTAATTAAATAATTTTAAACACACGGGTAAAGTGATGATAATTTAAATAGTTAATTAAGATATGAGTTGGAATACGTTTAAATGACTAACAATCAAAATTGTACCTGCCCAATCGAAGCGTGCGCCGATTACATTCAGTCGAGTGGTTTTCAGATGCGTAATACAGAAACTCGTTAAACTTTAACTATTTACTTGTTAAATAAAGTTTTTACAGAACAAAACATATTACATGATATATATATATATATGTATTATGCAGTTTTAAGTTTATTTCGATCACATAAGTGAGGATTGAAATTATTTAAAATATGCTTTGCAGGCTATATTTTATGTAGTGGCTATATATATTATGGTTTTGATACTATCATGAATATTTTTATGAGTATCGTTGAATAATAAAATATCATTAACTTTTATAGATAATATGTGACAAAAATACTAATAAATAATACTGCATAGTTTAATTGTACAGTTTTTGCCTAGGTGGGATAGCAGTTAGTTAGGTAGGTACCTATGTAATATACTCGACGTGTAGAATTAATTATAAATGCATAAATTAACTTTTCACTCCATGCTGAACTAATGAATAAAAAAGACTAGATAAATACCTTTGACTAACCTACACAATTTTTAATACATAAATTGAGGAAATAATGTCTACATTACAGTTTAATGTAATTTATTACTTAGGTTAGGTTAGGTGACATTACTTATGGACAATCGTATTATTCGTACCTATTACTGTTAAGAAGAAAAAAGATCGCAACGTGTAATAACCGCAGAATAAATATAACCTACGTAAAAGTGACTAAGTCATTTTAAACATTTAAATTCAAGGATTGAATAAGGATTTGTAATTTCCAATGGATTTATATTATAATATTCTATGGTAAAATTATATTAATGGTAATGTTTATTTTAATATCCATGGGAACAAATGTAGGTATCCCAATAAATATTATTCAAATAATTTTTTTTCATAGCGTTTTAAACAACCCGTTGAATACTAAAATAATATCCAGTTAATATAACCTAACCAACAATTCTAGTTTAGTACCAACACTAAAGTTGATTTTATAAATACAAAATAATATATAATATTTTGTAGTTATCAAATTAACTATTTATTTTTGTAATTCATCACACGATGTTTGATCCTAATCTTTTTTCATTGAATTTGTAATACTAATCAGGTTTACAGAAACTATAATAATGAATTTTAAATAATTATCATTTTGATTATATAATAATTTGCTAGAAAATTATAGGTATGGCTGTTTCGTGCGTTTTGATGAAACATTAGTAATTTAAAGTCATAAATGATATATTAAAATAATGATAATGGGTAGTATAAGTAGGTACGAATGTACGAGGTACCTATTATAGGTATGTGTGAATTTATTTTGTCTACATTTTTTCAAAACAGAAATAATTTATTGAATCGTAACAAATTAACGGTTAAGTGCTGTGATAGTACCTATTATGTATTCATGTCTAGGTAATAAGAAACTAAAGCACGTACATTTTATACATGATAATGGGTGTAGTCTTTGGTCATTGCCAAGTTTTGAACAATTACACGTCATACCTAATATTGTTTCGTTCATCATAATTTTTGTTACCGGCGGTGCATGTTAGATGTTCGTTATTTTGTAACGCCCACACTAATTTTCCCGGAAAAAATGTATAAAATTGTTTAGCTAAAAACTCACCAACATGATTTTTAATCTCATAGGATGGGCGCGGAGTGAGCGGATCGTGCGAATATAATATTTAATGAGTACTGGTAGTGGTACACATATAAGTGGTACTTTATACAAATTGTATACATAATACGAACAAAAATAATCATATTTAATAATATGTACTATATTAGTACCTACCTAATCATATACAGGTACATACCGTGCGTCACTCCGAGATAACAAATTTGGCGTCCGACATATTATTTTATTATTGGCATTGCTTGTATTACCATCGTTGTGAGCGCTGACATTACGCACGTTTATACATAATAATTACAATAATAATGAAATAATGCGACGTACATAGCACGCTCATCTGCTGTGTGAGACGGTTGTTGAGCAGATGTATGGTACCATTAGTTTGTACCTATATATTAAAAAAAATGTTTCTTCACTTGTTTCTTTGTAAAATAAATACAATAACACTTGTATATTAACACAAAATTGTACATTTAAGTTAAATAAACATAATGCATTATGATCCTGCCCACTCCTCAGACTCTCCCGGAAGCACTTAGGCCCTCTATATTTTTGGCCTGCCAGTCTCAGTAGACCAGCGTGCGACATACCTGGGAAGGTCATCGTGCTGTTAGGGTGGTTACGTTTGTTATGCATGGTGCTTCCGTCTGGGAATGATTTGGGTCCGAAGCGATATTGTCGATTATGCGACAACGGCCACCGATGGACTTAAGTCGAGTGGTCTACAAACTACTTCGAGGGCAATAGCTAGTTTAAGGGTGTGAAAAAACTTTGAAGTGCTCCACTTGTATTTAAAGGAGTCCTAGCGGCTAGCAATGACGACGTAGGTCTGGTTGGTGCGGTGTATTGTTTTGGACTATGTTAAATATATCATAATAAGACAGTTTTATTCTAATATTAAATTAATAATTAATTATGACGAGTAATACCGTCTGCGGAAACAGTGTGCACTAAATATTTAGAACTACCTAACTATTTTCTTACTGTTTGTACGTCGTACATCGTGTTATCGGCGTATAGCTATCTATATTTGGGCTTACTACACTAAGTTTGTTCAAAATAAAATTCATAGTCGCATGGATATAAACTATAACTTACGTACAGATATTTAAACTGTCTAATAATAATATAAGACATTAAACCGACGAAAAATAACGAAAACACAGCCAGTAAATATATTTTTGCGGGAAATCGATTTTAGATTGTGTGGGCAGACGGCTATTATTCAAAACTAATAATATATTATTATATCGTCGGGCCACTGATTAATAATAACTGTAGTAATAAGCAAGCACCCCATATAATTACCCGCAGTTAATATCCGCGACCCTCCCAGTTCTTCCTTTACGCATTAAACGTCTACTGCACTTAAACGAGACACGCAGATCAGACCCGTCATCATCAGCATATTATTATTATTATTTTGTCGTGCTTATGGTTACGTCACTGTGTAAAAAAATAACGTTCGTGAGGTGTTATCAACCCCACTTTGAGCCGCCATGAACTTCAGACCAGCGACAATATATTTTGTTCAATCTATTTACGACAGTTGGTAACAACAATTTTGAAATTTGCAACACCACTCGTTCTCTGCAGGAGAATTTGTTCGTCAATTCAATTTCAGTTGCGATGTCAAATTCACGCAGCACATCCATATTCAGTCAACCACTGACTTCTAATCAGTTCCGATGTTATGCAACGCCATGTTTTTCAATGATTCCAAATATTAACGTAGTTTTATTATAACCATTTTGATGTATTGACTTACACTAACCTTAAAATGTATCAATGCGTTTGCAAAAATGTGAATTAACAATAATTTTGAAATTGTCATCTCACCTTAACCACGGGAAAACCAATCGGTAAAATCGTTATGCATTTCATGGTCATAAATAAATGTTTCGACTAAAATAAAAAGGGGCTGCAAGTGAATGTGTAAAACTAATGTATGTATCTCCATAGTTGTTTTTCAGGGAATATAAAAGGAATATGTGCGTATACAAAATACAAATTGAATTGTATTGTTGGTTTTATATAATATTAATTGAAACCGATCCATAAATGTCAAGTTGAATGATACGCTCGCTATATATTATTATGTTTAAGCCTCAAAGTAGATCACATTTCTTTTAAATTTAAATACATTATTATATTATTTAAAACTTTAAAGTGTTTCTTCATAATTTTTGTAATCACAATACGATCACGAATGTCGTGGTAAATTCCGGGATCAACAGTACCTAAGACAGAACATAAAACATAAAATAAATCATTGTACATTATTACATTTTTATATTCATTACATATATATATATATATATTATATATTGTTATGATCTTTTTTTGTAGCATTAATTCTAGATTTGATGGAACAATTTATTCACGAGATGGTTGAAAGTTAAAATATTTATATTATGTAAATATGTAATACGCGTGACTCTTTATAATTTTTTAAATAATATACTTTACGCTTAATATCAAATATATTTAGACAGTTTCATAATGTCAAAACATAATTTGTTGTACAGAATTTATTAGAACTATTTGATACTGTAGAGTGTAGGTTGTAGTTCTGTATGCGAAAATGTAAACAACAGCTAAGTATTTTATTTTTTTTTTAATAAATGAGATTACTTTAAAATATGTGATATTATCATTGATTATGCATATTAAGTAAATTAATAAAAAGTATTAATTCTAAAAATAGTATTAACTTTAAGTACTAATAATAGTATTTATAATAGTTATATGTAGCCGCATGTAGGTATGTTTTATAACTTCATAGTTATAAAAAATATAAACGTATAGATTCACTAAACATTCTTAGTGATCTCCCCTCTTTTTATTTTTTAACAAGGTTTTTATTCAAATTCCGACTTTTCACAATTACTTATTGATGATCTTTAAGTAATTGTAAAAAATCTAAAGATATATGATATATTTATCTCTTAATACTTAGACTTTTAATACCATTAATAAATTGTGGAGGGTCCTGTGGGCTATAGCGATACAAACTTCTTATTAAAAATAAGAACCAACCCTTTTTCTGGAAATTATTTAACAAGTGGTTTTTGTTTAAATGTTGATGTATATAAATTGAAATTGGAACGAACATTTTTTGAGTTATTAAACTTTATATATCGTGGGTTATTACTGAAGAGTTATTACTCTTAAAAATGGTTTTCATCATCAAATATAAAATAGATGTAATATTCGGTTTACTCCTTCTAGTACTTATTTATTATTCTAAGGTTTTTAAAAAATAAAATGCTTATATATTTATAATAATTATGATCGTTTTAAAATCATCATATAAGTACTAAGTAGATTCCCATACCTTTGAATCTATTATCATGTACTATTATTAATTAAAGCTAAATGATTTTGAGAAATTACTCGTTCTAGTTTTAGTTTATACACCTACGTATATACCTACGTGATACATCAACATTTTTTGTGATTTTATAAACAATTGTTTAGTAAAAATGGGTAGTTCGAGATCTCATTTGAAAAAGAAAGAAGTTGGTATCGACACAGAACAATTATTAATCGGTATAGAACATATATTATAACTCAGGTTTAGAACAAATCTTCCCTACAAGTATCTAGAAATTTGGTTTTTAAGTATACTTAAAAATTCCAAACTTCAGAATTTAAATAAAAGCATTGTTATTGGATTATTGGAGTAAGAAAGCGCAGTGAATCAATATGTATTATAACATTAGGCATTTTTAACCGAATTTTAACTGTTTTTTTTTTTTTTTGTAATCCAAGCTTAGTTTTTTTATTCGATGATAATATGTGATTTAAAGTTCAAAATATAAAGACATTAGTTTAGTTTTGCATAAAATTACATGTTTTTGTTTTGTTTTTATTTTAAAAGTACCTACCAACTAGATATTTCTACCTGCAGAAAATATATTGAAGTTATTATAATCAAACCATTTTTCTACTATAAATCGTGTATAGGTACATAAAAAACACATATCCACATCGTTGTGAATTCGGTACATTTATCACTTCGCTCAGAATCTAAAATCCAATTGGAACTTATAACAATATAATTACTTATATTATTTTAAATTTATTAGTATTCAATTGATTAAAGTAACGAAAGAATCAGGAAAATACATTTAATCGTTTTTGAAATCTACGAAGTTAATGAAATAAAAAATAAAAAATAGCAAAGTATGCTATAATCTTATGCAAATTATAATTTTTTATAAAACAAATTATGAGTAATATTGTATTATATCATATAATTACCTACCTAATATGAGTAATTATTGAATTTTTAAATACTTAAAAACGTATTTATTAATATTTCGTTAATGGTTCGAGGTAAAATATATTATATTACATAAACCATTGCCAAAACATTAGAATGAATTATACGCGAATAATAAATGGTTTTCAAATTTCAATATTGAATACGGATAAAACTGATTTTTCTTTTAGGTTAGATTCAATTATATAAGCTTATAGAATATAGGATTAACAGAAACGAATAATAATAGTAGATGGTAGTAAATAATGTAATACATAATATCAATTATTACAAAACTCGATGAAAAAAATTACGTTGATGTGATTAAGAAGTTGAACTTGTACTTCTCGTAAACGTCAAAATGGTTTTATTTTTTACCGAAACAAAGTTCAAATAAAATTACGTTTTGAAAGTATAAAAATCTGATTTAGGTCATTCTACCATAGGAAATGGTGTCCTATTTAGTTAATCTAAATAATTAGATAAATTATAATTAAAACAACAATAACCTTTAAGATTAAGACAATGGTTAGGTTAGGCAACCGCAGCCATGATTAGTAAATAGTAGGTAGGTTCCTACTTATTGAATGTTTATTTTAATAATTTACATTTATCTGAATAGTTTAAGTCTATAAATAAACGAAACAAATAATTATTAGCTACTATAGCAGTATAATAATAGATAATAGCACCTACCTATGTAAATATCTATATGAAGCATACATTAGGTCGGATTATGATTATAGTACCTATCTAGGTATATATTAAAAGTCACTAAGCGATTAAATGGCGGAAATAATATAATATAATATTATGTTGTATTTCAAAAATATTTTACAGTGCAATGAGTGCATGTGTTATAAGCCATTTAATTTGTTTTATAATAATTCTGGATTGAATTGCGAGCACACCTGATTTCGTAAAATTATATCACACACGAAGTTAGGTTAGGTAGAGACAGTAATTCGAACTCATTCTTATCATTCATACCCCTTTACTAGGTCAAATATAATTTAACGATGTTCTATGAACAAGGCTGTCGGAGGCAGGAGCCGACTATTAATTAAAGAGCAAAAATGCAGGTACACTGTACAGCCATACTATACGAATCGCGTGTTAATAAAATTAAACCATTTCAATGATCAAAAATGACAGAAAAAACTCTCACGGCTCGTAGAGTAGTCGGATATTGATAATTTATTTTTCATCAAATATTACAAAAATAATTATGAAAATGATATTATGAAATAAAACTTATGCTATCCGAGGAATTTATAGGAAATTTATATTAGGTTGTACAATCGTTAAGAGATCTAGTTTTATAACTACATTTTTATACTTTTTGGAATGAGTTCATCTATAACGTAAAAAATGTTGGTTACCCATAGTAAAATTAAATGCATTTTAATTTAAAATTAGATTTTTAGATTTTTTATTTTAGGGTTTTAATCTGGTCTCGTTCCTTTATCTAACCAATTAATTAATAATTATTGTTTATCCACAACCTACTTATACGAACTTAATAAAAAAAATTAAGCGGTAGTTTCAAAAATAAAAACTTATTGTGCTTAGTTTACTTCAACACTTTATCATTCAGTTCTGTGTTTTATAGGATTTAAAGTATTTGTGAAAATAATACGTTTTTTTTTAGAAAAAGTGTACTTATAGTGTTTCTGAAGTCTTTGATTTAATACTTAACTTGAACGTATGCGAGAAAGAGTTTAAAGTGGTCTGGCTCACTTATATAAATATTGCACCCTTAAAACATTGCCTGTTGATAAAATAAAAAAAGATAAAGAAAACATTTTAGGCGAATGGCCAATAGCTTTTTCTATGCGGTCAACGGACTAATAAATGGGACTTATAGTTTACTACACGACGCTTTTGGTTTTTAAACAATGATCCGGTTGTATACAGACTTACGGTTGTCCGAGTTGAAATACAGCTCTATCTGTTAACATCTGCAGACGGAATTTATCATATACGCACCGTTTTTCGTATAGTAATAATAATAAAATAAATAATAATATGTTAGGAATTCTTTCGGTGAGTCGTGATGTGTGCAGAAACGAGACAATCGCAAATCCTGTTTCTGTGTTCTTTTTTTGAATTTCAAAACTAGTTCTCGGGTCTTCCCGACACAGAGCCATTTGCATATACGCGCATCTGTATAGTTTATGGCATCGTTTTTTTTCCTTTTTCTTTTTTTTTCCAGGCTATCTGCCAACTGAGCTTATAATGGTCTCGACCGTACAACCCGGGTGTGCAATAAAACTATAAAAGACATAGCGTATATATACTACCTATATCTAATAATATAATATACGTGTGTATAGCTTATACTGTATAGTCACTGCACTGTATGTGCTGTATAAAAAACACGGTAGCCATAACCAAAACTGCTGGTAGAATGAAAAATTAATATCAACGATATTTATGGCCGCCCCGAGTAGGAAACGTTCGGAAATTCATAAGTGTTCGCATCACACACTTGGGATTACGTAAAAATGATTGATTCAACAGTGACATTTTTTTCCCCCCGAGGTCAATGTTACTACTGTAGGAACCAATAGACTTGGAAACGTATATAATCCGTCTATTTGGAAAATCGACATATTTATCATTATAAATTATTGTCTAACCAAATATAAAAGTGTACGACCATGATATTATTGTAGTTTATACTTTGTTTCATCAAGAAATACTTTCCTATAATACCTACATAATATTTTGTATTGGTGTAGGATATATGATTAAATTAATCAGATTTTCAACATTATATAGCATAATATGCTATGCAGTAAAAACTTTTTGAAGGGATTTTGTATAGAACATAATATAAGGAATTTGGAAAAACATAAACATGTCAGAAGGTTGTAATTATTATACATAGGTAACGTGTACGCATGATGTCATATTATTATAAGCAAGCATATGTATATATTTATGTAATAATCCGACTGTCCATTCTGAAATGTATTGATAATTGTACTATTAACATTTTTAATAATTTGTATTAACACGTTTTTTTGTAATATATATATTTTTTAATACAGTACTAGAACATAATATTAAACTATTTTTAGAACTATGATTTATTTTATTTTATTTTTATTGATCCAAGTACATCTTTGAATTCTATGGCCATTAACTATATCATAGGATTTTAAAAATCAATACATAATAATTGTTTAACTGATTTTTGTGCATATTTTAATTGGATGCCTTACAATGTTTTGTCTCCGTCCTGGCCAGACTTCTTACAAAATATAGACAACACGGACAATTTGCATTCAGAAGTACCAACTTTGTGTTAGTTAGCTATAATAATATAAGGATAAGTTTACCTATATTATCAAACTTAAAGGTAAGAACACTATTCTTTTAAATTTTTAAACTGTATTGTCTTAATACCCACAACCAGCTCATAAGCCTTATTTCACTTAAAAATTAAAGTATCTTAAAATGTACCGACGTGTAAAAACACAGATAGTAAAGTATATTAAATGTTATTACCTTTAAGTTTGATGGCCGATTTGATCTAATTTACCGATTTTTTAATAGCTGATTAGACTACTCTAAAACTAAATCTAAAACCACATAATTGGTTCTGCTGCAGAATGTAAATTTGCTATGTCGTAAGTATGTAAGACAGAGACAGCACATGTGCGTATGTCGTCCTTTTACTCGGTGTACTGGATAACCAGTATTTATAATGTGTCATTTAGATGCGTAATCCGTATAATATACTGTTTGAGTCATGATATAATTAGCATAGGTTTCATATCATGGTTTGAGTAATATTAATTTGAACAGATAATACCATTTGATTTGGCGAAATAATTTAATTAATGAGTGTATTTTAATATTTCACGTTATGAATTACATCTACATATTATAGGTGCCAGCTTATCATTCCCGTAATGAATGATTTTTTTATTTGTGGTTCAAATTCATATTTTCTATAACAATCTAATTGCAAATAATCTTTAAGTTTAACCATTTTACGTTGATACACTCACGCACCGCTACGTCACTAAGTTGAGTTTTTTATCAAGATATTTGATTAAAATTAAAATTAATTTCCTTCTCAAAGTATTTAAGATTCAAACGACTACGATACCGGAAATAAATGTGTAAAATACAACTTTTAATTTCAGTCACCTTTGGAATAGTGGATTAGCATCCCTCCTATTTAGCCTTTACAATATGCTCTAACGGAAGATATTACATTTTTACATACCTAGCTAATATAATTAAATTAGAAAGTTTAGTAGTGCCCCGAGGATTGGCATCCTAAGTTATTGATAATTTAACAATAGAAAATCACTCCCACGGTAAAATTTAGTATATTTACATTTATATAGCTATAACTAGTGCAAATATATTGTAACAAACTGCTTAATTCGAGCCTTATACGTAGTTCTTTCGTCACTGATCACACTGTATTTTTAAATGTACCTACTCCCCAATTAATCATTTAATAATTTGTCATAAACTGAAAAAATGCTCTTTAGTTATTATTTTTTGAATCATAAAGTATTTCTGGAAACACCAATCCCCACTTTTTTAAGAATAAACTCATATAAATATGATATACCAAATAAATATAGCGGATAACCATACTAAATGCATAGGTAGGTACTGAAGTAATCCACAAAAAGAATATTATTTATTCAACAACCAATATTATGTTATTTGTTTTAGAAGACTTAACTTAATTTTAAATAATAAAAACATTTATTTTATCTATCCAAAAAATATTAACTTCCATGTAATATAATAAATTAATATAATATTATGAATATAATTCTAATAGTATAAATTATATAAACACTCAACGTAATCTAATACATGATCAATCAACTATATAGGATGATTTTTTTGAACCTTTTAATTAATTTGTAAATGTTTATTTTATATAATTTTAAACAGTAAGAAATATGAAAAAAATATTGTATATATTATTTTTTTTAAAGTTTTTACTTTTTGATAACATTTTTAGTATCATATTAAGTAAAATGTTTTTATACATTTAAATCATCAGAAAAAAATTGTTTTGGAATATAAAACTATAAATGTATTCCATCGTTCAAAGGATTGAAAAAGTTTAAGTATAAAAAAAATATTGTTTTGTAATAGTTAATAAAAATTATTCATTGTAAATATTTCAAAAAACTTCAATAGTTTTGGATAATATGAGTGTTTAACATAAAATTAAACACCTTGTATATTAAATCACACTGATTTTCTAACTATAATGTCGAAACAAACTATATTAAAAAGTTAAAATTATTTATGAACTATACCTAGTACCATATTTGTAAAAAAAAAAACAAAAATCAAATGTTCACAATTTTTTCTCTAAATACAAGGGTTTTGAATTTCATAACTAAATCATTTATTTGAACATTTAATATTCTTTATATTTTAATTAATATTATCTAATGCCCAACCTACGAAATAAATTTTTAACAATTGTAAGTTGTCAATTACAATAATACTACCGATTTCATAAACAAAATAATCATCAATTACATATTATAACGTATAAATTGGAATCGTTTCAAAACTATGAACGTAAACATTAGATGTATTTTAAATTTGCATAAAATTACATTGATGGTCATGAAGTTTTCTATAATATGTAATATTAATAAATTGTTTCCTAATAGTTTCATATTTTTTATTATTGTACAAGGTTTTCATGTATAATATGTGCGTTTAAGTAAACTTATATTTATCATTCTTAATATATTATTATTTAATGTAATTAACCTTTTGCGTTTATAGTAAAAATACATTAAAATGTAATATTGAAAAAAAGCAGGTCTATAGTCATTTAACGTTTTGAATGTAATGAATCTTCAATTATTGTAAAATCAGTCGATACCTATTGAAATTTGAAAGCAATTACATTTAAAATATATATTTTGGAACTTAATCATAGTATGTATAGGCAGGTATATAACTATAAATAAAAAAAACACTTTAGTACATTTTTAAAGAATACAATGGTTCACATTTTCTTAAAAAAATTGTGTTACTCTATCCATTGTGTGTACCGATAGGATAAATAATCCTGACACATGAATAAACGTAATTTTGGATCAGCAAAAATATTACGATCCTTATAATGTTCATATTAATCAAGCTTAAAATATTATTAACTATTATTATTGTAAACCTCATATAAACTTCTCGGATCTTTAAAAACTGAAGGATAAATTAAGTAAAATTTTGATTGATTACAATAATATTACAATGGGTACTACACCTGAAGTACCTAGGTATCTTTTGTCTTACTAATATTAAAAATGAACAAAATTACTCATAAATTAAAAACCCGTGATAATCACGATGAAAATATTTATGCTAACGAGTAAAATAATATTACAAAACTGAAAATATATTTAATTTAGTCAAGGTTTCAATTTCTATAAATAAAATTCTCTCGGACCTTGCGGTTACGGTTGTTTTTATGATAACTATATCCTGTTCGTGTTGACAACTCTGTATTTTCTACAATGTGTTCACAAATATCTTTTAGAACGCAAAACAATAGAACTAAAAAAAAACTAGATCACGGACCTGTAGTTAATTAAAAGGATGATGATGTACTCGAAACAATAATGTGCTAATAAGCCTAAAAGGCTGTTATTGAAAAAAATTACATAATGCAAAACTAGTTAAATACAAAACAATATAACATATGCATTGTGTATTTGTGAATAGTTTGTAATAATTATTACATAACAATATCAAAAAGAGAGTTGGTGAAAAAAAAAGTTGGATGCTGATAAAATGAACACTGACAGGTGTACACAACTGATTTTCACAAGATAAATTGGAAAAATAAATACGGTGGAGTAAAATATTTGCTTAAAATTTAAAAGTTGGAACTATATTCGCAAGTAGATTTTATTAAACTTTTGAGTTTTGAAATCATCCAAAAAAGTTTTAGCTGACAATGTGTACAATATATAGATTTAGACCAACAACTGGCTTTACAATTTAATCGATATTGCATTATTGAGTAATGTTATTCAACAAATTCCGAAGGTAATAATCCATAGTTTATTCAAATTATATAAATATAATACGTTTGTGTTTAAATGGAAATAATACATTTATGAAAAAATTGTTTTAGAATTTTTAAGCTTTATTAACTAAAAGGTATTATTTAAATTTTATACACGAATTTAAACGAAAATTATTTTTGTGGAAACGGTCTTTTTTGTTACTGTTTATCAATAGAAAACTTAAAATAAAAACAAACAAGTATACTGTGTTATAAATGGCACCAGTACTTTACGAAATCAAAAACAAAAGTAAATAAACTAAAACAATTCAAAATGATAATAGTAGTTAATGGTGAGTATAGTATTACGTGTACTAACTATTAAGTAAATTATATGGTATGTTAAAAAATCACCTTTTATCCATAGTATCATTAGGTACCTAAATTATACTTTTGTAGTTCTGTAATAATTCTTATGAGTGTTAATGTGCTATAATAAACATATTATGGCTGTTATACTGTCTACAATTTCCATTATATAATCAGCAAACAGAGGAGCTGGACAATAAAATAAGTTTAAAAAGCCAGAACGATAGAAACTTGGTATATTAAACTATAAATATCTAGAAATTTCGATACCTATAATAACAGGATTAATTTTAAAATCTAGGGAAGCCGGATGACGGATTATGAAGTCTTTGCTGCATAGTAGGTGTCAAGTGTCATTGAGTAGGCCACTGTAATGGATGTGTTAAATTTGAATTAAATGATAAATCATTGTATACGAAAAATGATTTGCCGGGTGGAGACGGCCTGTCGCCTATAATATTTCAGATGATGTTTTATTTTATATAAGTATTGCTCTAAGTTATTTTTTTCCTGCATTAGTAATACGATTGATTGAAATAACATTGTTGAATAAAACAAATCACATAAATATATTTATTTTTATAATAATATTATAATCTTATATCATATAATATTACTAGTTTTTATTAAGTTATTAGTTATTATACCTTGCTAATATCGACGTATCGTAGAACTGGGTAAATAGGTTCGTTGCTATTTATAGCTTAAAGCTATTCTTAATATTTTGAAAATTTCACTGTGCATAATTTATTATAATATAAACGTATTGGCTAACAGTTTCATGTCAAATAATCGTTTCATGTCATACGTTATGAATTACAACTCTAAAATAACCAAAATCGTTATCTGTCCTTTAAATATCTAATTTCGTTTAAATTTATACCTGAAATGTCAGGTACGTTGTCCCAGCACGCCCGTACTTACAAAATCATAAATTGCAATCAAGCAGTATTATGTACTTTATTTTGTAAAATGTTAAGCAACTAAAGTTACATATTGTACAACCCTCAAACCCCCCTCTTCAAAATCCAATTTTATCGTACGGGTGCTGTGATAACGTTACGCCATCACCCGGATCAGTTATTTTCCAAAATTTTCAACTCTAAAACGTACAGTTTTATTTACTTAATTTTGTACTATTTTGTACAACCAAAATTAAATTTTAAACAACTCTCAAGCCCCCCTTCCAAAAAAATCCATTGTGCAACCTTGTGGACTAATTCGTCTATTATAGTGATGTCGTTTCTTGCTCTAAGCTTTACTAAAATGCAATATTTTGACTAGTAATTTTATTTTATTCTAGTAATAATTTACCTACCTACTTTTGAATATTGTATATGTTTATTGTTTATAATAAGATGCATTTGATTTTAATGTGAACTTGAATGTGTACTTATAACTACCTTATGTATTTTTGTTTTAAATTGTAAATAAGTAATAGTTTCATTTATTTCATGTACTATATACCTACATGAATTTATTTTGATTTATACTATAACATAATTTATTAAACCTTTTGTGTAAATGGCCAATGATAATAGAGAACGAACACCAAATACATTAAATGAAAATATTGATGATGAAATTATAAATTATAAATTGAAATTGTTTTGGTTGGCCAGAGTAAGTATTATTGTGATAGTATTATAGGTATCTAATAATATGTAAAATTAAGTGTGCAATGCTTTGCCCATGCTAAACCTACTGCTTTAATACATTCAAATATTGAATATTTTTGGATGAATAGCCTATTCAATACCTCTTCGTTTTAAACTTATAATAGGCACTAAAATTAAATACATTTTATGTACACAAGCAAAATAGTTATATTATTGATTAAATAAACATAAAGAGAATTGTGAAGTACATCATTTTCGTAAAAAATAAAAATGTAAAATTAAATAAAGTTGTATCTTTAATATTACCTGTTATTAGGTATAATTTGTAATTCCCAAAAAATATATATTTATTTTAGATAAAAAAAGAACTTGATTTACATACAATTAGAATTTAAAACTAATTTTTTTTCAATTTTATAAACAATATTAGTGTTACGTACCTATTGCCTATAACCTATTTATAATTAAATAAACGCCAAATATAAAAGTGAGCAAATAATGTTCATCTTCACATCTTTCACTAGGTGAAATTGGATTTATTTATTTATTTTTTTTTTTTGGGGGGGGGGGGAGAGGTTTGAGGATTGTAAAAAATTATACAAAATTAAATAATTATTACTGTACGTTTTTAAATTGAAATTTGTGAAAAATAACTGATCTGGGTGCTGGGGTAACGTTACCGGAGCATCCATAAAATTAAATTGGATAAATCGTTATTATATGTTTGAATATGTACAATTTCATCTTCATTTCAACTTCTATTGCTCATAAACATTTTATGATTAATCTTTTTTTAATTTCTTAAAAAGAGCCAGGGAAGTCTTTCTAGTCACTGCTACATAGCATATTATGTCCAGTGTACCTCAGCATTGATTTGATAACTGTAACGAATGTGTTGGATTTGAATCAAACGCAAAATATGGTTTTGCGTTAAAATAATTTTTGCAAACTCTAAATTAAGTTGTGAAAATGTATGCTAAATATTTGTTAAATAATGAATAACTTACTTTTTTTATCTGGGTGGTCTGTAGAACGTTACTTCGTTTCGTCGGCTATGACCGTTTTGTGGTAAAACAAATGTTATTCAAATTCTAATTTTGCACGTGCAAAATATTTTTGCAAAAAAATTTTGGATTTTTATGCGTAATATACCAGACTTGTTTAACGGAACAAAGCCAGTCTGTTCTTAGCTCCAAAATAATTTGTGATTTTGACGAACTTTGTCAAAGTTTGATATTTAAACGCTCATAAAAAGAACGGACATTTAATTTCATAATTCCTGTTATGATAACATACGAACACAGACAATTTTAAACGTCTTTAAATTGTTCGAAAAGATAAAAATATTTTTTAAATTATAACATAATATCTAGAATGTCTCATTTTATAAATTGGTGTTGAGTATTACAATTGTCTTTACAATTATTATTATTAAGCAAATTTGATTTTTTTAAAACTGTTTTTGCGTAAATTTTTTTGCAAGTCATTATTAATTTTTACCTACTAGATTTATTTTGCTTTCAGAGTCTCCCTCAAATTTGACAATTGATGCATTTTTTCTGTTCCAAAACGTGATGACAGATGCAAAAGTATATCATTGTGAATTGTGATACTATATATTATTTATCACATGGTAACCTACAATACATTTATCGTTTTGCTCAGAATCTAAAGTTTCAATACTTTCTACATTCGGTACCTACATAGAATAATAATAGTAATTATATTTTACAATTCTTACAAATATTTACAAAATATTATATCTGTAATTTTTTAATGTCTTAGAACATAGAAGATAATATTTAAATTGTATGTAATTTGTTTAGAAGGTACCTATTAAAATAATTTACAAATAAATAATTAGGTATTATTTAATAACCTGCTATTAAAATATATTCGAATGGTTATATTTTATTACTAATGTATTAATACAGCATGCAGTGTGACAGATAGTGGAAAGTGTTACAATATAACACCATCAAGCCGTGTAACATTTTCATCTTGTTTTTTTTACTCATACGAGGATTTTATACAGTTAAGCAATAATTTGTGATTAATAATCAACATGAATCAAATTATTCGTTTATGGTGTTTATCATGTATTAATACCACAAAAGAGGCAAAGACTATTTTTTATCGCATTGCAGTTAATTTATATGTTACTATTAATGTGTTCGAAGATACATCATTTCTCAATATGGGTTACATAATATCATTGAGTACTTAAAGCTTGTACTCAATGATAATAGGGTACTAAGACGGCATAAGTCTGACTAAAACGATGAGCATACAAAGGATATACTGCGCAAACATCAGCAGGTGGGACCATTTTTAAAACGTACATATTATTACTTAAAAATGCTAATGAGTTTATAAAATCATGATAATAAAAATTGTGGTGCGGTGTGGCGCGGTCCGTAAACTCAACTGTGGAAACGCTCTGAGTGTACGTATCGGCTGGTTTTGCTAGCTCCCGGATGGGTGACCACCCGGGATTTTTAGCAACAAATCCTTGCTACACATACAAATGTGTTTCAACCAACCGTTCTAACCGTTCTTCCGCACTACAAACAAAAAACATCTAATGTCCTTAGTTGCCGGGCTTAAGTTCAATAAAATAATAATTATTGGTGTATTATATTTGTGACGCCTTCGTGCTATGTTATGTAATTTATAATCATAAACTTATATGTATGTATTACAGTATTTAATAAAAAGAAAAAAAGATTAATATACATTTTAAACATTCATAGACTTTTAGATAAGTAATACATATAATCGATAAAAAGTTGGATAGTTACAATAAGTTAGGTATGGATAAAAATAACATTAAACAGTACAATTTATAGTAAAATTAATGACTTGTTGAAAGAAAGCTTAACCATTTTTATTAATATTTACCTATAATATTTATTTATTTTTAAATTATTTTTTATTATAAATACTATATAATATCTAATAATTTGTTGATACAAAAATAGTTTATAATTTATACTAGGTATTACATTAGATACAATTTATCGAGAATAAAAATAATATTATTCATTATCATGATACAATATTTAAAAATACCTTTTTAGTTTTAAATGTAAGTAAGCATAATGCACATATTATCATTGACAAGTTTATAAAATTAATATTTTGTATTATATAAACCATGTCCATAATATCCAGAATAATATTATTCTATACATTGGTTATTTTAAAATTATATATTAATTACAAACAAAAAGTTATTTAATTATTATTTTACAATATTATTTATTAAAACCAAAAACATCACCTAAACCTTAATTTCAGTTAATAAATCCTCACGAGAGTTCTTCATTTTTTATGTATGACTACAACGCGTATTTAGTATGCACATAGTTTACAATATTATGTCGAGCGACCATACTTGCAATAACTAATAATCAAGTTGTCACGAATGTTTTCGTATTTCATGAACGGTGACTAATTGTAAAATTATATTATGTTTTTGATAAATTAGACGCAATATTAACAAAACAATATTTTTCCGAAACTGTTGATTACTTACTACAGTAAAAAGTAGGTACATCTAAATTCTAAAATATAATGTGATATTGAAATAATGACCGCTACTATAACAATTGGATAATTTAATTTGCATAAAAACAACAAATACTATACTATTTTATATTGTATATAAGTTATTACCAGATATTGAACTTTAATGCATCTACGTTTTCATTTATTACTTTGTTGAGGGATTAAAGATGATAAGATATATTTTTTACACAAGTGCATAATATGCAAAATTATTATACAAAAATGTTTTTTTTTTTTGTCACATCTGCTCTGAAAGTTTAATTTCTAGAAAATAAGCTTTTTTTTTATCCAGTGTGTCAAAAAGTCACTGTCAACCCAGATGAAATTTATTAAAATTATTTATTTTAAACCCCTTAAAAATCAGATGTGTAATATATACTTAGCAACATCATTTCGGGTTTCTGTTCTTAAATGTTATCTAGGTACCTATATGTTTTAAAATTGAATTTTTAAAGGTAATTAAAATTGTTTTATTTATATTTTATTAAATATTAACTCCCCGAGTAAATACAATTTTTAATAAAAGTTTAACTATAAAGATAGGAAATCATATAGTTTATAAATTTTATGAATATTTTTCGTATCAAAAATTTAATTTTTCTAGTACATCGAGACGTATTTCGAGAAAATATTTTTATCTTAATAGGTATAAAATTTATAATTTATATATCAGAAAATAAACGAAGTCTGTGTAATTGTTTAGTTTAACAAATAATAGTTATCATAATTTTCAAACAATTCTTGGATTTAAATTAGTTCGATGGTAACAGATATTCAGTTTAATGGTTGGTCGTAGATACCATTAACTTTGTATTAATGTTGTTGAAGTTAATATAAAAATAGATCTATTGCTTATAGATTTAAAATTAGAAATGGACAATTTCAAAAATATTATATAATATTATGTACAATATTTTGTATAAATAAATGAAACTCAACCTGCCAAGAATAATGTATCAATGTTATTTAAATGTTTAAGTATGATATAATTTAACTTAAGTATCGTGAAGTTTGGGTGATACATTTGTATATACGTTATGATTGAAGTCCCAAAAACAAATAACTAATTTATTAGAGTAGCTATAAATCAAAGTTATATAATTCTATAATTTTAATACCTGGTATTTAGGTTTAAGATACCTCTGCACATACATTAATAATTTATAAATTAAAAAGTTAAAACCAAAGATAACAAAAACGCGTATCTCTTTTTCTATTAAAAATATAGAACATTTAAATTTTGTAATATATTTTCATAATATAATAAGTAAATTAGGTGACATTTTTTTTTTAATAATATTTTAAATTGTATAGTATAATTTACAATACTTTATATATAATAAAAAAACCTTAACATTAAATATATATGTTGAGTCTTGATGGAGACCAGCTACCACGTAAGGAACCCTCGGACCGATTAATTACTATAATAGTAATGATACTAGATAATTTAAAACGAATTTGAATTATGTTAATTTTAACATTTTAAAATGTTATGTTTTATAGTTTATTTAAAAAAATAATTTAAATTTTGCACAGCAAATTAAGTACTCATTATTGAAGTTTTAATTTAATTCGTTAGGTAATTACGTTCTATATAGTACCTTAATACTATACGTCTGTGTAGTATAAAAAAAACCAAGTACAAAAGTTTAGTTGTGTATTTCAATTAATTTAATGTTTCAATTTAAACTTTAAATAACTTATTTCATAAATGTAAAGTTGTTAAAAAGACGGTATGTTTTTCAGAAAACTCTCAGTGGGAAATAATTATTTAAATTAGATAACTGAGAGAGTTCACGAATTGTGTGTATTAACATGACAACTATTTAAAGTAATTTGAATTTCTATCTTTATTTATGTATTGTATAATAATATTTTAATCTTTGATACGTTAAATTTGTCATTACCATGTTTTATGTTTAGTGATCACAATGTTATATTACTATATTATTTAATGAATAAAATGACACGTACTTGATATTTGTAATATTATTACCATCCATTTGTCATAAGATAATATTAGCGTGGGTTACAAGAACCCAAGTCTAAAAAAATATGTTTATAGAATTTTGATTAAGTTTATTGCTATTTCAATCGAGTTTATAATCATTATCCATTGTTAAATACATTAAAAAGCCGCGCAGTAAGCTTATTATTTAAAATTAACCTAAATATGCATACATTTGAACCAGATGCAAAGGGTTTACACCTATTTAACTAATGTAGGCCACAAGTTTTAATAGTAGGTATTCAAATTACTTACAATGTATGGAAATTAACCTTCCTCTCGAGTATATGAGAATATTAGAATTTATTTCTATTAGAATGACGACAAAGACCGTACAGGTGGTCACATAAATCGTTGTAAACGTTCCTTTTTTACTTCTAAACAATGCTAAAAATGTAATTGCCAAAGTATCCATTCAAATTAATCACCAAAGTAATTAGCGTTTCTGTTAATAGATTTGTGTGGCATTTTGACTTGCACAAAGCAGTTCCATATCGTGCTTTTAATTATTATTCAATTTACACTTCATTAGACAATACAAAAAATAAAAAACATTCTAATAATATTATAACAATAATAATTCGTTTATTGTGTGAGTTTTAATTATCTCACACGAGAAGGAGAGGGCAATGATATATTGTCAGGTCGGTACCCTTTTCGTTTTGATTGCGTATTGAATTTATTCGTGAGAATGGACAACTAGAAAAATAACGCCCCTTTTATGTGTTTTTGGTCAAGGTTAATGCAATTGTTGCAAGGTGATGACATTTTGGGGGATTTTATAACAATTACATTGGAAACGGTGTTCTATATTTCACGATTAAAGACATACTTTAACCTTAAACAAGTATTAGAAACTTTCAATACTGTCATACTGACTGTGTCAAAATTGCTTATACCTAAGTGCTGTCTAGTCTAATTATTTTTAGCAATCAAAGTTTAAGTCCAAGGGACTTTAAGGTTACGCAATCAATTATATACTTTTTGACTTTTATATTAACATTATAATCTTTACAATTCAAAATAATAAATGTTTTAAAATTATTTTAGTTTCAAGACTATTTCAACCCAGTATGCAGCTAAATAATTCATAACAAAACATCAGACATAAAAAATAAATTTTCAATTTTAAACAATTTAAAAATTAAAAATTAACTTAACAACTATTCATTGGTACAAAATTGCATTTATACAAAGTTTCTGGTGTATTAAGAATCATATAATTTTTTTTTTTATGGATTTATATTTAAAATACCTACTTATAATATCTGGCCAGCGTAGATTTTGTATAATATAAGAAAAATGACAGTACTACTTAGCGACAAGGACAACGTGGGATTAGGAAAATTTTATGTTAGAAATTGCACAAAGATCTATCGAGGTGTAATGAAAATAATAGAGTGAAATACCTGAAGAATTAAGATTTAACAATAGTATGTAGACAGAATTTCGAAGCCACAAGTTTGATAACAAAAAAAAAGTTCATACCAAAACAAATTATGATTTGTATTATGTATTTACGTAAACATAATTACTGTGCAAAATAACCATTTTTGACGTTTTTAAATTGCTGTGTAAAAACTTATGAGAACCCTCGTTTTAAATATTCAACCTTAAGGTATTAAAATTAATTATTTTATCAATTTTTAGCTATAAAACAATTTAAAAAAGTTTGTAATTTTGAAGGATTATGTATAAATTATAACTTCAAACGTCTCTAAAATAAAATACCGCCCTTCGATCCCACAAAATTCAAACTTGATCCAATTAAAAACCACCCTCAATATTGGAGATTATTCAGTTGTATATTTATTTTTTTTTTGCAGTAAAAAGTGTCTTCAGACTTAATAACAATAAATTCGTTAAATCTATACATTCATCGCTTTACTCGTAATATAGAGCTGGTTTAATATTGATATAGGTACTATTGTTAACTACCTACTTATAAAAATAATTGAATTTGTGTTTTATGTAACCTTCAAAATTCTAGTTTTAATATATTTTTTGTGAATGAAAAATTTAATTTTATTAGTAAAATAATCAAATTATATTATTTATTGTAATTGTAAAATATTTAACAATATAAGAATTTTACAATTTATTATGCTTAAATCGTAGCTACAAGTATAATGACAATACATGTTTATGTTTTTCATACAAGTATAAACTAAAACAGTTTTTTCATATTAATTGTGTGATTTAACTATAATTATAAATTATAATTATACGAGTAGTATAATATCATTTATAAGTTATAACATAATATTAAAAATACTTATGCCAATGTAAAATGTATTTGAACAATACATTTAAAGCACATTTTTTACCATTTAAATCACCATAGACATTAATACGACTTTGAGTACTTCCGTGTTTCAATAAAAAAAAAAAATAGTACAATATTATCAATGTGTACTTGGAATTAGTATTAAAATTGATTTCATACTACAATACCTATATTTATATAGTGATACATATTGATTGGTGAACTTTGACATTAATATGATTTTGAGTTATTCCGTGTTACATAAAAATAGTTTAGGTAGTTTTAAAATTGATTTCATACTTAAACACCTATTATTATATCAACTTATATGGAACTTAACCGCCGAACTTTGATAACTGATAATTTTAATAGAACTTATTCGGGTTTACCAACTTGGAAAATATAGTATATAATTGTGTAACGCGCCTACAAGATAACAAATACAGCAGACAACTTCAAGTTTATAAAATGAAATATTTACGTACGTCCTGCGTGGATATTTAGAGATACGGATGTCCGGAGGCAGTCGAGCATAATATAATATAGTATAACGTAACATGAAGCCAATGTTTATCATGCTCAACATTCCATCAACAAACAATAATTGAAGTCCAGATGGCTGCGTTCACATTGCAATATAATGATGGAAATGAAATAAACAAAATACAACAACGTTATGATTATAATATAATATGCTTGAACATTATTGTCTATTGTCTACTATATAAATACGATTCAATACATATCTTACAAAATTAGCCCTAATTGACTGAAAGCCGAAAGGTAAAACGCTGCCTATTGGAATATCTAATAAAAGTAGGTATTTACATCGAAATATACTTAATAAGTAAAGAGGGCCAAGAGGCTATGTTAAACAAAAATATGATTAAAATGAAGATAGAAAGCAATTATTCAAGACGGGTTCAAAAAAGGTAAAGACGGACTAATTAGATACTAGTTGATCAGTAATTTATTAAAATTTATTTTCAACTCCACGTGTGATTTTTTTTGTAAACCTTTTCAATTATTCCGTCATTCTAGAAATCTATGATTGACGCTTTATACAAAATAATAGGTACCATTATGGAGATGTTTTTTTTACTCTTAACGTCTATAATAATGCTATTAATTTGTCATTTATCAAACAAGATAGGTAAGACTTGAAACCCAAAAGATATAATATACTGAATGTTAATGTTCATCATAATATCAACATATTGAGTTCTTAAAGCGTTCAAAATTAATATTCAACCATTAAAATACCAGTCATTGGATTCATATATTCATATATTTAAATGTTGGTAATGGAATTGAACTATTATTTGGCACATTTCATAGAATCGCATCATCTGTAGACTGTATAGCACCGCAAAACGATATGAACTTAAAATCGTCTACCCACAGCAGCTTACATTAATAGCTATATGATATGCATATAGGGTCAATAGATGAGTTATTATTTTAACGAATAACACATGTTAAATGTATTTGATGATTTATACTTCTTCTCGCTTAATAATATGTATATAAAAGAGAAAACAATTTTACTTTTTAAAAGACGATTACTCAAAATAAACTTTACGGGGAATATATAAGTTTTCTTGAAAGTTTTGAGCCCAAAATGACACAAGTGCATTTTCAAATAAATCAAAATAAAAAAAAACTGTTGTTTAATAAAGATAATTGGTAGAAACGTTGATCAGATGCATGTTTTTTTCGATTCAGTATTATCATTTGTGAACGATTACTTCGAACACGATAAACGACGGCGTGTTTTTCTATAAATGTCAACCTGTTGTATAGTATATTGTATTACAGCTTTTAATATTATTATTAAATAATAATAACAAAATTATAATTTAACGATAGGTATAAAGAAAAATTATTAGTATTGTATTTCAATATATAATATTATAAACAAGAGAATAAGCAGACTTTACGATCATTCTTTCTGGTTTCTATGCATATAATTTACGAGTCTGAAATAAAATATAATGTAATATTGCGCAACCAAGTTTAATATAGGCATTTATATTTCTTTGTACTTTAACGAACTACAGTAAACACAGCTTAACAGCACATGCGATACACATTGGCTGAGATTATGTACAGTATACACGCATAGGTGTAAATCGGCTGGGTACTATACTATTTTGGATCTAACAACAATACCCAAATACAATAAAAATAAAAAAATGTCTCACTTAACTCGAAAAAACATATTGTTACAATTTCAGTGTAGATAATGATACAAAATCGTATGAAACATGTTAAGATAATAGAATCAAATAATATTGGAAAATATTAAGATGGATAAATTACAATACTAGTATTTAAGTTGGACTATAAAACTTAGGAGTAAAAAATAAAGACAAATTACTTTTTTTTGAACCGTCAATGACGGCACCGGAGATAATAATGGCTTTGAAAATATCGATAAACACTAAATATTTGATAAAAGTCATCATTTCTTATACTACTTGTAAGAAAACGAACATTTTTCGTTCCGTGAAAACAATTTTTATTTTAAAACTAATTCAAATTAGAAGTCATAACTTGATAACTCGTGCGGGTATTAAAAATGAAATTTATAGTTACCAACAAGGCTATAACCATCCATAAATCATAAATAATTTTGAATATATTATGAAAAATTAACACAGGAGTGTGTTTCAGCTACCAAGCACCCCGGCTAATTCCGCCAATATAGTCATTGTATTATATTATATAAGTAATAATAGTTATTGACGTTATAGTTATTGTTGGAGGATAAGGTGCATGTGTTATCACAGTATTAATAGTTGTATAACGAAATATATTAGATTATAAAAAAATTTAGTGGAATTCAAATAATATTTTTCTTTTAATATCATGATGGTTTAAAAATAAACATAATAGGTATATCTAACTCGATACTTAAATATTTTGATCAAATAATTAAAATCTAAATGTTCAATAATATTGATTATTTTAATATACTGCAATACCAATTTCAAGAAGCCATCTATATATAGCATATAATCGCAATAATATAATAATGATATATTACGATTATATACAGTATACCTAATGTTGCTACATATTTCGGTAAAAATGTATCTTAAATAAGCGTAAGACATCGAAGTTATTTCATTGGTGTTTTGCACAGCCATGGAAACGCTGCTGTTTTGTAAATTGAATGACAATCTAAAAATCATTTATTTTAAACGTACCTACAGGTATATTAGATTTTTTTTTACCATTCCAGATCATTTTCTAATGTGCTATCGTTTTCAATCAATATAGTGCTATACCACGTTTTGATCATTTTACCGTATCAACATGTATTTTACAAAAATAAAACAATATTGTAAAATCAATTGTCTTGTACGACATTATTATTATTTTTGGTGTGGAATTTCAAATGACGAAAATAAATTCGTTTAAATTTGACGTTGTCTTTACGGTGTATGATTTGAGAATTTTATATTTTTTTGTAATTTGAAAAGGTTTATGATGTGACTTTGACAGTACTATCTGTTCTCTGCAATAGTAGGTTGAATCACGTCCACCTAACTGAGGTAGGTAAGTCGAATAATATTGTGTTAGCATACCAGCAATAAAAAAAAACACGACGTTACAATGCCATCATGACGATTACTGCAGTTAAATATGGTATATTATGGTATATGCATGTATAGGTACTATATAATATGTTTATATTCAATATAAATAGACCCACGCGACTTTATGGAACATCATTATTATTATTATTATTATCGTTTATCACGTAACATGTTATTACATTTGTTATAGAGATGTGGCAATTTATTATTGTTAAAAAATATGTTTTATCATGGATAAACGAACAGTCGCTAATGGCACGACCACCGCCGCCGCCGATTGGACAACACTCTGTGAAACGGATCTTCTTCACGTAGTGTTAATATTGTCGTTCGTGGTCAATCGTTTAACGTTCGTTTTGTTTTTTTTTTTTATTTTAGAATTTCGAACGCTGTCGTTATAATAACTCACTCATCTACGAAAATAATTCTCAACGCGAAAAAACAATCTGGACGAGGATTATTATTGTCGAACCGGTTCTCCACACGTATACCTATAGGTATATTATCTAACCGTCGGAAACAACGGTGTATGTTATGCCACGTGTGTTATCTATAAACGATTCGGAAATTGAATCGTGCTCATCTTGAAAATAATATTATATATGATATACAATACCTACGAAATGAAACGCCGAACGGACGTCCTTTGAATGCCATGCGTCCGAGGTCGGATCTGATCCGAAACGATTATGTATCGCCGTTTATGTAGCACGGCGTGTGTGTGTGTGTTTATTTTATTTATCTGTATGGGCACTAGGTATGTGTAGGTACTATCATTTTGGAAGCTATTTCAAGGTCACACTATTTAAAAAGGGAAAAAAAAAATTAAAATAATCTAATGAAATAGAAAATATCCAACCGCACACCCAGATTACATCATAACTGGTCCAGATGGTCCGCGTGATTAAGTTTCGAGAAGATTTCCGATTTTTTACGGCACCGGCGCATGACCTCACCGTGTTTACACATTGTCGTCATCTCGCACGGTCTCCATATTATCGTGATTGTTGAATTGTTCCCCGTGCTCCATCTTCTGTATAGGTACCTACCATTTAGTGCACTGCATGTGTGGCACTGACACTGTTTCTCATATTAATAATAATTGTCGTCCATGGATACTAAAACAGTCATACACGCGGGTCGGTGGCAGAAATGGTCGTGATTCATTACAATAAAGGTTTTTTTTTTACTTATTCGTGTCAAAAAAAATTCTCAAAACCTTAAAACGTTATTACCATTAACCCGTGAATTTGAAACTGATTTTACGTTGAGCTTGAAACGCATATCATGTCATAATAATATGCTTTACAATTATTATTATCAACAAAGTTTGAAAGTTTTTATTATTTTAATTATTATTGAAATAAGTTCACGTTTTTAGTTGTAAAAATTTTAAAATAATCATCACAAATCTATAATAATGTAATTTTGATGTTTTTTTTTTAGGGTATATTCAGTAACGTGGGTATTTCAAAGATTATTTCAAGATGACAGTTTTTAGGCACTGATATTTAGAAATTATCAAGATTAAGTAAGATAGATTAGATTTTTGTACAATATTAATATGTTATATTATATTGTCCAATTGTACCTATCTAAAGTTGAAAATAACACTAAAATGGAGTTTTATATAACATTGTATACCTTGAAGAGTATAATGGACAGTGATACTAACATTAAATAATGATCGTCAACTTCAAATGATTTATGTTTTTCAATCCATAATGTCGAAACCTAGCTTTGAAACCATAGTTTAATAAGTCAAGCGTGCTAAAAAATAAAATCATGTTTCAAAAAAATACATTGAAAAAAATTGTGCACTTAAAGTTTTTATCTTTTTATTTACGACGCAGTAGAGTAAAAAATATTACAACGCTTTGCTGATTTTTGAAAAATAAATAATATATAAGATAATACCTAGATACTTCTAAAATACTTGTGTATTTGGATATGGAAAATAATATTACTTACTTCAACTTTTGTCATGACAAAAAAATTACCTTGTAATTTAATATATTAAATGTAGTTGCATAATATCAACTAATTAAAAATGTATATTTTGAAACGTATAATTTATTGGAAATTAATTTTTGTAAGAGCTGTACGCTAGCTGTGTCGTCTTGTTTAAATACTATCCTCGCTAAAAACCGAAAAACAATTAAACGTAACTATTTTTTTTATTCAACACGTATTTATATTTTATTTTCTTATGAAAATCAATTAGTTCACGCCTTTATATTATGTTCCGCCTTATTCCTGTTTTTATCTGTAAATGGTTTTTACATAATATTTATTATATGGAACAGGAAACTTTTGCTCAAAGTGCTTCAACACTTTTGTTTTTCCGCAAATGTTTCAATCATTAAACAATAGTATACAATTTAAATGAATCTCGCGTGTTTTATAATAATGTCTTATCTTGAAAACTGAATTATATAACGACCGATAAACGCCACCCTCTTAAATTCTCGAACCAAGACTACGCATTATCATAATAATAATGATAAAAATAATAATAATAATAATAATAATAATAATGATAAAAATAATAATAATAATAATAATAATAATAATAATAATAACAATAATAATAATAATAATAACAATAATGATAATAAAAATAATAATAATATCGATATTTCAAAGGGTGGGGAAACGAAATCACGTAATGTCCACTGTTATATTATTTTTTTGACAGCTGTGATGGTTCGATTTGATATTTTCACAAAATAAAAAAATAAGGATTATTTTCTGCAATAAGCTAAATGAATCACATTATTGTAATATTTAGTGTTTAAGTGATTGTAATAAGGAATATTTATGTGATACTATGAATATGTATTTTTTTTTAAACTTAGTTGGATTATAGGCTAAAATATAGAGTAAATTCCTAGTTATCGATTAGGGGCTATTATTACCTCGTTGAATTATTCATAGACCAGAAAAACGAGAGGTCGCACGACAATATTTTATATTTTATTAGTAAAGTATTATCTTTTAATAACGGATAGTTCGTTTACTATTCCCAAACGTTATACAACACACATAATTACCTACCTATAGTTAAATCGTTATAAACCGTATGAATAATAAATAATAATCATCATTGATATTTCAATGACAATAATACATTATAATTATCTCGTATTTGTTGTTTTTTAATATAATGTTTTGTACAAATTGGGTTATTCCACCTCAAACGAAGGTTTACTAACATCAATGATTGGTTATTTTGGTAGTATAAAATGTTTGTTTCGACTTAGTTTGTCATCAATAATACGTTTAACAAGTAAAAACGGACTACTTTTAATGTATTTCAAACATTTAAACATTTAAATTAGTCGCACCCGAATGTTAAGTATGTATTAATAACCTAACGTACCTGGTTTAAAAAAATAAATATTTAAGTTCTAAATAAAGTTGTGAGCAGTTATAGTATTTAATTTATAAGTTATGTATTTAAAATCAAATCAAACAAATAGTTTACCTAAAATAGTATGTAGGTATTCCATGTGTGGCTGTTTAATTTATTTTTAGTGATTTTAGTCGGTAGTATTCTTATAGTTTAAAATAGTTGAATTTGAAAAAATATTACGTTCTTAAAAATTACAATTTTATTAAGAAAATTCAAATATCAATAAATTATATTGTTAGTACCTATATCTATTCTTACCACAACGGAATATCCATTCGTTTTTTATTAAAATTATCGGTTTTTACATTTTGTATACCTACCCATATTACTCGTTTCGGTTTATCAGTTTGCGTTCACTTCAAACTGCGCACTGCGTAAGGTGTGTAATAAATTTAATATTGTAAATTGTAATATTAATTTGCTAATCAATTCATTTTTTACTGAGAATCATTAATCTTAAGCTCGTTTTTGAAATCGTTAAATATTGTTAAGCTTTTATCATTCAGACGATGCGTTATGCTCTAAATGTTCAACGCAGTTGAATTGTTGACTGAATCGATAAAGCTCAGTTACTATTATTAAAACGAACCGTTTCCAAAAATTTTGACACTTTAATAAACCTACATCATAGCGCATAATAATTTAACTCTTAAGTCCAATTTCATGTATACAAATTTAATGATTTGGTATGGTCAATAATTCATCGCTAACGATTGTTTCAATATTGCAACAGTTGCAATGTTATTATAAAACCTAATGTTTTCGTGGATATAAATTTCAGCTTGAACAGAAATGAAACGATACCGACCATATTATTACTGGGCCATGTTCAATGTTCTACTTGAGAGAAAATTGCGTCGTGAGCTATGAAATATACAGACAAGTTTATTGAAATATAATATAATATGCCTGTAACATTTTTCCATTTTCGTTACCCACTCTACTATACAGTAGGAACACTGTAAAATTCTATTATTGTAAAACATTTGAAACCCACTCTGTTGCTATATTATTATATTATAAAACGACGTGAGTAAACTGCTTTACACGAAACGTTCTGTTTTGTCCAATACAAATATTGTTATTCGTATGAGTTAATAATATTGTCTATATTTATTGTATTTGAAAAGTTAAAGTTATTACTATTACTATTCAAATATTTTTAAATATAACGTCTTGATGAATAACAACCTCTGTTTGTCTACACATTTTATTATTCTAGTGTATGCATATTTAATATTATGTCGAGTAATACAATTCTACAACCTAAAGTTATGACCATATTATGACAATAAGGTTTAGGTACTTACAAAAAGTACAATATTATACAAAATAGATGGTTGGATTTATATTTGATTTTATTTCCAATAAATGTTTAGTTACTAATGTTACTATTGTATTTGTCCTGGACCTATGAGTAACGCATCTAGAAATAAAATGTTTTGAATAGAAAAATTAACTAAAAATTAAAAGTAGAATAATATGAAATACTAAACGGATAATGGAATGTATTGATTTTATGATGGTCTATGGGTGTGTTACATTTATTAATTTCTTGTGTCTTATTACGTTTTGCAGAAGTTGAGTTATACTTTCTTCAATTACTGTCAATGTTGAGGGGGTATCTTGGTAGAATATATTTTGTACATAGTTGGTTAAAAGTAGGAAATTTTTTGTTTTTTTCTTATTTTATTGAAACACAAAACTAACAAAAACAACGGAAAAAAAACAAAAATATTAACTACGCAACATAGGTTTTTTAAAACATTAATTTGGTTTATATTTTGTTCTAAGTAAATCATAAAAAAACAAATTGTGGATACTTGAAATTTTATTAAATGAGCATAAATATAAATAATTATACCCAAAAACTACTTGTTAAAAATTTTATTTTTACATATCGAAGTAGGTTATCTAAAAGATATTTCGTTTTGGAATAAGTAAAAAACATGAAAATTAGCAAAAAATGAAGTTTTATTTTTTCAATAACTTTGTATAATATTGCAACGATTTAAATTTGACTGAAAAATTATTTTCAGAAACGTTCATAGTTTTTAAATAATAACTTTTCGTCGTTAAGAAAATCACCCAAATACCCAGCTAGTATATATATTATAATGTGTAGATAAAAATGTAATACTTATTAAACTTGGTTGGCATTTTTTGTTTTTGATAAAATTTAGAATTTTTCTTAATGAAATAAAATTATAAATCGATATATTGATCAGTTGATATGATTTTTTGTCCATAACTAAATATAATACTCTTAGTATAAGTGTTTTTAATGAAATAAAAATCCATATTTAGAATGTCAAATAAAAAGTGTTATGGAGACAAGGTTATCAGATTTGAGATGAATCAGTACTAAAACGTTTAAAAAGAAAGTCTTAAATCCACTGAATAGATGAATCATTAAGAGCAGACATAAGATATATACTTGCCTAAAGCACCCGTGAACCTTGAATTTGATTGATTTTAGAAATGTTAACAGTTTATATCATACGTTTTATGTAACGCCTACTATAATACATAGCATACATATATTATATAGTAGCTTTTTTAATAAGTAACATTTGTTCACTTTAAAATTAAAATAATTATACGTGTACATACATTATTATCAGTATAAACTTTTAAATTTTAAGATAATATTATTATGCTTAGATATAATATATGTTATTTTACTATATTATATTATATTATAATCGTGAACTGTGATAAATATTATATTGTACCCAATACTCATTGAAATAGACTGATTAAAATAGATTCCTAGACAAATTTATTCGAACATATTTTCAACCCTAAATTGGGTGATTTTGCACGTGACGCAATGCGATTGTTGTGAGCATTGATCTACCATACCTACCTAAAAATGTCTGATTGAGATTACGCGTAGTAATATTTATGAAGTTAATTTTTTTTAGAGACAAGTACGTAATTAATGATTATATATTTCAATGAATATTATCAAAATATATTAACCTAACCCTTAAAGTAAGAGAGATTATATGTTCAATAATGACATATGAATAAATTCAAAATTTAGATTATTATTGAAAAAATGTATGTAAAATAAAAAAGCTTTGAAGTTACATAGAAAGAACAAAATATTAAAAAAAAATCTATGATTATTCAAGAGAATATACCTACTCGTTATCGTCACTGAATTATCTTAGTATATCATTACAATTTACATGCATTAGTAATGTGCACTTATGTACGTAATTTAAAGGTACACATTCAAAATATTTTTACTAAGATCTGATATTATCTTTCTTTGAAAATTGAAGTTACATTAAAATAATAATTATATTAGTTATTTTTCATTTATTAAAAATAATAATTACATAGGTACAATATTGTGACAAAAATCTCGACTATAGATCTGATTTTCATTAATCATTTCCAATATTATGAGTAAGTATACAGTTTAAAAAAAAATTACAAATGTATAAACAAATTTGAATATCATTAATGGTGATTGAAATATAGATAGAACACTTTAAATTCACAGTATAGAACTTTAATTTTGGTTTTATTTAGCAATATTAGAATTATACCAAAGTTATTGAGTTAAGATGTTTCTATATTACCTAATGTTTATACAATTTCTAGTTTCTACATCTCACGAAGTCAAATAATTAATTTAATTTGTTAAACATTTATCACACGAATTAAATCATTATATTTTTGAAAGAAAAATAAATAAGTCGGAACAGGCTAAAATATTAGTTTATATGTCTGCATGTCTGTTATTACTCTGTCGGCTTGTCTTTCATCATTAAACTCTTAAATTATTCTCACTATATTTATAATGAGCAGAAGTTCAATAAAAATTCGCTATGTGTTTAATATATGTAGTTCTTTTTGATTAAAATGTATTTCATTTATTTAATTTTAATTTAAAACAAATAATTGTTATAGATCTACCTGTACCTACTAAAAATTTAGTTTGGAATGATTTTGTTTCACCTTCAAAAACATTATCAATCATAAAATATATCAATATACAATTGAACAGCAACGTTTGTCGATCTTACCGAATCATATATCAAGTGAAGGTGTATAATAATCTTATAATATTAATACAACAATAAAATAATTCCATAGTGAATGTGAAAGACGCAGACACAATACGTAAAATACTAGCGAACATTATATCATAGTGCTAGTATAGAACTATACTATAATATCCAAATGTTATACTCTTCTAGAGAAAGGTACAATATAATATATGATTTCGATTTTCGGGGGTATTTAGGTATAGGTATCGTAAGAGTTTACCGTTGGATGGTTTATTTTTTTTTATCAGTGTATGGGTACCTACGATGTAGATATAGAGCAAAATTTAGATTATACACTTATCTGCGGGTCCGTTATAAGGAGGTTTTACTGCGATTGTAAATGTATCACACGCCTTACTTATTTCCCGTACGATATTATATCTAAATTCCAAATCAATTACGATAATTTATTTTAACACATTACACACAATTGTATGTTCAGTGAACACGTCTTGAAGTTTGAAAAGTGTTTTGATGTTTTGATAAGAGGTCAAGAAAATATTATAGCATTGTTGAAATAATTTTTCTTGTTCTTGTTATATTTATTTTTGTTATTACTTTAGTTAAAGTGTCATAAAGTTCCATATGACGATCGAAATGGGACACATGTGGTACTTAAAGTTTGTCAGAATTAAAAATTCACAATAACTTTCGTGTTGTATAGGTAACTGACAAGCTATAAAAAAATACCGGTTAGGTTATATTATGAATTTTTATGTATGAATATTTTTTAAGGTGATATAACTTTAAGCATATTTTATATCATTGAATTGGGAATTGTTTTCAAATAATATATTCTTCAAAAGAAATTAAAATGTTATTTAACAAATACGGTGCAACATATGTATCCCAAAGTTTGATGAATTTGTTATCGGCCAATGATTTTGGTATCACTAAAACAATTGCTAATTTAAAAATATAAATTTTTAGTATTCAGATATAAAAAATTGATATTTTTTTAATCAAGAAGTACTTATAAAACTTTTTTATTTCTAATTTATTTCCTAAGAAGGTATTCTTAGGGTATTATTATTCAATAATAGACATATGATGAATAAAAAGATTAATTTTAAATTTAATAAAAATAACCATTGTAGAAGCTTGTACAAAATATATATTTTAAAAAATATTGTTTTCATCGCATAGATTAACAGATTATAAGCTGAAAAAAAATCAAAGGAGCTTGATGACGAAAAACTAAAATTTGAAAAACCCGGGGAAGTCGCTATAACGGTGTATTAAAATTAAAATGTACATATAATATTGGTAAACCATTGCATGCATATGAAAAATGATTCTGGCAGAGAGGTCTATCAATCAATATTTCTAAGGACATTTTATAGTAACTATTAGTTACCTATAAAATATTGTCCTATAAGTATAGGAAGTTACGTATGTTGAGCTTATTTTAGTAAGAACTATGACATAATATATTTTTTTATTAATTGTTATAATAATTAATATTATATCATACAATAGCAGTATAGTTTATATAACAGTATGCAGAGGTTGAAATAACTAAATAAGGTACTAAGTATAAATACAGCTTAAAATATATCTTAATATTTTGAACAATTTATTAGTCCAGAAATACCAACTGAATCCAGTTTGATATATCATGAACCACATTCAAAGTTGAGGTTCAAAGCATTTACTCTATCATAAAAAGTTTAATAGGAGAAATCGTCTATAAAAAATAAATAAAATACCCATCATTGGTTTTACACCTATGTACTATACTATGATGTACGTTATACTACCATGATATACCTAATTACAATTTATATAAGCTTCATAAATAAATCATGTTTATATGAATACCTACGTGTACCTACTTTGATTTTGTCACCGTAAAAAATACCTCTTTAATTATCCAATTATGCGGGATAAAATTATGTATACAGCAGGACTCGTGGGCAGATTATTAGTTATTACAGCGCACAATATCATAATAAATTCTTGTCCTATAATGCTTTACATATTGCTAAATATGCCCATAGTACCTATAATGTATGATAATTACTATTATATTAGTAGGTAGTTTTTGGTTTCATAATTTAGTCCAATTTTTTTATTCATATTTACAGTTGTTAAATAATTATAAAGTAGAAATCTTCAACCTTTAATTTATTATTTCATTCAACAAATACCTTAAGCTATTGTTACAGTGAAAACGTAACGTACACTACCTCTATAACCTATGATATAATATAAATATATTTATATGTCAAATGTTATATAATACCTAAACATAAAATTAAGTTATTACAGTTAATATATTCATTATTAAAAAATCTGTACTTAAATAAAAGTAAGTACGACTGAATTAGTCAAATATAAGTTATAATATTATAAAATATCATCATTTTTTGGTGCTGTAAAAATGCTTAGATTTTCAACTTCAGTTTTTCTGTTAGGAAGATCTTGTTAGTAATTCGGAAAAGGGGAATAAAAAAAGTGGGCTACATTATGTCCACGAAAAGTCATTCTGAGTGGAAATGGTGTGTTAGCAAGATAGATAACTATTAGATAGTACCTCATATTATGTTTCTATTAGTAATACTAGGGGTAAGTTGAATTAATATTTGTTAAAAACATTGCATTTTAATAGTATTAAATTAAAATTATCAGTGATGGAGAAAAATAATATAAATATTAGTACATAAAATCAAGCTGAGTGTTTTTGGAACTGGTGCATTATAGACGCTATTATTCTGGATCTGTTGTAAATTAATATTACTATATAAAAGCCAGTAACGTATTATTCAACCATGAAACGACACATATTGTAATATTATTTTAAATATTGTACTGTTTGCATTTTGCGTATGGACGTTGATTGCAGTTTTTTTTATATTACCAACTTTTATGAAATTTTTTTTTTGTTTTATTAGTTTAAGGCTTTGCCAACTGAAGTCATTAACTCGTAAGGTTGGTAAGGTTGGAACAGTAAGATTGGAATTGTTGAAAATGGTTGGTTAGGAACACGTCTTTGTGTGGCAAGGTTTTTACTACTACAAATCTGGTTGGTCACCCATCCGGGAACTAGTAGCAGTGGACGTTATATACTTTCAGTCCTATCGACTCTTACAGCCAAAGCGCTGCGCCAAGCCACAATTTTAATTTGCTTTTTATTATTTTAATTGTATTATTATGTTTCGTGTTGCCTCCTTGTGTAAATGTGTAATAATGACATAATTTACAAAACGAATCAAATCTTGGAATAATTTTCCACAATTTACTTAAAGATATCGATTAGTAACTGTAGGTAAGTTTTAGATAATTTCAGATTATTCATACTTTCATATACCTAGGTGTACAGTTATTTTATATTTACGTAATTTAATATTAGGATATAATAAATGTCAACATTATATCATACACGGTGTATAATATTATGCAAGTATAACAAATTCCTGCTGGGTTAATTAAACCATATTGTGAATTTTAGCCCAAATTTGTATTTACCAAACAATAAATTTATTAGACTTAATTAGGGTTGGCAATACCAGAAATTCCTGTGACCGATCCTGGGAATGAATATTTTTGTTCCCAGGAAGTCTCGATAACATCTGAAACAAGAACTCCCGAAAATTCCAAAAACTATCAAAAATTACAACTTTTACGGTCCATTTTTCTTTGATACTATAGGGCCTAAAGTATAGGTTGTTACATATTTCGATTCATGTACTGATTTCATCAGTACAGAAAGTTTTAAATAAATTAAATACAACAATAAAAATAAAGGGTATGTTACCAATAGGTATGTATCCTGTGTGTGATTTTTGTAATAAGAATATCAAAGATGTCTGGCCTTTTTGTGGTTGAATTGGGCCAGTAATTCGGTGAGAGAGGGGCGTGTATTTCATAATTTTTTGTTTGAGCTCTGGGGGTATTACCATGAGGGTTATTTTCATGACAACCCCATTGTATGTTTTTTCGCATTTATATCACCACCTATTACACATTTCTGGCCAAGGATGGTAAAGTAGTCGTTAAGTTGACTTTGTGTTATAGTGTGACGAGCAGTGCTGCATATTGCATACTGCTTAATAACGTATTTTATGAACTTGATAATATTTGAAGTATATTAAGTATTATACAAAAAAACTAGCAATAGAAACGCATTGTCGAGAAAAGATTTAAATGTCAACGTATGAAACTCAACTTTTGAAGTAATTTCACCATAACCACAGATTATAAGACTAAATGTTATTTTCTCAGAATCCAACTAAATGTTGCAAGCGTTTTGTTGCGTTATTTTTTATAATTAGTTATACATTATTCATTTATTCTAATACTAGCATACACTATGCGTTGCTATTGCTAGGTTTTTGTGATTATGTGAGCAGTATATTATCAGGTGAGCAATCAACCTGTGGTAGATCGCAGACTCTGCTTGGTGCGTATATATGTGTATAATTTAACTATGAAGTATCAAAAATGCAAAAAATCGGTCCACCGAAACCATGATTCAAACTCGATACATGAACGGTTTAGGAATGCAATCTTTATCTACATAATGTGTCCCAAAATTCCCTTGTTATATCAAATCAGGTGTTTTTTTTTTAAAATTAATTTGTAAGTCAATTATTATTGAATATATATATATAAGTAATAAGTATATGACCTTACCTATTGTTATTAAAAGATACTAAGACTATATAAAATAAATCTACATTTAAATATGAATTTTAAAATATTTTGACTATGCAATATTTCATGTAACGGTCTACTTATAACTATATTAAAATTATTAATTATTTGTCAGTCCTTTATATTATTTATCATCTAATTAAAACTAATTATGTAAACTAATTGTGAACTCCCTAATTCCACCATAACTTTTCCTAAACTCAACATCTGATACTTATCAGTATTTTAAATGTCATAGAATGACGTGAAGTTGACTTACCAGTAGGTAGATAGATTCTCTATCCCCCATGAGTCATAATCGACTAAACCTAGGTACCTAACCTATATAGACTAGATACATAAAAATATTAAAATTATTAGTTTTATTTTATTAAGACAAATTGTATATTATATAATAATAAGGCTTATGACATAAGCAAATAGAATGCATAGGTATAATAAGAATCTATTTATCATTTATCATTAGATGAATAACATTGATTAATCTCGATTATAATATGTTTTAAATGTCAATGCCATAAGAATTGTTAGTCTTAATTTATCTATTTATTGCACAGTGAATAACACACGAACCCACCTCACATTATACTTTCCCAAGTTGTTTTATTCATCAACGACAGCATAAGTTAAAACAATATAATGTATTATATAAACCATGACAGTTAAGTTTTTGGTAGGTATATGCATAAACATTAATTTTATTGAGTTATTACTTTTTTGTCATTTCAGTAATTTTTTTTTATTTACAAAACCTTTTCAGTTTCATTGAACATAAAATAATGATTTCAAATTCAATAGTTGAGGATGATCATACAAGATGTCCGACTGTAAATATAGAGAGAAGAATGATTAAAAAATGTTGTTTCCTACGAGTATCTCTGATTCCAATAAAATGTATATTTACATATTATATATGTAGTTTACTATTTTACTTACTCACAAAACATTTTTCAACTCAATTATGTAAATACTCGTAAAAAAATTGCTCGTGTACCTTAATATGACAATATACAGAGTGCATTTTAATTAAAATTCAGATAAGTAGTTCCTGGGTTACCAAAATGTGCATACGTGCTTATTAAGAATAATAGGCCATAATTTTTATACAAATCATAATAAAACATAGAATGTAAGTTTTAATTAATCTAATATTTCTTATACTAAGATTATTTTTATAAGTAATAAATTAATGTTAATAGATACAATATATTAATTACTGCTATAATTGATATATTTGATATGGACTAGGTATTATCATAAGTGTAAAAAGTTAAATAATTACTCAAAAACTACTCTTTTGAATTTGATTTAGATACTTCGATATTTTCAACAGACCTCGCTGGTAGTTTACATGAAAACTGGTGGTTATCGTTTGAAAAAAAAGCAGTTGAAATCGCTACAAGTTACTCCTTAAATAGTTTTAAAAAAATGTAAGTATTAGAAAACTTAATCACTTTATATATATTTTTTTCTATGCATTTTCATAATTAAAAATTTGAAAATTCTAAATTTGAATAAATTAATCCTTCAACGAACAGGGGGGGGGGGTAGCAATGAGGGTATTTGGACGTTTGCCCCTTTTCCTCCAGAAATTATTAGTGCTGGACGTTTCTACCCTGGACTGAGACATTCCCCCCCTTATTGATATATACATTTTTTTGTACACAATAATAGGTTGGAAAATAAGTTATTTTGTTTTACCCAAAATATACGATCATCATATCGGCATATATTGACTATCAACAATCACGTTATGGATTTATTAGTTATTACCCAATGAAATGGGTAATGATTGATAAATCAAAGTTATGTGATAGTATAATATATGTTTACTTTTTGTCAAAGGGCTAAGCCCGTAAAATAAATAAATAAAATGAAAAAATAATTGAATTATTTTTATATATTAATTAGGGTATTAATTTAATAATTTATACATTTATTGATTTGCATCTTATATTAAAGTTTAATATTTTTACTTTTAATTTTTGTCCGGAGGGGGAATTGTCCCATTTGCGGGGGAAACGTCCAATGAATCAGAGAGGAAAGGCACGGGGAGAAAGTCCTAGATTCATGAGCAATGAGCACACTTGATGAATCATCTGGTATAAATTATTTTTAAGTCAAATATTATAAATATTGTAATAAACAAACAAAAAATGATTAAAAGTCTTCTGTTGAGTAACGGAAAATTATGATTTATTGTATTGTATCAACTAGTATTGTAGCGCATTCATGACAATGATACATTTAATTTAATAAAGTATCTAGTGTAGCACAATTCATTATACTTATATGTTATCAGTTTTTAGTCAATGAGTAGATACTCGCTCTGAAAGTCGTAACCTTATATTAAATAGAAAGGTTTATGAAAATCTCAATTTCAAATATTGGTCGTCATTTTTATGGATAACGAAAGAGAAATAAAATATAATAGTCACAAGAGTTGTAGCTGTAATAATTGTACAAACCTTTCGTAGTTTTATTATAGGATGTAAAAAATAGAACATTACCTAATCTATTCGTCCTAAAGTCAAAGTTATAAAAACTATAATAACTCACTGAATACATTTTTCAGATCTCTATATAGACGAGTCTCGATAAATCGAACCTTAATAACTCGAAAACTCTAATTTTTCTTGTCTCTTGAAGTGTATTGAAGTTGTTTTTCTCAACTCGAAAAATACATAAGCCGAATTTATTTTTATTTCCCTTGAGATTTGAGTTATTAAGCCTCGGTTGTATTCGATTTTTACTATGATGAACATCAATTGCTCAGAATTACCACCCTACAGTTAAAAATTAAAAATCTAATTTATTTATACGTATTTATTTCAAAATATAATTTTTAATTCAACCACTCTACTTTACACATTGTTATAACGTTCGATATAAAAACAAGTTCTCGTTTTGGTATAGTAATTATCACTTATTATCAGTTATTATTTATACTACGTATACCTTATACCTAACTAATTGTGTACATGGATGTTGAGGTACTAAAATTATTCATGGAGCAATTAGTATAACTTTACATAAATAAACACGATCAATTCAATGCAGTATACTTGCATCTTATATGAATATCTTAGAGATACTTCTATATTTAAGCAGTCTTCTATGACAATATAATAATCTTCGTTTTTTTAAAAATAAATACCATTATTTATTACTGTAGGCAAGCGTTTCTCAACCTGTGGTACATGGAAGGCTCATATAGGTGGTACGTGAAGAAAATCACCCTTTATAAAAAAAATTTAATGGTCGATGGACCACCATTCATATAAAATAATATTTAATTTATTTGTTATTAATAATAATTACAAACTATATTTCATTGGCCATTGAAATTGCCTAGGGCAAGAGACGTAATATGACATATTGCCACTTCGTAAATGTTAATAATTGGTAGGTACTTATAATGAATTGTATTATAAGTGAGCACCTGAAAATATATCTACATATTTGTAATAATACTATGCACACGTTTCTGCTGTCAAATGATAAATTTATTATGTTACAAAAAATTATCTCGCTTTTTAATAAAAATATGAACTATGTAATTTTACCCGAGTGCTCAGGTAAAATGATGCACCTACACAGTTTGTATAGGCAACCATACAGAAAAAAAATACATTTTTTTTTTTTAATTAATTATTTAATTTTAACTACCTACATATATTATAATGTTTTAATTACAGCAAATTAACACCAATCACATAGTTTGATAAAGTTTAATAAAAATATACTATCACTGTGTTTTTTTTTTCCCGAGGTAGTATAAGTTTTATTAAAGTTTTTTAGTACAAATTACTAGTACAAGTAACAGAACTATAGAACCTTTAGCTTACATTCTTTTATCCAATTTAAAATCATAATCGCTCTAAATAAATTAAATATTCAGATTAATAAATTAAAATGTATATTACACAAAATACAAGTTTATTTTGAATTTTTAAAGTATAAACATGGAGCTTACATATATATAATCATGTATTGGGGTTTGTAAGTCATGTAATTGAAGACTCTTATTTGGCCTTAAATATCATTATTTCTTATTGAAACATCAAAGTGTCATATTGTCCTGGTATGTCATATTAAGCCAGTCTCCACTATATTGTCATAACTTTGTAGTTATAAAATAAAACAATGTTCGATACATTTAAAATAACGTATAAGTACATTTTTTATTAACAAAAAAAATAGGTTATTTAGTCAAGAGAGACATGAACATTTTTAAACTGTGTACGCGGATATTATAAAAAAAAGGTTGTGAACAGCTGCTGTAGGCTGTTTAATATTAATTTTTTTGTCAATGCAGCTAAATTCTAAATAGGAATTCGAATGAGCTTTACCTGTATAACGTCCTCAATAACGGTATAACATAGAACATAAAACATAAAATATATGAAATATTTAGTCTCGTAGCCTGCACGGAAAAATATTATACTGGTATTTTATCTAGTTATGTTTCGTTGATGGTTGAAAACTAATTGTTTTTCTATGTTTTTGAATTATTTTGAAACACTTCCCAAGTATAGTGTACGAATATTTTAATTTCAATAAGTTAAAAGTATTTTACCAAATCATGATATTATGTTTATTTTAAATAAATATATTTTTTTTTTTGTTATTAAAAGAGTTTTTACTCAATATGATACAAATTAGAACAATAATAACAATATTGATGGAGTAATTAATGTTTATTTTAAATATTAAATGATAATTTACTGGGTACAAATGAGTATTCTAAAATAGTTGAATGTAATTTCCCTAAAGAAATTAAATCGGAAACAATTGAAATACCAGTCGAGGGACTTTTTGGCACTTCACAGTATTTTCTAGAAAACTGAGAAAATTAGTTACCTTACAAACAAAAATGTTCCCAGGTTCGATTCCTATATCATGCAAAAAACTTTTTCCATTATTTTATATGATTAAAAATTAATCGAAATTGAGTTTATATTATGTTTTATTACCTACCTCTAGGCAAGCCTGGGCAAGTTAACGATAATTTTTAACTGAGTTAAGATAAGTTGATAGAAAACATTTTAAAAAGTTTGAAGTTAATAGTTATCCTTATTTTTTTTCAACTCAGTTAAGTTAAAAGTTATACGAAAACTTACAATTAATTTATTATTTAAATTTTTTTTTATATACATAAATTGCCAGTTATATGGTTTAAATTAATAAAAAATAAATTTGGATTTGATTAAAAGTAACTCGTTATTTATTAAGTTTATATCAATAAAAATCAGTTGAGTTGAAAATTAAAAATTAAAAGTTAAGTTAACAAGTTAAAATTAACTGAACTTTTAACTTAACTTTAATTTTTTAACTCGTTTATGCCCAGACTTGCCTCTAGGTACATATTACGTAAGGGGACCGGGTTTTAGTATTGTGCTAAACACTTCCCACCCGATCCCGGTTTTTAAATGGAAAAAAAAGGTACCCATTACTTACTTAGTTTGAATAATAGTATAATATTATTGTTGATTTTAACAAAACATGCAACCATCATTCATTGAAACATATAGAATCAACAATTATTCACCTTTATATTCAAAGATTCATATAAGCATCGTCACATTTATCAAAAGTACGGGTTCTTAGGTATAGTACTTGTAATCGATGATATATTTTACTTCTACGCCATATAGACAGTCATTTTTGTGTCTTTTTAGGAAGGTATATAGTTATGTTTGTATTATTTATGGCACTATGAGTTATGACTACTAGTGAGTGTTAAACAAAAGTTACTCAACGTACGTTTTCGGAGTATCAAACAATTACGAAATAAAATCGAATATTATATTACTGTACATGATTGTCATCATACATATTTTATAGTTTTATACTACTTATCTTTTATAGCATAGTGTACATAAATAGGTATAAAACACAACACCTATTAATTAAAGTGCTAAATAATAAGATTTAATTTTAATATAATTGTTTTT
>JANEHU010005205.1:0-246685 GCA_027563435.1 Nasonovia ribisnigri | reverse complement strand
TGAATCTCACGACTAACAATAACTGGTAGTATCCTAGTATCCTAGTATCACTACCAATAAATGACTCGAATGGCAAAAATTAGAACATTGGCAAGACAGCTGTGTACAATAATTATTGACAGTTGTGACCAATCACAAAGGCGTCATCTAGGGATAATACTGTATTCGGTGATTCAGTCTTTCACGTATGAGAGTGCCGAGTGGTCGCACCCTTGTCCTGAATAAAGTATAGGTCATAAACTTGCCATGCTAGGTAGGTACTATTATAATAATTATAATTTTTATCTAACTTGTTAAAACATTGTAATGCATCTGACACTACAGGTACCTAATAAGACATCATACTTAACGCTATTAATACCAGCACACTTAAGAATAATCTTCTAATTATAACATGGTTTAAGTATGTAAATACATTAGGTACCTAGACAGACATATATTTAAATTATGTATAAGTATTTTAATGTATAAATATACTATACAGGTACCTACCTATACAAATTTTCAAAAATTTAATCAAACACATTTCATTTTTAAATTTACAAATGTACCTATTAATTGTTTAATCATAAAAATTAGTAATTAGTAGTCACATAACAATCATGGATTAAAAAAGTAGTGCTTATTAAATTATTTCATGCATACTGTCTGAAACACAGCACCTATTAATTAAAGTGCTAAATAATAGATTTATTTTAATATAATTGTTTTAACACTATTGAAAAAACTTTCCTAAAAATCGTCTCAATTTGAAATAGTTATTTATTTCTAATTAAAATTTTTTAATAGGCCACTAATTTCCCTCCTGACCGAAGGATTACATAAATGCTTATCTCGATACCCACCTAATATTTATCTTAGTATCCAAATAATACATTATATTTTATTTATATATTTTGATATTGTGCAAACAATCTAAATCTTATTATGTACTTTATTCATGCTATCATGTAGCCTATTTCTAAGTTATGGTGTTGTTATCCGTCTATACGTGTATTTTTTCAAATTGCCGAGCTGCAATAGCTTATCTAATATCGACAGCTATATAAAAAAATTGTAAAAACAACTGATTTTAATAGTTCTGCCTGAATTTAGCTGAATTTTACGGTGTTACTTAATTAATTTAATTTTAATGTTCATTGTTATGAATAACTATTATAATACTATCGTGCTTATGTATTATAATAATGTAGAATTTTTTATACTAATGTAATATCAGCTGCAACTTTGAGTTTTGTAATAAAATGATGTTACATTTTATGCTAGTAAAATATCAATATTATCATATATGTATTTGAATAGTAATATCAGAAAAATGTTTCCAATTAACTTAAATATTTTTAAATTTAATAGCAATTAATCTCTCTTAAACACATTGTACATAAAAAAAAAAACTGATTGCTTTTTATCTAGTTTATATTATAGGTATACTTAAATGGTAAAAATATTCTGTTAAACAAAGTATATTCTTCTGCAAAAGTAGTAAAATAGAGTTACGCATTAAAATTATTTAATTTCTTTTCTTAAATTTAATTCTTGAAGCTACATAATAGTGTTGGATGTATCCAATATTTAAGCTAATATATTGAATGATTAAAAATGAAAATGAAAGCTCAAAAATTGTTATTAAATATTAATAACAATTATTTTCTACATTTATGTTTTGGTGCATACTTGCAACTTATAAATGTTACACTGTCATACTAAGATATTAATTTTTTTTAATAGAAAAATTATCTAATGTTATGTTAAATAATTTTGCTTCAAAAATGTCTCCTGCAGATATACCACAAACCAAGCTCCCTCCGGTCATATACAATTCAAAAGGAAATCATATACAGAAGCATCCAAAGACAAATAAAGTATAATTGTTCAAATCTACTTATAATATTTTATCTCAATTCGTTTCAGATTTAAATTCAGTAGGTACCTTGTCCGCTAGTTTCACTTGAATCAATCGATACTCAAAGGTTTTTAAAACACTTTTTGCCAAAAGCACATTATTTCTCCTCAATTCTTATACATAAACACATTCTAATTCACATTAAAAATTCATATTATAATTAGGTTTTATTTTTATTTAATTTAATTACTGTTGGATAATTTAATAATTTTATTAACCAATTTCTTATCGGTTATCACTTGTATTATACGCAATACTATAAGTCTGTAACCACCAATCTGTTATTAGATAACATTCGAAATAAGAAATTGATTATTAAAAAATTTCAAATTTACCTGTAACTTTGAGTTGTAAGTAAATACAACCTATGCAAAATAAAAAATATGACGCATTAGTAGTTAAAATCAAAAATTATATTATATTGACTAACGACCAAAGTGATTGGCTTTATAAATTGAAAATATAAAACATACAATACCTAAGTTTTACACACTATTATTAAATGTGAATTAGGTATATTAGCAATACTGTTTCAAAATATTATATAATAATGTTATGTACTCGTAGTTAATTCATTATTCATAAATTCACGAAAAAGTTAAAGTATGATTTCCTTAAACACAGAGTAGTTTTAAAGAATCTATTATGTTTATGTTAATCTATTGTTGGTCAATTTTATAATGTAAATCGTGACCATAAGTCATTAAAAATGGCACAATATATTCAGGGTGAACGACAACAAAAGATGAGTGTTTGGCCGATAGCTATAAGCTATTATAATAATATAACAATATTGTGAGATACTGAGATAAAAATGTTTTTCGTCGTATTTGTATGCATTTAATTTAATTATTGTATCTTCAATGTATCATCTAAATATTGTAAATAATAAAAAAAAGTTAAATATTCTACTAATATTATGAAAATAGAATAATAATAGTTAAAGATTAATATAAAGATATTGAAAAGTAATTATTTTTTTCACAGAGTGAGATTAAATTCCTGAGTTAATTGATTATTGAAAATATAAGTTATTACTTATGAATTTGATTTATTTTTATTACTCAAGCAGTGTTTTATAATATTTTTATTTTTATGATGCTAATATACATATTAAGGTTCAAAAATTATTACGTAATCTTTGCTATTTCCAAAAAAAAAAAATTATAACATAGTAGAAAAAAATAATAATAATCACTAAAAAGTAATTTTTATTTAAATATATAATTTCGTCAAAATTTGAGTTAAATAATATTCATTATTGTCCATAAAAAATTTGCCTTTGTAATTTTGAGATTTTTAAGTTCCTATTAAAATAAATTATGAGGAATCTTGTATTTAATTGTTAAACCCTATAAACTATTAAAATTGAAAACTTTATAATTATTAATTGTTAACTACAAAATTAGTTGCAAAAATGTTTGTGACTATGACGAATTTTTTCTGACTTCAAACGCCTATAAAAAAGATTTGACCTATGTATTTTAGATATTTTTAAACTGCTGTAAGAAAAAACTATTTGCGATATTTTGTTAAATTGTCAAGCTTCTTAGACGTGCAAAAAAATATAGCATTAGTTGAAAAAAATTAAAGTAATTCAAAAATTTTAAATTCCTATTAATTTTTTGAAATTTGTCTAAATATTTGGAAAATTACATTGTGTAAGGAATAATGATAAGAAAAGCAATCATAATGACTCGTTTTTCAAGTTTCAGCAATCAATAGTTTTTGCCGGCTTTGGATTACAACAAAATAACAACAATCGTTTGAGGAAAAATCGTTATTTTATGCGTGGGTTTCCAATTTCGTCAAAAGTTTAACTTTAGATGGCCTAAAAAGAATCAGACCTTCCCCCCCCCCTCATACAAATTATCAACTAGATTTATTTTGGTACTTAGTGAGTAGTGATTACCCTAGAAATTGATAATCAAATTATTTTTTCTGCTGAAAAAGGTGACGACAGACGTTAGACATACAAAAAAAAAAAATCACACGTTATTATAATAGCAGGTACGTCAAAATATGTTAATATTGTAATATTTGTAATATTATATCAATACGTCATTCATCGCAACGCTCTGCAGAGTTTAAAAAGGATATTATAATATTAAAATACGGCCAATGGAGTTTAAAGAGTCGAACATACTGTAAAATTTGTATTCTTACAACAAATAAATAAATAATACACTGATATACTCCACTAACATATACCTACGTCGAAATAATAAATCAACTATTGATCGTAAGTATAATATTTAGTGTATATATTAGTAAATAAATTTAAAGAAAAAAAACAGAAGACGATTCTTATTTACGGTGTTTCGACATGAAAAAAAAGCATTTCATTACGAAATGATTGTGTGATGTTCTAACTATAATATGTGTTTAAAAATACATGCTATTAAATCATAAAACGAAAGCCATATAATATGCAATTCTGCAATTAAGGAGTGGGAGGAATTTGTCTATACCTATGAAGATTATAATAATATTAACGACGTGATTTCTATTCACAATTAAACTACTGTACGCTTGTCAATAGTTATACATAAATTGATAATGATAATTATGTACCTATATGTACCCCATTATTATTAAACCTCTTGCGAAGTAGTTTGTGTAGGTGTTAAATTTAGGCACCAAACAATCATTAAGTTCACAATTAATTGTACAAATTTGCTAATCTTATAAGTAACAGTTGTTCGTAATCATTACGCATTATACGAAATTACGTAATTTTTTCTAATCGGAATGATTTTTTAATACATTTTTGTCTCTGCTGTTATTTTAAAAACCTAATAAAAATACCGTGTAGTATGTGTCGAGTGTACCTCGTCATTGAGTTGGTCATTATTAAAATCTTATTAAAATCTTTTAAGGACGTGTTAAATTTGAACTCGACGATGAATCATTGTATACGAAAAACGATTCGCTGAGCGGAGACGGTCTGTCGCCAATATTTCGAAGGATATTAATTTATTTGATATTGATATTGACACCTCTATTAGTAATTCATTTTTAAATTAGTCATGCGGGAGGTTAAAATAACTTTTGTCAAAAACAAATTGCATATTATATTATATAATACTATAATAGCTTTATTGGTATAATAGTAATATTTAATATAATATTACTAGATGTTATTAACTTATAAGTTATAATAGGTAATAACGTTGAACGGTGTGAATAGGTTCGTTTTATAAATAGCTTAAAACTAATTTAAATATCTTGAAAATGTCGTTGTGTATACATTTAGTAATCTACGTATTACTGTAATAGTGAAAATTTTCAATTCCTTACAAATAACATTTTTCAAATTACAACAATTTAGGTGACTGATATCGTGATTCTTCGTTCAAATATCCAATTTTATAAAAATTTAAACAATAAACGATTTAAACATTCCATATAAATAAAACTTATAGAGGATCATCTTCTTTTAATTTTTCAAACTGATAAAACAAATCTACTACATATTTGTTATTTATATTATGACGTATTTTCTTCATACTGTTTCACACATTAAAGCCACTTTGTTTTAACAAAAATATTTAAATTTAGTAGATTAAAATAAGAAACATTATATACATATGTGCGTTAGGTGCATACGTGACGTCATCATGCGCATCTATTTAGTTAATACTGTATAAGTCTTTTAATTTTTTATTTAAAAGTTTTAAGCCTACATCAGCTAAAGTGATTTGCCTACATTTGTATACAATTTATTCAACATACATAATAAGTATTAATAATTTATAATAAATAATAGTGTTTTAGTACTATTTATAATGTTACAATTTATTTTGTATAAGTCTTATTTCAACTAATAAAGACGTGACATATGTGTAACAATGATAAAATAATAACATTATAACAATAGCTAATAACAAATAATATTTGAGTATTACTTTGGTAAGACTATTACGTGTAGGATAATGTCATTGGTTATATTTAGGAGCGATTTCAACTCATATGAGTAAATACTATTGTTTCAGTTATTAGTAAAAAGATTTAAAAAAGAAAAAAAAACGACTTTATACAAGACTTACATTGAATAACAATAGCATTTTATTCATATGCATTATACATAAACTTTATACATTAAGTATATAAATAAATACGGACTAAAATACCAACATTTAAATAGGCTATAATATTTATGAATATTGTTTATTGTAAGTTGTAGATATATACAAAATAAGGGTTTTGGCAGGGTATACATTAATTTTGTTTATTTAAATATTAATAAACCAGTTAACTTCCCTATTCGATGTAATTAAATAAACTTTAAAGATACTTTCTGACCAACATTCTTGTCCCCGAATAACATTGTTGAGTATTCGTAAATAGTTTGAAACAATTAGCTGTTTCTTCTACTGAAGTATCTGAATATAAGAGCTGAGAAATGCATACAGACTACTAGAATACCTACGTCCTACATGATATCACAGAAAAACGCAGTCCATCTGTAATCGTTGATTGCCAATTATCATGGTTCACTGCCACAATTAGAAATTAATTGTATGAAAACTAATGAGAATTGCTTGTCATTCTGAAGGCAAAGTTCAAAATACATATTTTGTAAGTATACCAGAGTAGTGCGTTATTCGAATGGGAAATTTTATTTACATGATTATTTAGATAACATTTTATTCGAAGAAATTATTGTTCGCATGATTTTTTCACAACTATTCGAATAAAAACTATTTGAATAATTTTCAACTAGGATTATTTGAATAAAAAATTATTCGACTACATTTCAACCATAGTTATTCTCATAATTTTCGTTTAGGCAATGTATTTTAAGTTATATGATTGTTATTTTATTCGAAAAAATGGTAAAATATTATAAATAAAACAAATATAGATGCATATTGTATATGTAGAAGAAAGTAAAGAATTATATATATTTGTTTTAATCATATTTTAATTATAGTTGTATAATATTATAATATGAATAGTATTTAACGATAATATTTCGTAACAATTACAACAATCATAAATAGTAGTAAATAATAAAACTTAACAAATAAGTAAATAAATAATAGTAAAAATGAAAATAAATAATTATAACAAGTTTTGAATTTCAATAAATAAGTCTAATAATAGTTAGTAACTAATTATAAATATAATTCAAATATTAAAAAATAACAAAATATTAGTAATTAATGCATTTTTAAATTAGTTCTCAAAATTACCCTCTCTTCAAACATATCATCTGATAGCTTGTTGGAGTTTGTTAAATTGGTCATAGCCACATATGAAAATAATTTTTCAACGGGAGTTGATGACGGCAGTGGCGTATTATAGTGTAAAAATATTTCTTTGATTGGTGGATCCTGCTAAAATATTGACAGGTCTTGAGACTAGTTGTTGAAAAATTATGATCTAAAATTTAAAATACGAATAATAATTATATTACAATTTATAATTAGGTATACTAATGTACCTTTATTTCTGCCTCTGATGTTGCAGAGCGTCTACTTTGTTGAGCATTAGAGCGTTACTGTCAGTGCTAACTAATGGATCATTTATTGATTCTGAATATTTTAATGACATAATAATATTTATTTCGTCTATTTTATTAGCTACTGTTGTTTTAAACATTTTAAAAAGCCTTTCACGTTGAGAAGAGTCAATGCAACTTAGCCAACTGGAATACCAAAACCATAAAAAATATTATTTTCACCTTGGAGAACATATCTAATGCTTCTGCTAAAGGATCGACGCAATTCAAAGTCAAACATTCATCTATATAAATATACTACGAATCTTTTAGCAATCTATTCTTTAATAATGATAATGATTCTTTTATTTCAACCATTGAACTATATGATAACTGGAATGCTCACCAAGCAGTGTTGCTCGAGAGAGAATATTAGAACGAGACGGGACATACTAATGGTGTTACTAGTTTTGTCTTGCTACTCTTGTACTCTATTCATTGGATCACCTCGATATTATTTTAGTTTGATTCTTAAAATGTGTATCTCCTTATTTATTTTTGAACTTCCACAAAATCTTTTTGATTATTTTAATAGAATATAAATAATTTATAATATAACAAATAATGAAACATACTTTTCTTGTGGACTTGTAAATTTTTCATATAAATCACTAAATGTAAAGGAAGTTGCGGGAAATTGTATGTTGGGAATAAATTAATTAGTAAATTGAAAGTTAGAAGGTTTTAATTCATAACTATAAACATATAAAATAGAGACAATTTTTTTTTTTAGTAAAATAATATTTATTAAAATAAAAACATAGTATTTATAATATTGTTTATAATTGAAAGAAAAGTTATTTATACTACTTACCTTAAATTATACTTATTACTTTCCAAACTTAATATTGTAGATTTATAATCTAGAAACGATTAATACTGGAAAGATCCAGTAAACAAAATCTTCAAACATTTTTGTTATACTTCTTGGCCAAAATGTCCTAAAATAAATAATCATTTAAAGATACTATAAGAAATTGTAGATACTTTAGCTATAGTTATAACTTTGGAGTTATATGATCAGTTAAGTTATCTAGGTAACTTGGGTTGAGTTGATTTCAGCTGGATATTTTTCTGTTATGATAATAGAACTATAAATTAATAAAAATATTTTATTTAAAATAAACTAGCAACATATTTATCTATATATGAAACCATTGTGAAATATAATAGTTGATTTATTACATATAAAAGCATTCATACAACCATTAAAGCATAATAAAAAAAAGCGTACACCACAAATGAACAAAATTATATTATGATAATATATAAGTTTTAAAAACAATAATGAATAAGAGCATAAATAAGCAGTAGCGTTGAAATAAAAACATACACTACAATTAATTAAAAAAATTATATTATGATAAATAAGTTTTTAAAAAATAAGAGCATAAAATAAGCAGTAGAGTTGACATAAAAACATACAATGAAAATAAATATTAATTATAAAATAAATCAAGCTCAATTAAAATTTAAAAGTATATAACATGCACAATTTCTAATGATAAGAGTGCTGAAGTCATAAAGTATTAATATAAATCTCTAGTTTTTAAGAAAAAAATTGCCCATCAAATGTATAAGAGTATCGGTTTGGTGAGTGACTACATAGCGTTTTCAGAACTTTGTGCCAAATGTAAGTTCTACTCAAAAGCAGATTATCAACTTTATATTAATAATTTACAAAAAAACTTAAAGGTCTATCCTAAAAATGTTTGAAAATGTATAAATAACAAACGCAAAACTAACTTTTTACCAAATTGTATGTATTTAAACAATCAAAAATTTGATTCACCGGATGATATTGTCAATGCTTTCTCTACTTATTTTTCTTGTGTATATGAAAATAACATTAAAATTAATTTAAATTATAGCCAGTATAATCAATCAAAAGTACTCCTGTCTCCTTAGCACTCATGTACAATAGACCTACTTGATATTTTTAATTCGCTTAACTCACTTACTTCTAGCTCATGTCCTGGACCTGATTTAATTCCTAGTATATTTTTCAAAAACTGTATTTATACTTTTTTTCCGCCCTTATTATATCTATTTAACTTGTCGCTTTCTACTGGTATTTTTCCTGATGCATGGAAAACTAGCGATATTCGCCCTGTACCAAAATTATCATCAGATCTGTCTAATATCTCCAATTACCGACCAATCTCACTACCTTCTATTTGAAGCGGAGCGTCCGTTAAGACGTCCCGCGTCGTAAATAAATAACGATTTGTTTATGGTATCACGTTATTTCTATTTCCAAGTAATTATATTTATACATATATCAGGGTCGAGTAAAGCGTCGATTTGTGTCGACCAGACTTAATTAAGTGAGTCGACACAATCGGGGGCGCTTGGGTGTTTAGTCGGGCGGTAGCCGGACCCTACTCATACATAATAGTTTTTATTAGCCGTTTTATACAATATGGGTGTGAGAGTCGGCCGTCGTCGGTACAAACTTAATTAAGCGGTACCCCGACGACGAACCGGACTCGGGCAGGACAACTTATTTAAGTGCCTGGTCGTAGAGGTGTTGGCCCTGAAAAGGGCCGTTTTCGTAATAACGTCGAATCTCGGCAATTCTTGCCGGTCGACGTTGACTGCAGCGGTATCCGTGGGTTGCCGTTGATTCTTGCCGTGAGTCGGTGACCTCGTCGATAGTCGTGGAACAATAGCCGCTATGTGTTCCGCGTTAGTCGGCGATCAGGCACGGACTCTCACCGTATGGCGGCGGCGTTACGTGTCTTCGGCGGTCGGGTAACTCGTAGAGCCGCGTGAGGCAGTTGCGTCGTCGAGCTGCAAGTTGACACGGAGGCCCGCCGTGGGATGGTATTGTTGTGAACCGTCGATGGGCGGTTGCTGCTTATAGCCGTGGGGCGGCGCTGGTGTTGTCGGCTGCGGGTCTGCACGAAAGTCTGCCGTATAGCGACAACGTCGTTTCACGTCGTCGGCCGGGAGCTACTTGAAAGCCGTGGAGTGGCGCTGATCAGCTGTGGTCGTTGGTGGTCTGGTCTTGGTCTTGGTCTTCTTGTCTTCAGAACTGGTAGTGTTGACTGTTGTTGAAGTGTTGAAGGTTGAAATAAGACTGACTAGATTGTCGAAAGTGTCCGGTATTTATACCCTTTTCGACAATCTAGTCCGTCGCTGATTGGTCCGCGCGTTTCGTGTTGACAGATGAATATCACACCGTTGTATTGTCGTTTCTCTTTACTAGGTGTGATTTTCATCTGTCAATCGTTCTTATTGTAACTAATTGTTGGTCTTGAAAAAGACCGTTTTGTAGTTGCCGGTTTATTCCGTTACAGAACCCCCCCCAGATTTGTGCCGGGGTGGGAACCATCTAGCACAAATTTTAAAGCGTACGGAATAAACGTGTGCGGGTCTGAGCTGCCTTGTAGATAGCTGTTCGCAGTTGATTATTGCTCATGTACCATATCAGTGTTGGTTCTTTTTCTGTTTTGTGTCTTTTTATTGGACGCTCATGTTGTGCCAGTTGACCTTTTACATAGTCTATTGCTTGAGTCATGTTGAAATTTTGTTTTTCAAACGGGATATATTGGTGTAATGTTGTAGCTGTTACCATTCTCCAATCTACCGGTTGATTCCAATCTGTATTTGGTTTTTCTCTCGCGGCATTTACTTCCGTAACCCAATGAATAATGTACAAGTGTTTGTCTCTGTTTGTTTTACGTTGTGTTTCTTCTGGTGAGTCTTGTATTTTTTCTGCTTGTACTGATATTAATCCCAACATGTTTTCTTCATTTATGGGTATTTTTCTTGCTTTTGCCGCCTGTTCCCGTTCTTTCTGTCTGGCTGCCGTAACAAGTGCCATTATGACTGTTTGATTTTGCTTTGAACAATCTCGTCTTATATAGTTTTTTCCGACCCTTTCTCTGTTCGTTGATTGGTTCGTCGTTCTTGTGACGTGATTGGGTCTTCTTAGTTCTTGGTTTTTTCTTTAATTTTGTTCGTCCATACTGTGGTATGGACGTACTTCTGCCACGTTTATCAGAAGTTCTTTTTTTGATGTGGGGTGCATAACTGCTAACGTGTTTTCACTAATGACTTTGGTGATTGTATATGGACCTTCAAAAATGTTGAATAATTTTTTTATTTCGTTATTTTCTGCGTTTGATAGGTGATGGTTTTTTATTAATACCATTTGCCCCTGTTTGAATGTGATGTATTTCTTTTGCTGAATGTTTTTTTCTTTCTTTTCCACTTTGTTTAATACTCTTTCTACTGCGTAATTTATTAATTCTTGGTGCTTCTTTTTTGTGTTACTCTCTGGAAATGTGATCAAGCTCTCAATTTCATGTTTTGATCTTTTCCCTGTCATTAATTGTTCTGGTGTTATTTCTATTACCTCAGATCTCACTCTGTTCATCCATTTTTCTACTTGGTCTAGATATATTGGCCATTTTCTGTGTTGGTCATGACAGTATGTACGTAATAATCGTCCTATCTCTCTGTTGTATCTTTCAACTGCATTCGATTGTGGATGGTATTTTGTTGAGTATATGGTTTTTATATTCCACTTTTTTAATGTTTCTTTCCATAATTTTGCTGTGAATTGGGTACCGTTGTCGGATTGTATTGCTTCCGGGGAGCCGATCGTGGGTATATAATCATTTTCCAACCGATTTAGTATTGCCTTTGACGTTGCCTTCTTTAATGCGTATAGTTTTATGTACCTAGAGAATGTATCTAGTATTGCCAATATGAAGTGTACTCCTCCTCTGCCAGTGGGTAACGGTCCCATTAAATCAATTGACACTTTTTCTAATATTCTTGTTGATTTATGTGTTCTGATTGGTCCACTCGGGTCATAATTAATTGGTTTATTCCTCTGACATTTATCGCAACTTCTGATCGTGTCCATTACAATTTTATGCATATTTCTGAATATTCCTATTTCTCTGATTAAGTGATAAGTTTTATATCTTCCTGGGTGTCCGAATATCGTGTGTGTTTCTTGTGTAAGTCTTCTTGCCATTTGTTCCGGTATTGCAATTTGCCAGTCTTCTTTGTCTCTTACAAATGTTATACCGTCCTTAACCATGATGTGTTTCGAGTGTTTCATTTTTAGTTTACTTATTCTTTTATCGCATTCCTGTAATTGTTTTAAATTTTTTATGTCGTTTCGCAGTTCCTGGCTGTACCTTTCCGATTTTATTTTGTTTAAGTATAACTTCTTTTCGATTCTATTATCTGTGGTTCTCGGGTATCTTGTCAATGTGTCTGCTATTACATTTTCTTTGCCTGGGATATATATGATTTCTAGCTCATACTCTTGTAACGCCAACGTCCATCTGGTTAATCTGCCACTGGTTAACCTGCATTGCTTTAAAAACGTTAGCGCGTGATGATCCGTTAGAATAAATGTTTTATTTCCTAGTATGTATTGCCTAAATTTATTACAGCAATATACCAGTGCTAAAGCTTCTATTTCTGTTGTTGAATATCGTTTTTCTGGTGGTTTGAGAGTTCTACTTGCATACCCTAGGGTTGCTCGTTCGTTGTTATCTAAAATTTGAAATAGCTCTCCCCCAATTGCTACTTCAGATGCATCCGTATTAATGTACATTGGTTGTTTTAATTTTGGAAATGATATTATGACTTTGTCTAAAAATGCTTTCTTTGATCTGTCAAATGCCTCCTGGTGTTTTTTCTCCCACGTCCATTTCTTGCTAGCTTTTGTAAGTTCTATGAGTGGTTGAATAATGTCCGCAAAATCTTTGACATATTTTCTGTAAAAGTTTAGGAACCCTAAGTAGCTTTGCACTTCTTTAATCTTCGATGGTGTTTTAAATGTCTGGATCGTTTTAATTTTCTCTGGGTCCATTTTTAATCCTTCTGTGGAAATAATATGACCTAGAAATGGTACCTCTTTCAAAAAAAATCTGCATTTGTCGATGTTAACAGTAATGTTGAACTGCTTGAACCTAGTTAACACTGTCCTGATATGTTTGTAGTGGCTGTTCTCATCTGTTGACGTGATTAGAATATCATCTACATATATCGTAACGAAGGTGTGTAATAATGGCCCCAGCACTTTGTCCATACTTTTCTGGAATTCTGATCCACTTATGTTTAAACCGAATGGCATTCGTTTAAATGAGTAATTTCTTCCATCGATTAAAAATGAGCATAGTTCTCTGCTGTTTTTTTCTAATGGCACCTGCCAATAACCTGACCTTAGGTCCAGTGTACTTATGCATTTGATCTCTTCAAATTTTGAAAATATCGTTTCAATTGTCATCGGGCATTCTCGATCAGGGACAATGATTTCATTCAACTTTCTAGCATCTAAGCATAATCTAACTTCGCCATTTTTTTTAAAGACTGGTACTATAGGTAGACAATATGGTGATCTAGATTTTTCAATTATGTCAAGATCCATCATTCGTTTTATCTCTTTCTTTACCGCCTCTTTTTTTGCTATAGGTATCGGATAAGGTCTTTGGTTGATCGGTTTGCTGTCCCTTATGCGTATTGTGCACCAATAATTCTTTATTTTGCCTGGTTTTTCACTGAATACTTCCGGAAAATCCTGAATTAATTTATCTAGTCTGTGTTGTAAATGATCTGGTAGGTGTTTTATTTTATTTTCTTTATGAGTTTCTGTGATGGTTTCTGTTGTTATTGCCTTCAAGTGTATCGGATTTTCTTGTATTTTATCCATTAACTGTATTTCGTGTATTTTGTTATTAATTTTCAGTATCAGAATTCTTTTCCCAAAATCGATTGATGCTCCGTGGTTTTCAAGGAAATCATTTCCTAGTATTCCTTTTTCGTTTAAATTTTTTATTACCATGAACGGTGATTGCAATATATTTTCTCCGATTTTGATTGGTAAAAGTATTTGGGTCGATATCTTTGTCATTTTGTCCCCTATTGCGTTGTATATGTGTAATCCGTTCACTGGAATTGTTGGTGTTTTAGGGTTTTCGTTCATAATTAATTGTTGATAGTGTTCTGATATAGCACTTATTTCTGCCCCGGAGTCTATTAACATTTCGTATGTTGTGTCATTAATCTTGATTTTAACATATGGGCATCCTTTTGTTGTTGTCTTTTTCATTTCTGCGTCGTATTCGTCGTCTTGCAATAAGTCCGACGCTTTTAATATTGCTATTTTGTTCGTGGTTTGTATTTGATCAGGGGTGTTTATGACAGTGGCTGATCCAGGTCCATCGTCCCCCATTCCTGGTTTTTTGACTCATTATCTTTTTCGGTCTCAACATCATTTTCCTCGTAGGTCCCGTCCTCATCATTGTATATTGCCAACTGTTTTACTGCTTTCGGGATGTACTGGTTTTGTTGCGTATTTACTCCCGCTGTTTGTCGTGTCATCGATTGGTATGGTGTTTGATTAATTCTGTTTGGCTGTTGTGTTTGTTGTGTTGCATTGTTTTGCCCCTGCCGATAGTTATTGTTTCGCGGTTGTTGCTGCGTGTTGTATCGATTGGCGAATTGTTGTGTTTGGATATTTTGTTGGTCGTAATTAATTTGTTTGTTGTGGCTATTTTCTAGTTCGCCTAGCTTCTCCCATATATTTAAAAATTTTTTTTCCCGAGTGGTTTGTATGTATGCCTGGATTGCGACTGGAAAATGTTTTGTTATTAAATTTATTGCCTGTTCTTCATTAAGTTTTGGGGAGTCTAAATATTTTAGTTCTGCCATCCATAGGTGAAAATGTTCTTGGAAGTTATTTGTTATAGGTTTCTTCCCTGCTTCTGTGCATTTTATGAATATATTCCATTGTTTATCTTCTGAAAAGAAATGTTTTAGGAATAACTGCTTGAATGTTTCTTCTGTCGGGGTTGTATCTTTAATCATGCTAAACCATTTGGCTGCTTTTCCCTTCAAACAGTTTTCTATAACGATTATTCTATCTATTGTCGTTATTTTTTTGTGTGTTATATAGGTTTCGAGATTTTTTAAAAACATCTTCGGGTGTTCGTTGTCTTCCCCACTAAAGTTTGGCATCGTTATGTCGATATTATTTGATCTTTGCGTTGTTTCTTCTGTCCTATTGTTGTTCACAAGCCTCATGTCTCGTTCATGTTTTGCTGTTTCGACCGTTAATTTGGTGTCTGTATCGTTGATTAATTGTCTTAGCGCTGTAATTTGTTGTTCATTTTTTTCGTTTAGCTCCGTAATATAACGTTTAAGCTCTGCCATTCCTGTGTCTTGCTGCTCTATTTTCTCTCGTAATTGTTGTACTGTATCCTCCAGATGTTGGATTCGCTCGGTGTTGTTTCTAACCATCTTGTCTGCTTTTATTTGACGTGTTTAATCTCGGTGTCGTGGACTTCTTGCCACTAGTTGGGCGCCAGTTGAAGCGGAGCGTCCGTTAAGACGTCCCGCGTCGTAAATAAATAACGATTTGTTTATGGTATCACGTTATTTCTATTTCCAAGTAATTATATTTATACATATATCAGGGTCGAGTAAAGCGTCGATTTGTGTCGACCAGACTTAATTAAGTGAGTCGACACAATCGGGGGCGCTTGGGTGTTTAGTCGGGCGGTAGCCGGACCCTACTCATACATAATAGTTTTTATTAGCCGTTTTATACAATATGGGTGTGAGAGTCGGCCGTCGTCGGTACAAACTTAATTAAGCGGTACCCCGACGACGAACCGGACTCGGGCAGGACAACTTATTTAAGTGCCTGGTCGTAGAGGTGTTGGCCCTGAAAAGGGCCGTTTTCGTAATAACGTCGAATCTCGGCAATTCTTGCCGGTCGACGTTGACTGCAGCGGTATCCGTGGGTTGCCGTTGATTCTTGCCGTGAGTCGGTGACCTCGTCGATAGTCGTGGAACAATAGCCGCTATGTGTTCCGCGTTAGTCGGCGATCAGGCACGGACTCTCACCGTATGGCGGCGGCGTTACGTGTCTTCGGCGGTCGGGTAACTCGTAGAGCCGCGTGAGGCAGTTGCGTCGTCGAGCTGCAAGTTGACACGGAGGCCCGCCGTGGGATGGTATTGTTGTGAACCGTCGATGGGCGGTTGCTGCTTATAGCCGTGGGGCGGCGCTGGTGTTGTCGGCTGCGGGTCTGCACGAAAGTCTGCCGTATAGCGACAACGTCGTTTCACGTCGTCGGCCGGGAGCTACTTGAAAGCCGTGGAGTGGCGCTGATCAGCTGTGGTCGTTGGTGGTCTTGGTCTTCTTGTCTTCAGAACTGGTAGTGTTGACTGTTGTTGAAGTGTTGAAGGTTGAAATAAGACTGACTAGATTGTCGAAAGTGTCCGGTATTTATACCCTTTTCGACAATCTAGTCCGTCGCTGATTGGTCCGCGCGTTTCGTGTTGACAGATGAATATCACACCGTTGTATTGTCGTTTCTCTTTACTAGGTGTGATTTTCATCTGTCAATCGTTCTTATTGTAACTAATTGTTGGTCTTGAAAAAGACCGTTTTGTGGTTGCCGGTTTATTCCGTTACATATTATACCCAAGGTATTCGAATCTATCATATCAGGCAAAATAACAGGATTGGAAAAAGTAGGTACAACACAAATTCTTACGCTTTATTTCATTTAAGTGTTCCATACCTAGAGAACCTTACACAACATACAATCCAATCCTATCTTTATTAAACCTCCAGACTTTGGAATACAGACGTATAAGTCTTGACTTATGTTTCCTTTATAAACTTTTGATTGGTAATGTGGACTGCTCCAATTTTTTAAGCCGTTTAACCTTCTATACTCCCACTTAACACGAGATCGACTAACACTTTTCGTTTAAGCCTACAAGTTACAAATTATGCAAATAACACTCCCTGCAATAGATTAATGAAATCTGTTAACAAATTTAAAATTGATATGTTCAGCTCACCAAATTTTGACTCATTTAAATCGTATTGTAATTTTTTAATTCTTAACGCTTAAATACACTATGTCATTTTTATAATTTTTATTCATTGTCTTTTATCTCAACCAATTTCCATAGACATTTTACTTATATGTCTATGATTACTATTAATACTACCTATTATTATTGTTATTATCACTATCAATGCTATTCTTCTTGTCATACATTATCATAATAATTGTAATATTATTGTTTATTGTAACAGGGCCTTGCCCATTTAATACTTAATAAATAAAAATAAATAAATTAATAAATATACAAATAAAAAGTTTAATTAAATATAAGCTGGTTGTTATAACACACAAAATAACTCAGATTAAACATAATTTAATAAAATAAGTTTGTTTAATTTATGCCTAAAGGATGACTTTGAACTTTGTTTTTGCTGTGTCAATTTCATAGGAGATTTAATCCTTTACCAAAACAATTTCTAGCGTTCATAATGTCAAACAGTCTATCGGAAATTCTAATAAACTCAATAGTAGCAGTAGAATTTTCAAAATTTTATTTAATTTTTATAATTTTATTTAAGTTAAAGTTTAGAAATTTAAAACATAGAACAAAACGTTAAACGAAGGATAATATTATTATTTATTTGTAAGTAATCATATTGTTAAGTGTGATAAAAAAAAGATAGCAGCACCATTCTTATCTGCTGTCTTTTTCTAACACGCTATCTTGGTTATATTTACATTGGTCTTATGGCTGGTGAGCATTCCAGTTATCATATAGTTCAATGATTTCCACATGACGTGGACCACAAGTCACATATGCATGTAGTATATACTTTAATTTTGCCCATTTTAAATTTAATTTAAAAAAACTAAGCATCGAAAATGGACATAGTTATTACAGACAATTCAGTATTATCCTCAGTTGACTGTTGTGTTGAAATTATTGAATCTTCGTTATGTACATTCAAGGCATTCATATTGAAATAAATTGATATTATTTTAAATTAAATTAAACACATTCATATGCAGGACCTGCATTGCAGGTACGTGGTATACTCACGCATAGAACCAAATAACCTAACACGACACAAGTAATTATAGGACAATCTTTAAAGTTTATGTAGTACGAAGAATATTTGACGAAACCACGTTCTCAATGTTTAGATGCCATTAGATCAAACAGATAATTTGTGTAGGTGCATGCCTACACCTACCTTTAAATTTTTTTTATTTTTGTGTAGAGCTCTATTTTTGAACTTATAAATCTGAGATACAACATACGTTACTATATAGTATAATATATATTATTATATATAATTATAGTTACATCTCTTCTAATGTCTATATCGAATATCTAAATGGTATATGGGCATATGGCATGTGAATATGCCAAATAGAATAAAACAATATTGTAGTATGCCGCACTACGCCTATGTTGCACCTCGGATTCGAGAACAAGCAGTACAAATTAGATAATAAAAATCAATACAACGTTTGATTACCTTAGTAAATTATTAAAAAGATTAATTTAGTTTAATATATATAATATGAAGACAAAATAAGTTATTCTACCCAACACTTACAAAGCTCAGACTATAGTACTGAAACTGGTCTACTTACTAGGTACAATAATAAAGTCTTCAATATTGATAAATACTGACTACTGAGGTACATACTACATACATATATAGACATACTAGAAGAATTATAACCATTCTATAATACATATTTTGTACTAGTATAATTATTATTAAAAAAATATTTGAATAATTTTTTATTCGAATAATTATTTTGATAACATTTTTTCCCAACTCTGGTACCTACTTACCTAAATTTCTAATTTTATTTATGGTATACTATACTAATTGAACACATATAACTTTGAAATATTTGAATGTTACTTATTAATTTAAAAAAATTGTAAACTACCTATTGTCAAATTATTATATCAACACCAATCTTTGGATTTCTTCAAACTTAGTCAATACTCCAATATTCTATATTATCACTTATATTTATTATTAAAATATTGTCAATAGTAAATATTTAAACTGAAGTAGAAAATATCATAATATAAACTCTAGTCATTGTAATGTGGGATTTTTTTAATCGATCAAAATAGCTTTTGCTCGTGATAATATTTATGATACATCGCTGTAACATTTAATTATGTGTTCTAGACACTGCTACACAGTAAGGGTAATGATTCGATAAAAAAACGATTTGTTGGCAATGCCAAATAATAAAGAATCGCTCCACAGATTATGTCCAATATTACACAAAGGCATTCTACTATATGTCTATATAGACAATTTACTAAAAGAAAAAAAAATAGCTTTCAACCAGTATTTATGAAACTGATTAAAAGCCGTTCTAGCTAGTATCGATAAATTTACAATCAAGGAATTCTCATTAAAATTTATAATTCAGTTATTCGTCTGTAATAATTTTTTGTCTTAATGTCTAATACGTCATGTGGCTTTTATAATACATTATAATTATTGCGTAGGTACTTATCTACTATACATAATTTTTAAAGTGTTGTTGGATACATTTTGTGATCAAGTATTGTTTGCCAATTTCCCACTAACATATTATTATTGCCTGTGGTCTATCGAATATCAATGCACCATTGTGTTGGACGTCGGTGAGCGTTTTATATGATGTGACTAAAGTGTGACTGTACAACAGCTGTTATCATAGATACAGCGCAGGTTTATAGACATTTTCAATAATAATCATATCACTAATGTCTGCACCAAATCGTCAAAATGATTTTTGAATTAATATTACTTGTTCAAAGTGAAAATGTAGACGAAACCTGACCTAAATATTATTTATTCTATTTGTGGTATAATCGGATAATTCAATATTTAAAAAACTGATAAAATATTAAAATTGGTTTTTGTAAATAGCATTGCGTCATTGCAGAAGTCGACTAGGAATCTAAATACGTTTTTTTTTAACATCAGTATAGGTACCTAAATAAGTGAACATATCCGAAATGTTGTCTAACTGACTATTTATTATATAATAATAAGTAATAACCAAAGGATTCCCAAAACAAATATTTTATTTAAAACGTTTATACAAGGAAAAAAAACGTGCACGAAAAAGAGTGATGTTAAAATTTAAAACCACGAGTCATCGACCTCGTACAATACGCACATATTACATATTATTATTATTACTATGCTATCATAGCATATCATTATTATTACTATGCCATAATATTATATTGATATGGTGTAACACAATGACTGCATGCAGTAATAAATGCCCGCGACAACGGCGCGCCGACGACGGTTTGGCCGGCGGAAAAAATTTGTCGCACAAAATAAAAAAAACTGGTTATTGCCGCACGATATTAATAATAATAATAATAATATCGTGTATAAGTGTGTGTACGTCCAACTCGTTGCATTGCATTTTTATCCGTATAGGATTTTCCGGAACATTTTCTGGAGCTCAACGACCGCCGAACAACGATCAGAAGGGCGACCATAGCGAAATTCTTGCAAAGGTCTCGCGCATGATGTTCACAGTATATTTATCGCAAAACCTTTTGTCACCACCATTAGTCGCTGAATTTTCGCCGTTGTGTTAGCGTGCAAGTATGTGGCATTTACGTCTTTTTGACAACCATAATACAATAACAAACTGTACGCGACGTGCGTGTTCTATATGAAAATGCTCGTATACATAGAGAACGCATAATATTATTATTATTATTATTACATTTAGATTTATGGAACATATTGTTTTCGGAGCTATAATCATTATTCAACGAAAAAATTGGAAATACCACCTCGTCGCAAGCATGACTGAAAACCAGAGAAAAAAACCCATTCAGTTTCAAAATTACCTTTCAGACTATGTGCATAAGAATAGGTATATATTAATATATTATTATTATTTGAGCCCGGAAGTCTCACAGCAGCCACAGCGGTGCAAAAATAATATGTTATTCGGATAGTGACATACTGTAATGATGGTAACGTTGCAGTAAAAACATTAAGTGGGTATGACGTGTCGACACGATTAATTATCAAACAATAATTATTACAGCTGGTATAATAAAAATACAAATTTTATATTCGAGCACCAACAGGCTCGACACGCACACAACGGTCTTATAAAATATATGAATTGTAATCCCCTCGCGGGTCAAATACTGCACACACTGCAGTGGTATGATATAACAGATCGTGTTTTTTACCCGTCCACGGTTTCGTCCGAGGCCAGTGATAAACGGTACAGAGGCACACTTTAGGTAGATAAGACATCAATCCCTGCATAAAAATTAACAGGTGCCTTCTTATTATTATTTTTTCATTTAGATTTATTGAAAATATTCTTGGCCCTATCATTATTCAACGAAAAAATTGGAAATACCTTCGTACATGGCGGAAAACCAGAGAAAAAAACCTTTAAGAGTTTAAAAAATACATTTCAGACCGCGACTATATGGGCATAAGAATAAATTGGATATTATTTAAGGCCAGAATAGTCTCACAGCTGCAGCAGCAACAGCTTCGTAAACGTGCGGTATTCGAATATTGTAATAATCGTAACTCTGCAGTAAAAACATTAAGTAGGTACCTTAATGGGTCTAAGTTAATATATAGGTCTCGCCTACATTGTACGTCGACACGATAAATTAAACAATGGATTACGTTTTACACGGAATTAACATTTTATTCGAGCACCACTATAGGCTAATAGGGTACTCGATGGTTTATAAAATATATGAATAATTGTAATCACCGCGGTCAAACAACACTGCAGTATTATAATATTGTGTTTTTGACCCGGTCGTATGGTGTTGTCCGAGACTATATAGTGATAAACGGTACAGCCGTACGCTACAGGTGTAATGAGAAACCAATCTCCGTACGTACATAACAGGTACCTACCCGTGTGTCAAATGTCCACGCCGACTGGAGAATATATTACAACTTCGAATTGTGAAACTCATCTCGAATAAAACAGCAATAATTTAATCATAACGCACGAGGATCTATTGAAGAGGTCACAACCCACGGTCCTTATAATATTGTACTTGTACGATTCTTTGTTTGCAGAAAAAAAAATGTGTTTTAGAAATCAAAACGATATTATCTAATAAAATATGTGATGGTAATATAATCGCATCGGCGATATCGAAAATCTTTTTATTAATCGTTTGTCACAGATCTATTATGTCACCGTCACTGTAGTCTGTAGTTCAATAATGTTATAGTATATTTCATACATATTATGCAGCAAGTTAAATTTGTTTCAATGCTAATAAACATTTTAATTTTTTTGTTTTACTATGGCCTATTCTTGAATCCTGGCTTTAGTTTTTTACCACGACGGTAAACACTAAACGAACTGTATTCAATGACTTCTTCGATATCATTTAAAATTATATTGTAAATCATTTTCAAAATATAAAATATAAATACATACCTACTTATATCACCAATATAAGTAGAGTACATAATATTATACTATAAATGACTGAACTATTGTTAAATTTTAATCATGGCTAGTTCACATCACAATATAATATATATAATATAGAGAATATAGATACGTTTAATATTATTAAACAAATTATTTTTAAAAAAAATTTGATTTTAATTTTGAGATTGAGTTAAAAATAAAATATTTTAAATTATTTAACTGTAATACTATCATGAATAATTTATATATGATATCTTAAAGTTCTCCTTTTTCCATTCAATTGTACGTAAATAAATTATAGTATTATTATAACCATCTGAATGTGTTTTCGTGATATTAAAAAATGTGTTATTGTTATTCTTGTAATACATACAAGTAATATTTTATTTATATGTATTGTGTATATTGTATATTATTAAGAATTATGATACATTAATTTTTATTTACATAAATAGTAAGATGTGTATTAATAAATATAAAATCCGTTGTAAAATATTAATCGGACAAACACTTGGTTAGGTCATAGTTCTGAGTTCTGAATTATTAACCATGATTAATATAATGAAATTCTACACCACCATCCTTCTATAAAAATAAATTAGATGGTCTCGATTCATGATTATAACTATTATAAGATATTGATATTAGTTATTTGGTTATAAGTTATAACTTATACCAAACTCATCAATCATAACAATGAGCTGCTACTTTGTTACCAATTATTAACATTATTATGGAATTACTAATAACCCATTAAATACCTCCATTTATTATTCGTTACGGTATGAATACGTAATATGATATAAAAGTATATTATATTTCTAGGACCTAGGTAGAAGAAATACATGCAAACGTACATAATTCACACACTAGTTTATAATTTTTAATATAACAATATTATAGTCAAGTATTATTCTGTACCCATTTTCACACGTACAATTCATAAGTACGTATTATCTAGTAGGCGTATGCACGCAATTACATATTATTTTTGTTACCTTCCTATATGACGATAGTCTAATTAATTTTTGACTTTCAAGTAAATTTAATAAAACATTTATTTCATCAGTTGTAATTAGTAGGCACCTATATAATATAATACTTATATGTTTGGAGGTACTTTTCTTTTACTAAGGAATGAAAGTAATTATTGTCATTTGAATACTCGTGCCCTGTACTATTGTAAATGTTAAACAATAGTAATTTTATTCAAAATTTGAATCTTTGACTCTGTTAGACCATTCTGCTCCTAAATATTCAAAGGTAAAATATATTATTTAACTTAATCATGTCTTAAGAATACCTACGAAAAATATTTCAACGTTTTTTATTTTAAAACTTGGACCAAATACATTTCAAAAATAGTAATTAAAAAAAAAATACTACTGAATAAAATTAGTTATGATAAATTTAAATAATTATCTCCTATAAAATGTATTTTACGGAATAAATCTATCGTCTTGCATAATACTATGCAAAATCTATCGTCTTGCATAATACTATGCAAGATGTGAGCATGTAACGAGTAATATGTATAATACATATTGAAACTATTGCTATATACATACAAATCTACTATCGATTATAGTTTTTATTTTTTTTTAAATAGCTTGGAATTTTGTTTTTATTTAAAATTGTTATCGTACTTTTTACTTCGTATAAGATATTTTTATTTTCAATTTGAAACCAAAAATAAATCATTCAATTCGAAGAAACCTGATTAGAGCTTGGTAAAAACTTAGTTGACATTTTTTCAACGATTATTTTATTAATTTCTGCTTTTTAAGAAACAATTGTAAAAATCGAAAAAATAATTTTCAAAATTACCATTTGATACGAGTTTCAATTTATACCAAGACACTTCAGAAATCCATGATAAATTCATATTTATAGCTAAATTGAAAAAAGTTATAACATTATTTCGATTATAAAGTTATTCATTTGGAGAATTAAAATATGTACAGGTACAAAATATATTGATTTACAATTAATTATCAATAATTGTTATTAGTAGTTAATACATTTTTACTTATATGATAATTAATAATTAGTAATCTAGTAGGTGCACAATCGTACATGGATAATATTATTTAGGTAACATTAAGGTTATTGACTATTTCTAATCACATGTTGTGACTTATACTTTATATTATATTAAATTCATAATATTTGTCTTGGTTCTACGTTTGTACACCACGTAGACGGAATACGTTATAAGCTATGACATATGTATTACTTATCTAACCTGTAGTTGTGTCTATCTACAGACCTCGCGCTTCGTTCGTGTCCGTCACGACTTCCATTGCTTTAATGTGCTTACCAATATAATAATTAATACCGTCGTTGATTTTAAATGCATATTATTGTTAAAATATTATACACTATTTGGTCAACACTCTCTCGGAGACGTCCCACCGTCATTGTCTAAAAAATATAGTTTTATTGATATCAAAGTAGTTTAATATTCTATTAATATCCCATACGTCTACCATCGTTCACTACGTGGTATAAACACATTCGTTTACCGTTATGATAGCAACACCAACGACTTAAAAAAACTAATAGGTATATTATTTTATTAGGTAATAACTACTAATATTATACATATTTAGTTATGTTTCATTTTAAATTCATGAATTCAGTTTATACCCACGCAACTGATATTATACGTTCGTATAGATTGTGCATCTCTTCATCTTGTACCATCGTCATAGTAGGTACCTACCTATATTAGATATAATATGCAATACTGTACATTTCATCTATGTCGAGTCATAAATCGATAATGAAGTAAAAATAAAAAAACTTGTTTTTTTTTTCTAATATAAAATATATTTAAAATTGTAATACGTATTTATTTTTACAAGTTAAGTAACTGCGGATAGCTCGGAGGCTTGATTGGGGAAGACATATTATTTTATTTACACCGCTGCGTTCGCGCATATATAATCAAGCGATATAGATCATCATATTATGGATTCCATTTGTCGTAACTCGTAATAGTATACCAACGAAAAATATAATAATTGGTTTTTCATTATTTTAGAAATACTTGAAAAAATGTTAAAGATGTCTTGACCTTCGACGAAAAACTATAAATAGATACAGCGACACTGAATAACAGCACAGAATAGATAAATAACAGCGCCAAGAAATACCATTTTTTATTGTATAGGTAATACAATTATTCTTTCTTATCAATAATAGGAATCTGTAGATGTTCGGGTATAAATTATTATTATTTTTTAACTCACGAAAATATCGCAAATCACCGACGTTTTGGTCGATCGTTTTTTATTTTTAGATGAATGTTAAGCGTCGTAAAATGATCTCAAGTTAGAAAAATGCTCGTGTCCAACCTTATAATACCATATATGTAAGGTTGTTATATGGGCTTATTGCTGATTCATACATTTCTTTGAATAACTCTCTTTTAATTTTACAATATTACACATGTAGTTGCACATAAATGTATAAAAATACCAAGTAGCTGGTAAGGGTATTTGAACATTTTTTTTTTTGGTGACAAGGATAAATCCACTTTTTGAATTAGCACATCACGAGAAAATACAAGGAATCAAAATGTATTTTTAATTTACTGCGAAGCTAAACATCAAGGAACAAAAATTAGCTTGATAAACATCTTGGCGTAAATATTAATTAATGTTATTTCAAATGATGATAGTGTATAAAAGTTTATTCTGTCATATTGAATTCATAAATCTCGATTGAAATCTAGAAACCAACGGCGGTTTCAATTTCGTCCGCCCTTGAATAAATACTCAACTCAAAATGATTATAGATGAGGCCATCAAAAACTAAAGTTTTGTTCACACAGATGGTGAATATTTTTAATATCAATGTTATACCTTTGAAAATAAATATAAAAATATGAAAATAATAAAGGAATAAAAAAAAGTCTTTTATTTCCGCTTAAAATATAATATATTTTGAAAACAACTAAGATATTATTTTCTTCGTTTTTCATTATCTAATTATTTCAGCGTGACCACGTACAAAATAGTAATTTAACCGTTGAAACTATTACATCCTCGAAACTATTTAGCACTGTTAAAGTATTTATAATATTTAAGCAATGAATACAAATTCATAACAATAGTATTAAATACAAATATAAGTATAAATTATTAACAAAGACTTTTTATTAGAGAAGTGGACGCAATCACTTTTATAGTGACTAATAAATAAATTTAAAAAAAAAATTAACGTTTAACGATAAGAAGGAATTTCGTAACAACGAAATGGTGAATGTAATGATATATCACTATGGATTTACTGTATATAGACCATATTATGTCAATATATTAAAATATGCCCTGTGTCAACTAGTAATAAATCATTCATAAATAGTTAGTTCCAAAGCGGCGTAAGTTCAAGACCGATTTTAATCTAAATTCAAATATATTAATAAATTAATGAAAGATATAAAATAGGTATTATCGTCTCAAATGATTTTCAATATTATAGTTTAAAATGATATTATAATATTGAAATGTAATTATTCATGTTTTTTATCACGAGCGGACCGATTTATTTGGTTTAATATCGTTTTAATGATTATTTTCACCGTCTTATGTGTAGAAAGTTTTTCGAAAAGTTCAATAATAGTTGCATGGACTACGAACCGACTCCAATATCGATCCTTGACAGTGGACGAATATTTTAGTTAACTTATATAGTGGTTATGGCCGCAACAAGCAAAAACTACAAAACTGTAAATAAAAATAGAGGACGTACAGCTGAAAATGTGTTCACAATCGTTTTAAGAATTGAAAATATATATTTTATCATTCAATTTTAGATTTTGGAACTGAATTCACCACTACAAATACTCACTGGCGCCACGATGAGAAAAAAGAAGACGAATGTTTGGTGCTCAACACCTATAACCCGTTTGGATTTTATTTTATGCGGTATCCTATATAATACGATGAATTAATATTGTAGTATAACGTAGCTTAAGCCACTAAAATAAATTATATAACAGCAAAGATGCCTCGTCTAATATGCTTAAATATAAAAAATAATCGCAGTTTTTAATATAATATTATGATTTATAGCTTTGATTTCCGCGGATGTTCATCTAATGATTAGTACATCTCAGTAAACATTAAATCACACATTTCGTATTTAACATGTTATTCCTTTCAAATTTTAGAACATTACATAAAAAAAAATATATATATATAAATTATAAATATACATACTATAAAATGCTAATTTTTTTAACAGTTAATGCTTAATATTATTTTGGTATATTATATATTTTGTTTTGACACCGCGCATTGAATATAATATTGTATTCAGTAAGATAATATTTTGTAGAGAAGTTACGTCGGTAAACTAATGTTTACTGTAAATACGCCTGCAACACCTGCATGTATCTAAAGAAAAAGAAAATTTGCTTTAAAAATATATTAATATAATTTTCCCGGTTGTGAATTCTATTGTATATTGTTTTAAAATTAAAACAATATCAACAATCTGCCGTAGCATAGTACTCTTTATAAATATAAATATAGTTATATATATATTATTATACACAGAGGTATTCTCATTACCTTTTATAACGTAACAATAGTGATTTTACGTGTTCTACATTTTGGTGTTAAATCCACTGGGATGGAAAAACGGTTCGCGTACTTTTTTTTATTCATTTTTACTCTAAGCCAGACGGAGATAGCAGCAATAAATGTCAGTGTAGCGTGATTCAAGTGACAAAATATGTGAAATGTCTTGTACCTACAACCTATTCCATTGAAGTATAATATTATATACCTACCTAGTATTCCAATGACATTTCACTCGGAGAATCTGTGAGTTTAATTTCTGACAATTATAAATTATAATATAAAATATCAGTTAATGTTTGTAATTGTGTAATTATATGTGCATAAAAGTTGTGTACATATATTGTTGTATTTTATTATTATTTTTTTATTGTAATATATTCTAAATGCATTCTATTCCGACAAGTTATTAAAATACAATGCACGACACAATTCAGTTAACATACTGTGTGTGTGTTTTATAAGTTACGAACGTAGGTATAGTCCTACTATATTTAATGTAGTTATTTTTCACGTGTTCTAAACGCACAGGTATTTTCTCATGTGAAGTTAATTAACATCATGTTATACTAATGCTACATTGGTCTACAATATAAGATTTTATTTTGCAGTAGATTCGTAATCTTTATATTATTAAACTCGCGATTTGTATAGCTACAATTATTAATAGTCGTTCCTCTTCTATGTATTTTATTGTATTTTGTCGAAGCAGTATCATTTTAATCGTAATTTTACTCATTTTATAAATAATAATAATTATTATATTATATATCTTTATAGCGAAATTCCTGAATATAAAATGATGTTAATGTAACATAATATATAGGATAACATTTAACGTACTTAAGAATAAAGTCACGGATTGTATTTGATATGAATAATGTACATTTTTTGGTTGAAAATCAGCATGCAAAGAGTTTCGCTATATTTACGGTTAGGTACATTTCATTGTTTTTTTTCATAAAACACTAAGAATCTTAATAATCATTAAAAGAAATTGAAATATTAATATAAATTTGAAGCTACGTCTTATAATTAATATACTACGAAGGTTCATAGCACATAATTAAATGAGAAGAAAAACCAAATGTGCAACCAATGTCTTAAATCACGCTATTCACACATCATATAATATATGAATAGCCAATAGGTAACGCTCAAGATTTTCAAATCTAATAGCTCATAACAAAAATAAATGAAGCATCAACTTTTTAAGTATCCGACTATTATATTATTTGTAGTTGATGAAAATATTATAATATTTGTATCCCATAGTAGCCAAGATGAATCACTACAATTTTAGAAATTTAATAAATAGAAAAAATAAATAGCGATCATTTGTATAATAATTGTTATATTTGTAGTGATTATTAATTTATTATACATAATTGGTTTTAATAAAACCCGATTCTGGTTATAACCGTAGTCGTCCGTAATAAGTTTATAAACATGAATACGTGATCTAATAAAAAAACTAAGTTATACAGATATTTTTTTTTTCTGTATAATATGCACATTTGTTCACAAAATGTACTTAAAATAGTCCTATTGTATGGTGTACGTTCAAATATTTTTTAATTTTTCAGCAGTTTTCGAGCGAATAAGCGAAATAAAGCGGAAAATCGTTAAATTAACGTAAAATCACTGAAGGTTTTTTTCGAAAACTAAGAAATATTAAACATAATATGTATTATTATAAATTATATGAAAATATATTTTATATATTTTATACACAAAGTGATTCACCAAGCACGCTCAACGCATTGTTCTTCAATAATGCAGTTGTACAAAATCTGATTTTTGTCGTTTTATAATTTAGGGTGATTTGCCAAACATGCTCACCCCCTTTTTTTTTTAAATAATGCAGTTGTTGAAAATCTTATTTTCAAATTTTCTTTTAGACCATATTTTCAAATTCTTGAGAGTTTTTGTACTACTTAAAAAATGTCCTGTGGCTATACAAACGTATGTTTTTCAAATGAAAACACGCCTTTTCAACAATAAACTATTCACTGGATATTTTTTTGAAATTGTTCACGTAGCAGAATCAAAATACGTACGATGAGTTTTTGAGTTATTTAACTATGTGTTGTATAGATAAAAGATCCATATTCAGTAATGGGTTTTTAGCCCCCATGGTTATTTTAATATTTTAGCCATTAATATTAATCTATCAATATAAATTATTTGTAAAAAAAGCCCAAGTATTATAAATACTATTTAGATTTGATTTTACGTGTATTTTATACTTTTTAATAGCTAAAAAACTAATTTGAACTTTTGAATCAGGTACATCAACATTTTCAAAAAAATTATTTACAGTGAAAGGGGGGGGGTCTAATTTGAAAAACGGAAGTTTTTATCTCCACAAGACACTCCTTAAGTAGTGCAAAAAAAAATTCAAGAATTTGAAAATATGGTCTTTGGGTATATTTTAAAATACCAAAAATCAGAATTTTAATAAATCCTATATTAAAAAAAAAATGAAGGTGACAATTCATGTTGAACCACCTTGTATACTTAAAGGCCATATTTTAAAATTCTTGATATTTATTGTACTTCTTAAGGAGTCACAGGAGTCTTGTGATGATACAAATTTCTATTTTTCAAATGAGAACCCTAAAACTAAATTATTTAGTGGAAAATTGTAATTTAACTAATTCAAAATACAAACGAGTTAGTTCTCAGTTATTAAAAAGTGCATACTACTTAAGGATACAAGTCTTTAAAAATGGTTTTACAAAAATGTAAAGAAGATGTAATATTGGATCTTGTATATTTTACTATACTTGAAAGATTTTTGCAAATTCTTAATGTTGATACATTAATATTAATCAATACTATTCTCAAATAACCATAGCCCCGCTTCATATTTTCCAAACCTTTTATCCTTAATAAACAAAGTCAAATAACTCAAAAACTATTCGTTCAAATTTTTGATTGTGTTAGTTCGAAATGTTCAGAAAAATTATTCACCAAATAATTTACAAGTATATAGTGGTATAGCCATAGGTATAGGTATTAAAAATTTCCGAAAGTTACATTTTGAATAACTGCCTATTATTGATTAAGAAAATACGGTTAGTATGCATCTTGAATCACCCTGTATATAATAAAATATATTCTCATACACTCTTTAGTATTTTCTTAAAATATTGAGTTTATGATTTAATTTTCAAGAATATTTAGATAGGTAGTATTCTATTGAGATAATTGAAAATATTTTCGCTATCTGTGTAATTTAACTTGAAATTTTAATTTAAGGTTAAGTCGTATGGTAATAATATTTTAAATAATTATAACTCTACATTCAAAAAAATCTTGAAAATTGTGCTTTAAATTGTTTTGAGAGTATTAAATATTTAAATTTTAGTTAAATCAATTAATTTAAATACTATATGTATAAGTATTATGAATTATGATGTTCTCTATTTTTATATTTAATATGACGTGATAGAACGTGACGATTAATAACGATAATTATTAAATGCTCTCAGATAGTCTGATCCATAACATACTCCTATTATAGTTAGATTTATAAATACAATTCAACAAATATTACGCAGAGACGAGCAACTAGGTACCTGAAAATGCCTTCAAACAACACAAAATATTATTATTCTACTCACGCATTTATACCACCGCAACACAATAAACTGTTAGTAATCATTTTTATCGGAGAAAACAATTGAAAGATGTTTTTTGGCACACATAAACGCATATTTCAGCGGTGAGTTCAATTTATAGTATGTTACAGACGATTTATATAATTGCATATAATATTATGAATAAATATTAAGTATATAATATATAAACAAAGAACTGTAATAACCACGATTGCATTTTGCACCACAACTGGTAACATAATATGATTGTGTGAGTGCAAACACAATATTATAATCAGTAAAAGACGTAAGCGCTAAAACGAGAAAAGAAAAAAACATTAAATTATCAAACACAAGCACCAAAATCCCTGGCACCAGTGTGCATCATCCCAGATATACAATTTAGAACTATAGACATATAGTTGGTATATCGTTAAAAACTTCAAACGTTTATAACTCAATCTGAATCGACAATTAATGTATAATAGTATGATGATTATATATGATAAGCCACCAGAGTTTTTGTGTCATAACATTATCGCGTAATCTATCAGTAGGTATCTATAGTGAAAATTAATTTTACAAAATAATAGAAGCGTTTAAAACATTTATTATTTAATAAACAAAACTATAGATCTGTACGATTATGTATTATTGGTTATGGACGATTTTGAATATTGTGAAATATATAAAATATTATATTAATATATTAAACTTCATATTGATATTTCTTTTCAATATCTTCGGCGCATTTTCGTCAAACTAATTTTGGCGCAAATGATATGTATTTATTTACATCTTTGGCGTTATTGTGTCACATAATATAGCCAATGTAATGTAGGTCCAACCATATTGGTTTATTATATAATAATATTGTGCATAAAATGTGTTGCACGGCACATGCGCGCACGTATAAAATATAATATTATAATAATCGCATTTGACTGTATATGGGATTTCCAGTTTCCACCGATCGTGAAGAAAAAAATAATCCGTGTCCGGGGTCAAACGCGGCATCCGCGGGACCTTGACCGCTGGACCCCGGGCTCATACACGTAATACGGTTTTTATCGTATGATTTTTTTTTTCGTTTCGCTCGTACCTACCACCGCCGCCGCCGCCGCCGCCGCCGCCGCCGCCGTCATCTTCGTTTTGGCCGCGGCGGCGGCGTTAAAGTCTCCCGGTGCAGACCGGTCCGGCTTTCGCTATATATAAGACCGAAACACCAACGGTTCGTACTCTTTACGCCGGAACAAACCAGTCCGCAAACAACGCACCCGCGATTGTTATCGCACATACACACACACACTGAGGTACACGTTCACTCTCGTCTGCCGCGTCGTCTCGCGCATAACATTTACAATAAAAATATACGCATTCAGGCACGCGAACGCAACATAGCTCCGGTCGTTCGGGTTCCAGCAGGATAACCCATACGAGCATCCGGACGCCATGCGCCTGCAACGGAACGGCAAGATGTTTCCGAGACCGCGTACAAACGTGAGTACCTACCTATGTTGTACACTATTATTGGCGAGTAATATAATATTATCGTGTATCTGATTGGAAGATTTATCGTTCAGAGATTTAAAAAAAGCACATCAGAAAGGCATCTCGAAAAGGTTTTTTATTTAACGGATCACAACTATATTGTCAGAACAAAAAAATTATTTATTTTTCGTTTTGATTAGTTGATGCGATTTTGATGTTACAAACCGATTTACTGTTAGCTACAGATTTATTTTTTAATAATTTAACGATTTATAGTGTGTTACGGTGGTTTTTTACTTGTATTGGTTTTTTGAATTATATACTCGATGTTACTATTAAATACACGAGTTATTAAAATATGAAATTATGAAATATATTAACTAGGTACCTACCTATAGGTGGTATAATTAATAATACTATTGTGTATGTACCTAGTTATTTAGCTGTCTTAATTTTACAAGTAATTATAATCATTCGTAAACTTGTAGTTATATACAATTATATATATAAGTGTTTAAGTTCACTTGGATATTATAATTTATAATATAGGTAAATTAATTTGTCGGGTACCTTTATAATATATCTTACTAACTAATATTTCACAATCGTTAAATTGAAAACCATTAATCTTACTTTATTTTGGAGTATTTAAAATATGTTTATAACAAATTTAAAAGTACTTATCTAAAATATTGGTTTAATTAGCTATAATACGTATAAAATAAAAAAGATAATCTTCATTATACCTATTAAATTAAATTTAGAAAATTAAAATTCATATTATATTTAACATAATTCTGCAGTTTCAATACGATTTTAATTTTATGACGATTATAGGTATCATCTATTGATATACAGATATCAATTCGTTAAAATGTTGAACCTACTTTTATTTTGATAAGTTTTAAAGTTTAAACATATAGTAATATCCTATAGTGAAAAAAAGATCTAATTAAATAACTTACTTACCTCTAGTTGAATATTTATGGAAGATATAAAAACAATTTTTGACTTTATTTCACCTAACTTAAAGTAATAAACTATAATTTATAACTAATCAAATTATTCGGTTGGCATTGCACACCAATATTGTAAACATTAAAAAAAAAAAACAACAACATGGGTTTACATATTTTTAAGCATCTATGTTTGGTCATTTTGTATAATGTAGTCAGTTAATACAAATCAGTGCAAGTGTATACATCTTTACTTACATTTGTTAAAAAATAGAACAAAACAAAATTGTAGATAATTTATATGTATTATTTTATAAATATTTTTAATTGATGTGTGACTAATGACTATAATACATATATGGTAACATAATTTAGGTATTTGAGAATTTACACAAATAGACTATAGACAATAACTTAGATAAAGCTGTTGTTCATTTTAGTCATGTAATTTAAGATAGGTATTTCTGCCATATGTACATTTATAACTATAATATTAATGTAAAATAAACCAGTGGCCAGTAATACCTATAACACGGATCAACAAAATAGTTCTACGACCGCGTTCAACCATTTCCTTTTTTAAAAATATGTCGATAATTCAACATGTTTGTACCTAATATAATATTTTATACAGTGAGTAAAAACTAAAAAAAATACGTAAAATTGTTTGAAAAAAAAAAATGAATAAAGGTTCGTTTGTTTTAAACGTATTGTTTCACACATAACAAAATTTAGTAACACCAAAAATTAACAAAGGTAATACCTACATTTAATAATATTACATTTACTTTTTTTTTAAATTTAAATTTGAATGATATTTTGTTTACATACCTCATATTTTATATTATATTAGTTATGATTAATTTGTTTGATTCATTTTTATTAAGTAATAGAATAATATATTATATTTTAATTAATTGTACGTAACTACATAATTACCTAATTATTTTATTAATTTATTACTATTTGTACTTACGTTATAATATAAACTATTCTTAAAATGTACAACTTTTAAATTAAACCTACAAATTAAAAAAAAGACTACTTCATTATTCACGCACGGATAATTATTTACCTACCAACGGATATTGTCTGAAATCTGGTATGATCATCCTGGTTCTGTTAACCTAATATGTATTATAATTTTTCTTTGCAATTATAAATTTACTAACAAAATATACTTTAATTAAATGAAATATAATTTTAAATATAGGTACTGCATGATTATTATAATTTATGTTAGTATATTATAGGTACTAGTGTAGGGAGTATAAATGATTAAGAATGACTATAATTTAATTTATGATATATATCATTACAGGTTTTAACATGATAATCTACCGTTTATCTAAGTAAAAATTCTTCAATAGACAATGATGCAATAGGTAGTAAATAATACCATAATATGCATTAAATAATATGTTTAAATTATACGCTAACGTATTCATTACGATTCACACAAAACTAAAGATTAATTTTTTTGCTTAAAACTCGTTTGTAAATTAACACGGGTACCTATCAGCTTATAAAGATTAATATTGTCTATCATCGACGTTTATAATGTATTCAACAATGACATGATAGTAATAAATTATTGAGTCGTAATTGAAGATGCAAACGAATGTAACATTGATCTAGGTCGTAATCAAGGTGTGACATCTAGGTAACCTTCTTGAACTATCTTTCCTTATAATTTTGATGATGATATACATACATTGCTCAATAGGTGTTTTTATTGTTTTAATATCCACTTATCTAAATATTCCTTACAGTAACTCAAATTCGGTGTTTATACGTGCTCGATGTTTTTATTGAATAAATGTCAAAATCATATAAATAATTGTTTCTAAACTTCAGCGTAAATCGTTAAACTAAGAATTTTAATGTTGCTGGTTACCTAATTTGTAATTTAGTCTGTTGTCATACACAATTCATACAATATTTATTACATGAAATTGGCAAATATTCAATCTATTAGTTAATACCAATAGTATTGAGATTTAATTCATATAAATGACTGTATTTATATTCGTTAAATTCATATGAAAAGAAAAAATAACTTTTCTCAAACAGTTTTTAAAACTTTTCGTTTCTAACTCTATCTATACAACAATTTATTCAATAAATTATTTAAAAACTGCAAACAAACTCCTAGCTTTTAAAACTACGGGTTATAATAAATTAAAACTACGAAATCATAATGGCATTTTTTCTTAACTGGTTTGGTCACTATTTTTCTAATCATTAAATCATATATTATAATAAAATGTAAAATAATAATGGATTGTATCAAAAACTTCGGAAATATTAACATTATTTATGCATCCGAAATTGTTGGTATTCCGATAAATTGAAAATCCCATTACATAATAATATTATTATGTTCTTACAAAATTATAAAATCAGAATACTTTAATTGATTATAAAAATCGCTATTTTGTTGAATAAAATATTCAGGAATTTATTTTAAAAAGTTTTAAATATACAGTTCATATACTGTGTCTAATAAAAATGAAATCAATTAGTTTTAAGCGTAATATATTAACTTAATTATTTAATATACTGTAAAATAATGTTACCGTTAAAATAGTAGGTACGTTAAAAAATGTACTAAGGTAATTTTAGTTAAAATTGAATTACATACATTTATAAAATAAATTGAAATATACAGTATAATATTATTGTTTGGTGCTCAGTGTTAATATATTATTACACATTTATTTGTTCAATTTGAACTCCCTTCTTCTTTTGTATTAAATACAATTTTTTTTCGAAATTAATTTTTTTTTAATTTTTATTGAAGCATAGGTAATAAATAAGCATTTATTAAACTGATTGATTGTATAAAAATCTGATAATAATTTCCAAAAAACTATTTTTTTTTTAAATTTAAATGTATAGAATGCCTGTGACGAATTTTTTAGTTATGTTTATTTACGATAAGGACTTTGTAGACTTTATATTAATACGATTCATTGTCACGTAGGTACTTTACAGCTAAATGTTGCATAACACCGTTGTTTTAAGACTACATACAGAGTAACTTCGGGTCACGGGTTATTCGGGTACACCATATATTTTTTATAATGATAATTTCGTTCGTGGATATTGTATATACCTATACAGTATACAACCGACGTGCTAATAATGACACAAAGTTTATTAATCGTGAATCAGATAAATCTTGCACGTTAGATTTATATGTCTGCCATTCGTATAGGTAGGTATAAATGTATAATATTTGACATTGTGCCATAACACACATTCAAGATTAATACGTTAAGCCACGACAACATAATTTATTTTTATATGATATATGTAATATGTATGGCTGGAATCGATACCTATATGGCGTGCAGTGTTTTCTCAAAGTGCAAAACTAATACGTTTTAATCAATATTTTTGGGTATTCTCCGTTAGAGTTTCAATCAGAAACATTACGATCGCGTTGTGATGTTTTGGTTTACGTCTTGATGTCTTTAGTTTAATCAACTTTTACCGAGCAAAATATAAATAACAATATGCCAATACGCTTTTGACACGTTTCGTTGTAGTAATAATTTACGTTATAGCATGTTCTGTACCTAATATTGTTGACGTAGCGTCTCTCCCGGATAGGAAATAAATAAATTACAACGTTCAAAACCAATTTATTGAAAACGTTATTATTTCATCCCCCCGTAGGATGCATAGTAAACAAATCTGTTTATTATATTTTATTGATTATTCAAAGACCATTATTGGGCTGTATAGCTGCGTTACGTTAGTGTATACCTGAAGCGGCGCGTTGGCCAGTCGTGGTTATAAACGTATACCGCATCAAATGCCAATCGATAACGCACTGTTGGGCCTTGGGCGACTCTTTAGTCTTTATATAGCCGACATTGTTGCAAACAGTTTACCTACACCATCAAATATTGATTCAGCCCGATAATGATATGTTTGTGCGAACAATATATTATATTGTATTATGTGCTGTTATAATATGTGTGAACACTGCAAAAACAGAAACTCAATATACCTAGTGAGTAATAATCACCGCCGTGCATCTGCAGGCGTTCGCTTAAAGCACACGGACCTTCCGTCCGTGCGCTCATTAAATTAAAAACGCTATACCTATTTAAAATAAATAATGGTTGACTAACGAGACTCGTAACGTAGGAAGTTCGACAGGTTTATAAGTTATAAGTTATAAGGGAGAGAGGCGTATGGGTAGATGGTTTGAAAATCGTAATTTTTAAAGTCTGACATTTTATGGAGTTAACGTGCTATTGATTATTGTGCGTAGGTGGTTGCTGCAAATATTACAGTTTTCCCGTCCTTCGCGAGAGTGATTTTGACGCGTCGGTGTCAAAACATTTACGATTAGCGGGACGACGATGATTTTGATGACATGTTGGTTATTCTTTTTGAGAGAAAATTATTATGTATGCTCTATAGAGTATATACATTTTAAACCTCACACAAATAATAGACTTGCAAGTTACCACACAACAATTGTGTTTAAATTTTACTAAAAGTTAAAAATCACATTTCATAGTTATGTTTCGTATGAATTATAGATTTAATTTGTTTCAATTTATAAATAAAACGATTATAATTTATTTGAATTTCTTTGTTTTAATTGGTTGTTACGAATATTAAATAAAATAAAATATCTATACAACATTATACATTATGTAGGTATACTATAATATATTATATTATATTATAATACATACCGATGACAAAATATGTGGCGTAAGCGGGATTTTTCATCGGGGGATGCTTAAAAATAAATAAGTACACATTTGTGCAGACAAAAGATGAGGTTTGAAAGAAACAAAGTTTAATAAACCTTCTCTTCTATTGATATAGGTCGTATAATAGTAAGCTGTTAAAAAATAAATGAAAAAAAAAAAATTTAAGCCACAAAAGTACAACTTTTGCGAATTAGCAAAAACTATGGGAATTTTTATTATGATGTATAACATGAGTAATTATAATATTATGTTATAGTATAATTAGATTAATAAAATATTTATAGAGTTTTTAAAAATGAAAAATTTGCATCATGTAGGTAATCCGTCTACTGCAACCGGTATCTATCGAAGTTTTTAATTAAACGTTATTTTGAAATTTCAACTTTGTGTTACCTACATATTACGTCGTACAACGCTTGCAATTTTAATTTTATATATTTTATGGAATGTGTTGAGATATTTTAATATTTTAATATTTTATTGGTTTTTATATCTTGAAAATAGGGTAAATATAGTGATGCATATAATATACATATATGTTTAGCGTTCAACCCAAATGAAAAGAGAAGATCATTAGCTCATAATAATATCTTATACCGTAAATATTATAATAATTGATGCGAAATGTTTATACCTAAATATTAAAACGATGATGTTATAATATGATTATATGAGTATTGTACATCAGCTATCATTAACATTATCTCCAGGCGTGTACGTTATTTAAATTAAGTTGTTATTATATAGAAATAACTATTAATTTGTCGTGACTAAATTGGCATGTACCTAGTTTAAATCAAATGGGGTAAATTATTATAATATATAATTCTAGCATATAATAGATTGTTATTACGTTTTAATTTAAACCCTATCGAACCATTCGGTCAAGGGTATATATATAAGGAGAGATAGGACACACTATCTCTGGCCTAAAAAAGTATGCGTATTTTATTTGCTATTCAAACACAAGTAATAAATAGGTATTTCACATTTACGGGGCAACTTGCTGACACACCCCGACCGGTTGGGATGAATCATTTTTAAACATTTTTTTTAGCTATACGTTCACCAGTATCCGGCATGGCTGTATTATGTAATATTAATTTATCAACCAGTTGAAAAAATGTGCCAGACGGATGACAGCTTTAATAAGAATCCGGCTTTTGTTAGAAGTGCGATTCCGCCGTCTGGAAACATAAATTACAGATTACATAATAAAATAACTTAAAAGCATTTACTGGTGAAAATAACACGCTTTATTTATCTAGTTATACCGTATTAATCGATTGAAGAAGTTGCAGTGATTGTATATGGATTTCAAAAAAAATAAAAAATTAATGTACAAAACTGATGAGATTTCATTGCCATTGGGTTTTCGGGAAACGTTTGTTATGAAATCGAATAGATTTAATGTTGATAAATTGATGTTGCGTTCCGTTGTTTAAAAAAAAAAATCTGTATTATAATATATATATAATATATATATTTTACGAAGCTGGTTTGGACGCGCGACCGGTCATTTCCTGATAGAAGTGTACGATTTATAACAATATATAATGTTTTCCAAGTTTTGTCAAAGTATTTTAAAGAAAATCAATATCGTAGACGACGAAACTAATGGCTTCTCCAATATCCACTTTAATCTAATGTGTATAATACTACCTACCTGGAAATCTGCTCCTAAGTATCGTTATTTTTTTTTCCACGCTGGTTAAACGTGATTTTGAAAACGACCTATCACCGTGTCACACGTGTCGCGTGATTTTGACCGTATAATATGTGTGCACTTTGAAAAATACCAGTCTTATAATTTATAAAACTTGGCAACCGTTCAACAGAGATGCGTGGGATAGGGTGTACACGTCTGCTGTCCGGGTGATTTTTATGTGCGTTTCCTTCCATGTCGGACAATCGTTATTAACGTCTGTTGTTTTGCTTACGCGTCTCGGCGGACTTTAGCTGGAAACAATGCGTTTTTCGATTTTATTTCCCTTCGGTATGAAACGGATTGCAACACATTCCGCATAGCTGTGCGTCAATATGGAAAGTATAAGTAGCCAATGTGACGCATAAACCTGACAGTTACGGCGGGTGGTCTTTCTATTGTTTTTTTCGGTCACTGTGTCGTTTCATAACACCGTACGAGTATATTATAATATTATTATTAGCAATGCTAATGTTATAATATGTTTAAGTGCCTTGGGTTTGTTTCTAAACAAATCATTAGGTACACGCCTACTGCAGTGGGCGACACATAAACCGCAAGAAGTTGATAATATGGATTTATTTCGCGAAATAGATTTTGATTTTTTTTAATTACATATTATTATCTACTACTTCGAGTGGTCTTTTAAATTATTATTTATTTTTATATTCATTGTAAAACTATGCGTTTTTCTGAAGCAGATTTTTAGTCAACTGACGAACGTTTGACAACAATAGACAGGAGCTGCTGTGACTCTCCCATAGCTGATTTTGTTAGTTTGCTCGGACTCGTATTGATTTTGTAGCTGATAAAAAAATAACAATACACAAGTAGCGAAACAAAATTTATAAGATATAAAATATCAGCTATTTATTAAATTAAATCTTTTAATTGATTACTTATGTAACTGTATACACTCAAAAGATACTATCGTAAGATAATACGGATTTTAAAGTTTTTAAAAAAGACACGGAAAAAGTATGCAGACATGATCACTCATATAGTCATATAACTTGGCTATGACTTCTACACTATTTACGAGAAATAGGGTTTTATTAAATTATTCCAGTTATGAAATAAATAATCTCTTTGATGTGTTTTTTCGAATTTAAACTTAACTGCTTATGATTCCTCAGTATTTTATTGTTTGTGAGTAACCAATGCTGTAGGTGACTATATCTAACCCTTCTTTTAAATTTTAGATTCTGAGCGGAGCGATAAATGTATCGTCCTTCACATAATTTGTGTTTTTTTAAGTCCAGACATTTTTTTTATTAGAAAAAATGTTCCGAACATCAACTTCTAGTAGACATTTCTCATTACTTTTTTAAAATAGGTAATCAAAAAAAAAAAAAAAATCAGAATTAAATTTAATGGTTTTTCAAGTCATTTACTCAATATGTACTCAAATCGAAAGGATATAGGTACTCTCCTAATTCCTAAAATTAATCATTCCAAGAATATTATAATAAAACGTAGTAGGTACTAGGTACCTATTGGAAAGTAAAAACAATTGTATAAATAGTATACGCTTTTATTTGTGCTTAGTAAATAGTAATGTCATATAATTTCTATTGGTTTAATATTTTCTTTTTTAAGATTTTCTCATATTCTATGATTGATGACTGATAATATTTCAAACCGTTACAACAATATGCTCGTTATGATCGGGGCAGTATGAACGTAACTCGAACCACGTTTCTCGGTAGCTCACGCCGGGCCGTATAACATGTCTCTATCTCTCTCGGGTTGTCACAGCACTATTATAATATACGACAACTGTACAATAATAATAATTATCATTAATTCCGATGTCTCCAAAGCCGGTCGAAGCGCCTCCGTGGCGAATTCGATTCGTTGGAAATATTCCGCAGCACCCACACGGCTCACACACGCACACACACACATTCACACTTATATATGCCATATTACGAGCTACACGAAAACAGCTCCTACTCCTTTGGCGTTCGGTACATCGTCGACCGGCCGACAAGGTTAGACGTGTAGATGCTGCCGACGTCGTCGTTGTATAATAATAATATACGAGTGCGAGTTGTATACAACAACACGATCTATAAGCGTCCAATGTTTACGGCCGTAAAAAGCGTAATATTTCCATGAGCGTACCCGTAATAATAATAATGATGACGACGACGACGAATAATAGTCAATGCGAAACGAGCCATGAGCGTGACGGCCGATACCGTTTTGGCCGCAGGTACGTTGAACGAGACGCTCAGGTCCTCCCTTATGATTGGGATTTACCATTATTTTTCATACAACAGCTATACTACACTCCCCACGCAGGATATATTACAACGACGATTTATTGTGACTAGTGTTGCACAACGCCGAGGCACTTGTTGTTTGTTTCTTTATTTAACATTTTCGTCTTTCCCATTTAGATCATTGTCACTGCAGATAATGTGTGGGAATTGTTAGCTGGCGTTTTTAATTTCACGGTCGGACATCGTTCCGTGTCGATATATGATGATATTATATAGTAACCATATATGCGCGTATATTTTAATGGGAAAAACTGCACTATGGTATAGTATGGGTAAATAATGAAAACGTAATTTGAAACACTTCAATTTCATAAAAATATTATCAAAACGATAACAACTCGAGTAAAATCGATCTATGCATCTTTGTTGCCAGATTTTTTATTTATCTGTAGCACTTCCTACATTTAAAATTCTTTGATAATCTATAAAGGAATAATAAAATATATTAACTAACGATTACCTGCAGTTTGGCTGACTTATCTGTTTCGATATTATTGACTTTAGAAAATAGACACAGGTGACACGTGATACAGGTCAAACCTATCTGTTATACAATACTCGCATCTCGTAATTAACAGCTATTTACTATTGTTGTTATGATTATATGACAGCACGTGAGAGTGCGAATTCGTGACGGACATTTAAGCCTCCCCACTTCTCGAAAAATGACGTAATTTGGGTTTTCAGGGGTTTGTGACACCTTGAATTCATATATATGTATCAAATGTACTGAAAACGAATACAAACCTTGTATTCATGTAAGTTTAATACTCTTTAAGTTTATTCATATCGGTTTAAATAATATAAGTAAAATTATTATATTTAAAACAAAACATTTATTTGTCCAACTGTTATTTTTTTATAGAATTTATCTATTGTTTTAAATTGTATAGATTATACTTATATTAAATTAATTATTTTCCTTGTCATGTATTTTAAATACGACATTTTATTTTAAACTAAATCGTTAGAATGGTAGACAGTTACTAGTAAGTATATAAAAAAAAATCAAAATGGTTGTTCTATGAATGAAATATTTTAGATTCAGAATCGCGGTGTGAATGTGTGATGTGTATTGGTTTTACACTGATGTGTGTTTTTTATTTTATTTTATTTTTTGTCACGTCAACTTTAGAGTTCAAGTGTAGTATAAATGGTTTAATCTTCAACTTTGAGTGTAGTTTCTGGAAGAAAATTTGATCTATAGTTGGTTCTATGGGAGGGGGGAGTCAAAAGTAAAAATTCCTCGAATTTTATCTTTACAAAATATATCCTTAGAATATTATAGCGGTTGCTTGTCCGATTGTGTGTCAGACACAGGCTCTACTCAGAATCGTTTTTCACATGCACAATGATTTATCAACATTATCATTATAATTTATATTGATTGAACACATTCATTACAGTGCCCTACTTAATGATGAGGTACACACAGAATCTTCTATTTATACAGCACAGTGGCTTCGCGGATTTTTTAAGACTAGTTATAACTTTAAATTGGAAATCAATTACTACTAAGCATAAATTCTTAAATAATTATTTTTGCATGTGGCATGTAGTTTTAATTGAGAATGATTTTCCGTCATATATTTTAATTTAAAGGAACATTCCAATGAGATACCATACTTATAAGTTGTAACAAATAGTACTACAAAACAAATTAGAAGCTTATGTTTATGTTTATGTTTATTACATGGTCTTATTACGGGTAAATGGTAAAAATATTTTATAAATTTGCGCGTGTTTGTTTGTTAACGCTTACAAATTAAAAAAAAAAACCAAAAACATCGTGTACTCGTGTGACGTACTTAAATGTATTGCAGTATCGGAACAGATTATCGTCATACTAATTCGTTTAAACAAATAAATAGTTTAAAGACCTATTATAAACGTAAAATTTTAATACCTAGTGTAATACTTAAGTGCAATTAAGCAATATTAACTTTCCAAAAAGACTTGATCGTGTCCATTCAGCGTGATGAACTATCAATTTATCATTTAAATCGATACTAAGAATGTCGGAATCATCCTCTTGACGATTTCGTAAATTGTACTTGACATAAAATAGCAAATCATTGTTAAGACATTCATATGTTTTATGAAATAAAAAAATGAATAACAATATTATAAATTAAAATAAATAATTTTTATATATTATCAGGTAACTGTTACATTTTGATAACGTTAAGGCAAGCTACTATATTTTGTAAGGTTTCAGATTTCAAAGAAGGAATAGAAACTCATCTCCCCACATAACCAATACTGTTTTTCTAATTTATCTTATACACGATATTATGTCCATGATAAAAAGAAAAACGTATCAAAATATTATTGCAAAGGATTGTAATACATTTTTAATAAGAAAATTACAATCCTTAAACTATAGCTTTTATACTTTTTTAGCATAGCTATATTTATATATTTTATAGAGGACTATTCAGCAGTTGAAAAGTGTATACGTGTATTTGATATAAATAATGTATTCAAAAGTTTTGTTGACGGATCGGTGAAAAAGTTGTTCATAAAATATTGTGTATATTAAATATTAATGTTTGCACACGCAAGATTGACAAAGTCGTGAGGTACGAGAAAAAATTCGAGTACCTATCACAGGCTACATTGCAGGCTTGTACCTACTTTTACTGCGCGTTCATTATATATTGTTATAATATCTTATAATATATTATATTTAAAATAATTCGCATTCGCTTCCGGAGTATATGCGAAATGACATTAAAAATGTGTCAAATTGCATATAGGTACCTATACGTATATAGTGTGCGCCTACATTTCACGTGGATCACGACGGCGATTAATTATTATCATTGAGATGGAACGGAAACAAAAACAAAAAAGTAAAATAAAAAAAATACTGGATGTTGCTATATAGTGTGTATAGTTGTGTCGTATTATATCTCCAGCACGTCTGCAGATCTATTGTCGGAGTTCGCGCCTTCGTCCATTGTTGTATGTATTATTTCACATGTGTGGGCAAATATTATGTAATCCGTTTGGGTACGCACTACACACACACACACACACACACACACACACACACACACAAATATATATATATGCATTATGATATGTGTATACGGTACCACTACGATGTTCCGAGGAATGGTGTCTTTTCGGTATACCGCCGGGAAGCAATGCGCACGTAAATACCGTAGGTCGAACTTGACATAAAGCTCCAAACCTACCCCGGGGCCAGTGAAAGTAATTTATTGATGTTTGCTATTTTCGTAGACATCAATCATTTTACTTCAATATTTAACAATATTTGTCTCATTAAAACGAACGGCACGTATTGTATGGGTACCTAGACTGCAGTATTATTGTTATGATTGTGTTCGGAATCATTTCGACCGCAAAGACCTGAAAGCGATATATTATTATAATAGTCACCGCACCCACACTTTCTGTTTGGGTAGGCACGCGTTTTACACCTACGGAACGCCGAAATACATAATTTTATTACCTACATTATATATTACGGTTAACAACTGTTAAGCGATGATAATAATAATAATAACTCGAAACGATAGCAACTGTGCTTTGAATTTTACATAATATTACGTGTAATAAAAATGTACATTCAAAAATATATCATAGTTAAAATGTGTACGATGCACGCGGTCTTTGCAGAGACTTTCCGCAGCAACATTACTTATTACTATTACCACGACTGTGTGAGTCGCGTTTGAACAAACGTCCGTGGCCTTATGCGAATGTCATTTGCACAGTCGTTTAATACGCGTATTCCGTGATGTGGCGTGTCTGTTGGAGATCGAAGATGTTTTTTTTTTTATTCGCCGTAGGTAATGAAAAAAACACCAAAGTGTGCGTGTAAAAAACACTTTGCGAACGTTGTTGAAACACACTTGCGAAAACGTTTATTTACTCACCAGAACTCGACATATTACCACATTATTTATTATATTACCGACCGAGCGGGCACATCAAATGCATTTCCAATAATAATAATAATAATCATTTTACGCACTATAATATTATCGTAGTGTGTTGTTTACGCGCATCCCCAGCACAGTATATAGGCACTTATTATAAATGCTCGTTGAACAGTCTGCGGTATTTCGTCGGTTTGTAGACCGCTTTCCACGCGTGGGCATTTTCCCGCACGCTATACCAAGCTCGCCGTATGCCCGGGATTCGATTGTTATTTCGTTTATTATTATTATTATTATTATTATGAGCTATAACATTTTTTTTTTTTACCATCCGTTCGAGATGTATTTAACCGTCAGCGGCGGCGGAGGCGAGCGCAAGAGGAATGTCGAATAACGAAACTTTCACTCATACACATAATATTATCAGACAATAAGATGCACACGTCCGTGTGTATGCGCTCGTCGCCGCCGACCTTCGAGAGCGTGTGCGTACGAATTATTATTATTTACATCGGTCTTGAGGGCGCGGATACTCCCAGAAATAAAACGCAGGCTCCGGGCCAAGTAGACCTAGAAAGAAAAAAATATAATAATATAATAATAAAATATAATATAATATATTATGATGGTACACGAGCGAACGCGAACGTTATTATTATTATTATTATTCAACACCGTCGTCGTCCGTGTCGTCGTCGAAAGTGTTTACCCACGCGCGGTCACCCGGACCCGTATGCACAGGTCTTCGTAGGTATAATAATATTATATGTACGGCCATATAATATATAATAAATTGCATTAAAGGTACGCGAGAAGGTTTTGGGCGGTCGCGTTGAACTTTCAACCGTTTAGGTCATACACATGTGCGCAAAAGTGAATGCGTGGAATTCCGACGGCACACACACGCACACATACACACTCGCGCGCACACCTGCGCACACGTACGGCATAATACTATTATGATTTATAATAATATTATTATCGAAATCGCAGGGGCTCGGAGACGGTAGATCACCGTCTGCAGTCTATTACCGCGTAACGCGATACAACTATAGTAGTAACGTTAATAATATTATTATCCGGTCAGACCCGTCTCCGACGTAAGGCGGTATAATATTATACTAAAAATAATAATAATAATAATAATATGTAAAGGACTGATGGATAAGGACGTTCACGTAATCAGGTATACGCTCTGCAGACGTAGATGATGCGACGACGGTGATGATACCGGACGGCCTTCACCTTAAAAGCGACGGCGCCTGTGTACCATTTATACACGCCGCCGTAGTTAAAACGCGTATAATTTTAATGATAATAAATAATATAATGCGATCGTGTCGATTGTAATAATAATAAATAATAGTAATAAACGGAGGCAATCCAATCGAAGGACCGCGCGGTTAGTTTTCTTCTTTTCGCGTTTCGTATTTTACACGCGCAGACGTCTCAACGCCTCGCCGTGTATTATAATGGAAGTACTATACGATACGAGTGCCTATAGCGTACTCATACTTGCATATTATTATTATATTATATTATATTTTAATGTCGTGTTGAACAGTGAATGTTGTATAATATTATGGGTACCTAATTGTATCGGTCGGGTGGGACGACTGGTCTGTCGGTCGGTCACGCGGCAGCCTTTTCGTGGACGGTACATACCTGCGTAGTACCTATACCAGCCGTTATACCGCGGTACAGCAACTCGATTAAAATACTGCATGATGGTACCATCGTAATCACGCGAAGACTGCCGCAACGCTAATGTAATGCTATAATCTTCGTGATTATAATTATTATTATTTAACGTAATAATATATTGCGGCGGTGACCGTGTGCGGTTGTTATCACTATATTTTAGTGTATGGTAGGCAATACTTCGAGATCGAACGTGGTGTAATAAATGAGCATAGGCATAATAGATACAATGGAGTGTTGCTAAACAATGGTTGCTGTTGGTCAAACACACGATGCTGTAAACAATGATTGTACGTATCACCCACTGCCGGCATGCGTCCGCGAGTATAGAATAATATCGCATAAATCCGTATTCAACCTCTTCTCCTACTACCTATAATATCGGGGACCTTTGCGCGGGTTAATTAAAATCCTGTTTAATCGTCTTTCATAATGCAACATAAAACGTGTAGTTTTAACTCAACAGCTTATTTACTTATTTCACTATAACAAAATATAAGCGTGACAACATTATAAGCTAACAGCGACTTTGTATTCGTTAATGAAATCATAATATTATATTTGAACACTTATAATATTTCAATTGCATTTAATAAAACAATTGTCTCATAAGCTGCTGGTCGCGATGAATAACCTATTTTATTTAAGGGTTTACAGCGCTCGATATAATATGTTATAATACTATATATTTTTCATCAAATTTCGGAAGTCCGGACATTCTGATTATACATTTCATTGAAACGAGAACGGTACAATTATCGCTGTGCATGCAAAATTGTTTCAAAATTGTTGATTCTAGATAGGTACTGTGTTTTAGAATTATACAAACACATAATGTTGCAACAGTGTCCGATCTGTTTTGTTTATCATTATTTAGTACACTGAACACAATGGCACACAATATTTAAATCACAATATCATCATGAATAGAAACTATATCTATCTAACTTGAATCATAATTATTCACAGTTTTTTTTAGCCTACTCGTGTAAAGAAAAAGCTCAACAAATCCGGAAAATATTTTTCCAAGCATCTTAAACATTCGAAAAGTGCACCGCTACCTGCAACCGACAATAACCTCACATTACAATATTACGCTATTGTCTTATCATAGGTGCGCACATTTGTCAGCTCTTAGCACATTAAATTCTACCCACTCGTACAAGTTTTAGTACCATAACATGTACCTACGTTTCCCGTTACTTATATGTCGTTGGACAACAGTCACGTGCGCGCTTGACACGTACGTCGGATTCAAACAAGTTCCAACGTCCGACCGGACACAACAAACTTATAATACGCATGTAATACGGTCGATTTGGGTTTTTAACCCAGAAAAAAAGGTTTGTCTTGGAAGTCACGCGTTGGAGGATTCGAGGATATAATATAACAACTACTCGGCGACTGGCGAGGGTACACACCCCCGGAATCCCACCACAGCCGCCGCAACCGTTGCTCAAGTGTTTTAGAATTGGCGATTCCCACGGGTCCGGTATTATTATTACGTAATATAATATATGGAGGTCGATTTATTTTGCGTAGCGGGTAGACAGTGACGGATATTCCAAGACCTCTTTAGGTACTGTTTTGCTTATAGGCCACGCATCCTACCCCATACTTCATGGCGTTTGGTTCGTACCAGAGTACCTTGATATTAATATTATAATATTATTATAGTACTTATTGTGCTGGCCGACTGGCTCATCTTCACTATTGAATGATGATTCGTGTTCTTCGTACCTCGAGGATATAAGATAAAGTAACATAATGATTCTTTTTCTTACTACTGTTTAGCATACATTACATACTCGTATGACATTCAACATGTGAGAAATGATGTCATCTCGTGATCATATTCTTATAAATGTATATTACTGTGCTTTATCTAATATTAATTATCTAAGGCAATCAGGTTTTTATTGACATTGAAATTGAAATATTGTATGTGCGTTAGTTTTTTCAAGGATTTGTTGTATACGCACTTGTACCTAAATCATTCGATTGACACAATAAGTGTCAATAATAGTTTTTCGGACCAAAGTGTCAGAAAAGTGTGCGTACATTGTTACACCACGAAATGGTCTCCGAAAATATTTGTAAAGTTCATTTTGCATATGCTTTGAATAATCGTCCAGATACGTCCACGATTAATTATATAACTCGTTTTGGGCTTACGAAACGTCGTCATTTATTCAGATCTAATTGAACATGTACCTAAATCAAATAGAATCGTTTTGCTTTCAAACTATACATCAGGCACCTAATACCTACTAATTGATTGATATGGATAGACGGATAGATATTTAATATATATTATATATTAATGTTATAATTTACAGCACTTAATAATTATTAAATATTTTTATTAAAGTATGAAGAACTTATTATGTAAATCGTGGGAACTGGGAAAGAAATTTACTTATATACTTTTGCTAACGTATTGTGATAATTATTAATATTTTATCAATCGTATACAAAAAATATCGTGTTTACTTATTTTACTTTTGGTAAAATCTACGTGTAACATTAAAAAACGACGATATTAAGACTTTATGACTCAGACAAAAATAATTATGTTTCGTATATTTATTTACAACTATTTATTTTTATATCAACGTAAATAAAATTTTTTTGTTATCGTGATATCCTTTTTAATAATTACTGGTCAAAATTAATTATACAATCAAGCAAAAAAACAATTATGGTCAAACAATATGCTCGAATTTAAAAAAAAAAAATATTGTATACATCACTAAAACATTGCTTTATTAAGGTTTTGTATTTTCTGTTTTGTATTTGTTTTGAACCGTTTGAAAATGTAACAAACAAATTAAGAGCTGCCTAGTTTAACTTAAATGATGTACAGTATTTTTAATACAAGTTACATTTTAATTCAGAAAGTATTAACGATTATAGCCGCGTTTGGAAAAATTTGTTACAAAACTAATTACTCATTTTTTAACGTAATATCTATCATTTATATCATTTATATAATATCATTTATACTACTCTAAGCAGTCTTAGCTATTAGTATCTGATTATTATTGATAGAAAACGCATGTGCGTTTGCTTACATTTATCCAGCACGGTCACCTTTAATATATTCGATGAACAGTCTAGGTTTGAGTCGTTGTGATACAGAATAAATACAAAACTTGTCGACCTCAGTGTTATATTAAAATAAAGATGAGATTAGGAAAAGGAAATTTCTCCAAATTGGTCTTGAGGCCTACCAAAAAATATAAGCCTAATATGTTGAATGTTATTAATAAAATATAATAATATTGGTAGTTCAAGGACATCAGGTATGTAATATGTATTAGGTAGATTGGTTTCTACCTTTAAAGATCTTTATAGTATTTTTTGGTTTTTTTTTTATTGTTACAAACAATTTTTATATTAAGTTAATGGTATAAAATTGTCAGGGAAAAATATGTCATGTATACGACCTTTGTCATCTAATAATACTAGGATGGTCCGATTATTGGTCATCGTTTTATTATATTTCCCAATAAAAGATTTACATTTAAAATTCATTTTTTGCAACTTGGGTATAACTCTGTAATTTTATAATTTATTTTTGTAAACAATGTAACTTAAATAATTCAAAGGAAAAAATAAAATAAAATCAAATTCACTTAGTACGATTTGCATACTGTATGTTGATTATTTGGAAAGTCAAGAGAAGTGACGAATAATAAAAACCATTTTGTTTTTGATTTCCAGTGAAAACAATTCTGATGTTATTGAAAACCCATTAATATCATAAAGTATTTTAAAATTGTTGTAGAATACATTTTTTCGGTCGTTAGAACACTTCAAGTTACCAATATTAACATAATGATGATAATATAAAACAATTAAATTTAAAAAAAAAAATGTGTTGATGATATGGAATAGCCAATAGGTTATTTATAGAAATGAATTAAAATAAAGTAATTTTTAATTTTAATAATTAAACCGATATGTATTATATTATAATGTGCTTACATACGTACATAGCGACTCCTCCAATGAAAAGGGAAGTAACTCGAATTTTATCATTTTTCACTTTTTGATGAAATCTGATAACGGATTTTTTTCTCTATCTCCTACGAAAACGGCAGTAACTTTACTATTCCAGAGAGGTTAGAATTCATAATATTAAAATATATTTATAATCTCACATGATAACATTTCCGGTGAAAAAGGACGTATCTTAAGTTACTTCTATTTTTAAATCAACATTCCCCGAGATAATGGAAGTAACTCATTTTTGTATTTTAAATACAATAATTTATTGTTAATTATTTGAATGCATATTTTATTTATAGTAACTGCTTTTATGATTTGGTTTGTTATAATCTTGACGTTGTTAATTTAAAATAAAATAATTTGTTTTATTTGAAAATATTATTTTAGTACTTGTCTATATTTACCCAAGATTAAAGAAGTAACTCGAACTACTTCTTTATAATAAATGATTTTTCCCAGAAAAAAAGAAGTAACTCGAGTTACTCCCTGAAAAACTTTTTTCCCCCTGAAAAAAGAAGTAACTTACACTTATTCTCCATCAAACATCTACTGTGGAGGTTAAAAAACAACAGAATTATAGTGATAATATTATATTCAAACATACAACAAGAGTATATAAATAAAAATTTAAAAAGAAATCGTTAAAAAACTATAATTAATAGTAATTTAAGTTAAACCTTAAAATAGCTCTACTGAAAAATGATAAAATTTGAGTTACTTCCCTTTTCATTGGAGGAGATATTTATTTTTATTTATTTATTTATTTATTATTAGGTACGTTGAACATTCCATGTGTTATAATACATTCTATAATATTTATGTGAACAACATATTATAATGAAAAAAAATTTTTGTTACATAGTTATTCATCCACATACCTATATTGCCTTATTATTATGTTTTGGAAAAATATGCATATCTTGACGTTATCGACAATATTATATTTTAATACGCATATCTAACAATAAGTAACAGCACACCGAGCACACCTACATGACGTTTCAATATAATATAGGTAGGTAATTCACCATGCGAATGCACACTAGTCTGAGTTGAATTTCTAAGTGGTGATTACGAGTGCTCTAGCTCGTGTGATGAATTCGACCAGTAGGTTCTCACAGTGAACAAATGTAGGACAAAAATGCCAACACGATTATAATTTTTGAATTCCGTTTTGTGCCGAAGAACAACTACGGTTACACGTCTTAGTTGGAATCGCGACAAAAATAACAGTTTAACGTTCATTGGCAAAATTGCAAGGAATAACTATATTTCATAGTTATATGCGCAGAGTTAAAATCAAATTATTTTACATCCTGGTACGCGTATCTGCATACATTGGAGAATATATAGGTATATATATATATATTTATGTAAAATAAGTATACAAATTATATTATATTATATTTACAATATCACTACCATAACATAAATTACAAATAATTTTGAGTTATTTGTCGTATCATTTAACTAGAAAAATTAAAACAATTTTGTATATTAAATTGTAAGTTTCAAATAAATAAATACAATTATATTTAAAAAAAAAAGTTAAATACAAAAAAATAATATTTTCATAAAATAAATACATATAATGGTAAATCTTATTACTTAAAATATAAATTTATTGCCATCTTAAAGTTCAACAGCAATATTATATCAATACAGATCAAGACGTTTCGATGTTTGGATGTGTATTGAGTAAAGTCTTCCGATAGGTAACTTATTTTATTTGATACAAAGACACTATGTTGATATGCATCAACTTCAATATATTTTTACACACATTTATAGATTTAAATTCAGATTTTTTTATCTAAACAAAACATTGAAATCTAAAACTCAAATAAATTATTAAAATTGTAAGGCATTTATTATATGATAAATTATTTGTAATTTATGTTATGATAGTGATATTGTAAATATAATTTAATATAAGTTTTAAACTTATTTTAACCGAAGTTCCTACGCCACACAATATTGTAGGACATATTATGTTATACAATATTTAGAATTTAAATTTATTTAAAACTTAAGGCAATATTTTTTTTTCCGATATTAAGTATGCTCGCTGATAATTAATCTATATCGCTTATTCAATCTCAGATAATGTATACAACCATGCATATTATTATAGTTACTTGGTGTACATCGAGTAGAAAACAGAAATACCTAACAAATGTAAAATGAAAATTGAATACTAATTCATTCAAAGTATCAAAATAAAAATATAAAATGATATACTGTACTTGAAGTGCAAATGTCTATACATAATATGTATCAATGTTTAAATATTGATTACAAAAAAATATATTAAATTTTTCATGTAATTTTGTTACACCGTGTATTTTACGAATATATTATATTTATGTTACGGCCTACGGTTAACGTGGGATATAGGTATACATTATACAATATACATATATAATAACGGTACAATTATCAAAAACTATATTATACAATATAGTTCTTTAAGGTTTAAACATATTAAATGAGTCAACCATTTATATTTTAAATCATTTAAATCATTTTAACATTGATGTTGTGAAATTTATACATTATTGTTACATACTAAACCTGGATTGTCAAGTTGAACTAAACATTGAATAGAATAGTAAAGATAATAGTTATATAATAAATAATTTGGTATTTTTATATTAAAGTACAATCAAATATAGTATTATGAAAAGTTTTAAGATCTTTTTAAACTTATCTATAATAAAACATTTATTTTTATTTTAGATGTATTTAATACTGTTCTCAATTTTGGGGATTCAGTTGGCCTTTGCTCAGCAAACTAACCCAAATGATTTGGAAGTGGTGCTTAACATTGAAGACAGCAACAAGACTCAATATCATGAACAAAATTTCGATACCAGTATGTATTTTTTAGCCATATTTTATTATAATATATTTTACATCAATTTTTTTTCATTTGATAGTGGCTTATATATTCGGCTACGAAGTAGGTCCAAATGGTCAATTCCACCACGAAAATAAAGGTCCAGATGGATTCACATATGGTTGCTACGGATATGTAGATCCAGAAGGAAAATTACAAGCAACTCATTATATATCTGATGGCTGGGGATACAGAGTTGTCACACCAGGTGAACCTGTAGAAATATTCCATCATAAACATGACCCCTCTGATGAAAATCAAGCTAATGAAAGTTCTGAAGGTGGTTCTGAACACGAACATCATGGACACCATGGAGTAGTAACAGCATGGGGTGATCTTTATTTCCCAAAAGGATGTGGAGGAGGACGACCAATTCAAGGTACTGGTCAATTAGGCGGATCAGGTTCATCAGGATACCCAAGCTTTGTTGGAGTTGGTCAACCAGGACCAACAGGCGCACCTGGTATGCAATTATTTCTATAACAATAAGTAAACCAAAAAAAATAAATATTCTGAATCAAAATTCTTATGTTAAAGGATCCTCTGGAGCGCCAGGATCACCAGGATCAGCCGGTTCTCCAGGGTACCCGGGTTCTTTTGGATATCCAGGCTCACCTGGATCCTCTGGATCTCCCGGTTCACCAGGATCTCCCGGTTCTCCTGGTTCACCAGGATCTCCTGGATCTCCAGGATCACCAGGGTCCCCTGGATCTCTGGGATATCCAGGATCTGGTGGATCTCCAGGATCTGGCGGATCTCCAGGATCTGGTGGATCTCCAGGATCCCCAGGTTCATTTGGTAAACCAGGATATCCAGGATCACCAGGATCACCAGGATCGCCGGGATCTCCAGGATCCCCAGGATCGCCAGGATCTCCAGGATCCCCAGGATCCCCAGGATCACTTGGCTACCCAGGATCAGGATCTCCAGGTTCACCGGGAGCTCCAGGATCACCAGGATCTCCAGGCTCACCAGGATCACTTGGCTACCCAGGATCAGGATCTCCAGGTTCACCGGGCGCTCCAGGATCACCAGGATCCCCAGGATTCCCAGGATCACTTGGCTACCCAGGATCAGTTTCACCAGGCTCACCAGGCACACCAGGTTCACCGGGCTCACCAGGCTCACCAGGCTCACCAGGCTCACCGGGCTCACCGGGCTCACCAGGCTCACTTGGCTACCCAGGATCATTTGGTTATCCAGGCTCACAAGGCTCACCAGGATCTCCAGGATCACCAGGATCACCAGGCTCACTTGGCTACCCAGGATCAGGATCTCCTGGATCAATTGGTTACCCAGGCTCACAAGGATCTCCGGGTTCATCAGGATCTCCAGGATCACCAGGATCACCAGGCTCACCAGGCTCACTTGGCTACCCAGGATCAGGATCTCCTGGATCAATTGGTTACCCAGGCTCACAAGGATCTCCGGGTTCACCAGGTTTACCAGGATCACCAGGAACACCAGGATTCCCAGGTTCACTTGGATATCCAGGATCAGGCTCACCAGGCTCACCAGGCTCACCAGGCTCACCAGGCTCACCAGGCTTACCAGGCTCACCAGGCTCACTTGGTTACCCAGGATCAGGATCTCCTGGATCATTTGGTTACCCAGGTTCACAAGGATCTCCGGGTTCACCAGGTTCACCAGGATCCCCAGGAACACCAGGATTCCCAGGTTCTCTTGGCTATCCAGGATCAGCCTCACCAGGATTATCAGGCTCACCGGGCTCACCGGGCTCACCAGGCACTCCAGGCTCACCAGGCTCACCAGGAACACCAGGCACACTTGGCTACCCAGGATCAGGATCTCATGGATCATTTGGTTACCCTGGATCACAAGGATCACCGGGTTCACCAGGAGCTCCGGGCTCACCTGGATCCCCCGGTTCACATGGTAAACCAGGATATCCAGGATCAGGATCGCCAGGATCGTTTGGCTACCCAGGCTCACAAGGATCACCGGGTTCACCAGGGTCTCCAGGATCACCAGGATCCCCAGGTTCACATGGATCTAACGGATACCCAGGTAGTTCACTTACATCACCCGGATCACATGGCTATCCAGGCAAACCAGGCTCACCAGGATCACCAGGCTCACCAGGATCTCCCGGTTCACCAGGATCTCCAGGCTACCCCGGTGGTTATCCAGTATCATCAGGAAATTCTGGTGCCCCAGGAAAACCCGGATCTCCAGGATTACCAGGAACTCCTGGATTACCTGGTAACATTTTTGAAATTGTAGTTTAGAAACAACATTTTTTTTGGCTAAAAAAGAAAATAGTTATTGCTTTCACAAAACGTGGTGGATTACATTGGCATAAATAATAACTAAGAATTCATTCTGCTTTGTACTAAGTCTATAAACAGTAGTTTCAACTACTGTGTATTCAGATCATAAAATAGTGAAAATTACTGTTAATAGATTCGGCAAATTACTGAAATGAATTCAAAGTCAATCGCCACTTTTCATGAAAGTTACTATAATTGCATTGTCATACCTCTCAATACATTTTAGTCCTGATATGAAATTAATTCATACCTACTTATTTTCATACCTACAGTATAGTACGTAAATTTTGAAAAAAAGTAAACTTGTAGAATGAAATTACTGTTTTGAAAAAATGTATGTTATAATTTATGTTTAATTTAATATAAGGCGAGAAAGAATTTATTCAAGTGGTTAAATATTTCTAAATTTATTTTATTTTCTAGGTAAACCTGGCTCAGGATTATCATCATACCCAAAACCAGGTAATTTAATAATACATTTATTGTCTTTAAAATTTAAAATATCATTTTTAATAATATTTGTAATAATTCAATTGTTTCTTTATTAGGATCCCCAGGATCTCCAGGACTCCCAGGTAGCTTATAAATGGATTAAATCAATTATTAAATTATTTTAATCAATTAATATCATTTTACATTTTTGTATTATGATTAAAGTATGTATTATTCATGTGAGTTTAATTATAATGTATTTAATTAAGGTCAACCAGGAACTCCAGGATTCCCGGGAAGTCCATCTTCTGTTTATCCAAGTTATCTAGGTACAAATATATTATATTAAATTATTTTGGGGGAGGAAATCAGTTTTTTGTATCGGAATAAAGTGGCAGTGCGGATGTAAATCATCATATGTCCAAACCTCGGTCGCGGGTAGTTTTTTCTCTCTGAGCAGGCATTTTTCCTTGCCTCGTATGGTAGGCAACGATAAATCACCACATGCATATTATGTTCACAAGCTTGTATATTCCAACAACTTTTTTACAATTATTAATAACATTTGTAATATATATATTGGCTATAATAACAATAGTATTGATTGTATCATTAAAATATATTATTTTTTTTACCTAGGATCACAAGGACCATCAGGTTCTCCGGGTGCTCCAGGTGCTCCAGGTAGCCCGGGACTACCCAGTTTACCATCTTACCAAAAACCAACCGTTTATCCAACATCCTCTTATCCTGGAAACTCAGGTTATTATGATTAATATAATATTTGATTTATAAACCATACAAAATATATAATTTATAGAACATTCAATATTTGGAATCAACATTATGAACTAGATATTTTTTTAAATATAATTCTGCAAATTCAAATTTTTTATACACTGTCAACAATTTAATCTAATTCTATTAAATGTTGATATCTTTTATATCTATAATTGTATAGAATTTACTATTCAAAATAATATTAAGAAATAATATTTTTTTAATTGTTCAGGTTCCCCAGGCTCTCCAGGTTTACCCGGAACTCCAGGCTTACCAGGTTAATATTAAATTAAACTTTTGTACAGTATATTTTGAAAATTAGTTTCGTAATTTAGAGAAATTACTTCTGTTTCAATAAATGCACCAAATAAATTATTTTTTACTTTTATTTTATAGGCAAACCCGGATCTCCAGGCTTTCCATCATATCAACAACCATCAACTTACCCCACTTCACCTTATCCTAGTGCACCAGGTATTTTTTTTAATAAATACATGCTTATGTAGTTATATATAGGTATCTTTCTTTGAATTATATTATAGTTATTGTTTATTTAATGATATTATTATGTTCATACTTTAATATGTTAAATATTGCAAAACAACCAATTGTATTAAATTACTAAATGTATGCATTTTTAATTTTACTTAGGCTCATCAGGTTTACCAGGAACTCCAGGAATTCCAGGTTAGTATTTGATGACATACTAATTTAAATACTATTATGTTAACTATACTAACTGTTGTAAATAAAAAAATAAAAAAAAGAATGTAGTCGATAGGCTTACAATTATTTGATAGATACACCATTTTTTAAAAAAAATATTAAATTGTAGTTTTTATTCAGAATATATTATTATTTAGAAAGTAAAAATATTATAGTAAATATAACATATGGTTTATTTTAAAATAGGAGCTCCAGGATTGCCTGGTTCACCAGGATCACCTTCATATAACAGACCATCTTCATACCCAAGTGGTCCAGGTAATTTGATTGATATTCCTTTAGTTAGTTTAATATTAGATATTTAATTAAAACCAACTATTTTTTAATTTAAATTTAGGATCAGCAGGATTACCAGGTTCACCAGGATTACCAGGTATACATTTAATATTTTTAAAAACTAATTTAATATGTAAAAGTAAATAAGTATTAACAAAAATAAATAAACGAATATGTTTAAATTTCTTTTCGAAAATACTAAATTAGATATAAAATTATTTATTTATTTAGGAACACCAGGTCTGCCTGGCTCCTACCAAAAACCAACACCGTACCCTGGAACATTATACCCAAGTGGACCAGGTACTTAGACAGGCTTTATAAAAACTCATATAATTTAATCTTAATAATATAATTCTTTATTTATATCAGGAGCCCCAGGATCACCAGGCACTCCAGGATACCCAGGATCACCAGGTATAAATAACTCATTTGTATTACTTAATTTTAATAACTGTCAAAACATAATACACTAAAATATAAATGTTAGCTTATAAATTAATTTGTTTGTTTATAATAACGTATATCGTTATTCAATTCAAAGTTAGAACATTTTTTCATATATATTTAATGTACTAGTTTAGTTTTTAATTTTGTAGGTCAACCAGGAGCCCCAGGATTACCGGGTTCTTCACCATACCCAAAACCTTCATACCCTGTAGCTCCAGGCACACCAGGGTCTCCAGGTTCTCCAGGTTCCCCAGGTCTACCGGGTAAATTAAACACGTTATTTATAAATAATATATATTCTATGTAGTGTAGCGTGGCAAGGGTGACAAAGCTATACGTTATAACGAAGTAGTTCCTACTAGAAACATAATTTCTCAGGTGTCGATTAAATGTTAATAATGTTCAAGTGTACTGTAGGATTTGTGAACTGCATCAGAGTTAAATTATAACTTAGAGGTTTTTTAGAGTTTTATTTTTTTTTATTTGGAGTAGGTAATTTAATGTACTATTTTAATTTTTAATTTTTTAGGTCAACCAGGAACCCCAGGATTACCAGGTTCTTCACCATACCCAAAACCTTCATACCCTGTAGCTCCAGGCACACCAGGGTCTCCAGGTTCTCCAGGTTCCCCAGGTCTACCGGGTAAATTAAACACGTTATTTATAAATAATACACATTCTATGTAGTGTAGCGTGGCAGGGGTGACAAAGTTATACGTTATAACGAAGTAGTTCCTACTAGAAACATATTTTCTCAGGTGTCGATTAAGTGTTAACAATGTTCGAGTGTATTGGAGGATTTGTGAGCTGTATCAGAGTTAAATTATAACTTAGAGGCTTTTTGGAGTTTTTTTTTTTTTTAATTTGGAGTAGTTAGATATGTTGTACCTATTAGTATATTGTACAAGTTCTACATATTATATGATATTATATACAATATTATATGTACAATTAATGTTATACTAATGAGTATTGACGAATATGTTAAATAATACATTATTTAATCCTAAATACTTAAGCAACATACAAGTTGTAACTGATTATTTAGATACAATTATTTACTTTGTGATTATATGACACATAAATATTAGTAAATACTAATAACATAATATGGTACGCATATTAAATTAATAACCAAACTATTAAGGTAACTTTAAAGTGAATTGCAAATGTCTAATTTTCAATTATTTTATTAAAGGGAAACCAGGATCTTACGTTCCCCAATCTTCATACCCAGGATCAGCTTATCCAGGTACCCCAGGTATAAAAAAATATTTATTTAAATTTTTGTGAAATGTCAATATTGCTTATATACTTGTAAATATGAATAATTATATAACAATTTATTAACTCAACTAATATAATCTGGTTTTATTTTTCATACTAGGTCAACCAGGTCAGCCAGGAACTCCAGGATTACCAGGTATATGCTTTTATGAAATTAAGTCAATGAATCAGTTACATAACATATTATGAATAAAACGATTATAGATTTTTAATATTGACCTTTTTAATAAAACTATGTAGGTAAGCCAGGAGCTTCAGTTATACCAAGTATACCGTCGTATGAAAAACCACAACCAACATATCAGAAACCTAATGCAGGATACCCCGGAAGTCCAGGTAAATTTTTATTTTTTATTTATATTGTATTATATTAATATTGTGTAAGAATAACGTTTTAATTTTTTATAAAAATATCACAATATTTTTTTTTATATATACATTCTAATAAGTAATAATATATTTTCAGGCCAACCAGGTACTCCAGGTTTACCAGGAGCATCAGGATTACCAGGCACAGTTTCATACCCAAAACCCACACCTCCATCCACATATCCCGTAGGACCAGGTAATGTAGTAATAAATACTGATACTAATTATAGTTAAAAACGGCTTCTTTAAATAAACATTAATTTATCTAATCAAAATTATTATAACTTATATGAGTAGCTATATGATTCATTATAATTTTATTTTATAAATAATAAAATATAACATGCAAATGAGTATTTTAATTAAAAATATTATAAGCATATAATTATTTAAATATTTGAAGCATATTATAATTTATAAAATAATAAATGTGACTACTAACTAAGTACAATAGTGTTACATTTAATCAGCATATACAAATATCAGACATTTATTGTTTATGAAGTTTATTTATTTTTTTTTAGATTTATTCATCTTATATTAAAACATGGAACAAAAAATATAAAGTTAAATTAACATGATAGTATATAATAAAATATATTTATAACAAATAGAAATTTCTACGTAATCATCAACACAATATTATGGTATTTTAATTTATTTATTTACTTATTTAAAAATATTTTTTAGGTCAATCAGGATACCCCGGATCTCCAGGACTTCCAGGTAATTTTATCAAAAAGAATATTATTATATAGCGAAAAATAACTTATTATTATTATCATCATTCATAAAATTAGTATAAAAATGAACAAATATATATTTTATAAATCATTTCAATCACAATATTGAAGCTGAAAAAAAATTCATTAAATCTGTATGTACATACATATATATGAAATATAGAGGTAGGTTAAATGAGTATCTATCCTAAATAACAGTTCTAATCAATGACATAATTGTATTTATAAAAATAGAGAAGAAGAATTTTTTTATAAATATATAAAGTAGTATATATAATATCACTATATTACAGTTACTAAGTACCTACAAAAAAAAAAACTTATAATTATAAAACAATACATTAGTTTTGAAAAATATTTAATGAACGATATTGTAATAGTATAAAATAAATACATATTAATATGGAAAATAATTTTATAAGCTTAACTTTGCTCATTATTTTCTAAACATTGGGGAAAAAGTAAAAATTACAATTTAACAATTACATTAAATAATATACATTTCAGCTGTTCTGTTTAAACTTTTTTTATATAAATATTATTTTCATTTTCATAGGTCAACCAGGAACACCAGGTCTACCTGGGTCTATATACCAACCCTCATATCAAAAACCATCTTCTGTTAATCAATATGGAAATCCAACTCTATATCCAGGATCTTCTTATCCCGGAAGTCAAGGTAAACAATATAAATTAATACAAATTCAATTATTTAAAAAAAAATACGTCAAGTATAAGATTTTTCTTTGTTTTGTTTAAAGATAATAATATAATATTACTTTTTCAGGATTACCCGGAACACCAGGATTACCAGGTAATTATTATTAATTAATAGTGTGACAACATTTACAAAATTCATTAATTAACATTTCAAACAAATAAATTTAATAAAATCTATTGTCTAAATAATAATTATTAAAGTAACAATTTAAATTTTTTTAATTAAGGTCAACCAGGTACACCTGGAACACCAGGCTCAGCATATCCAGGTTCAACTTTAAATCAAACACCTAATTATCAATCTGTTAAACCAAGCTCACAGGGCTATCCAAGCTCTTCGTACCCAGGAAGTCCAGGTAAAAATATTTACATTTATTTAGTTATAATTGTAATCAACTAAAAATAAATGAAAATTATGAAATTGGAATAATGATAACATATATTTCACATTTTAGGTCAACCAGGCACCCCAGGATTACCAGGTAAATAACACTGTAATAAATGGCTTAAAATTTAAAAAAAAAACTCGAATCTAATGAATTCAATTTAAAAACAAAATTGTTTCTAACCCAAAAAGACAAAAGAGAAATAAAAGATTTAACAATTACCTACTTAATATATTTGTTGTATAATAGTTTGTGAAATATAATTGTAGGTCAACCAGGAACACCAGGTATACCAAGCCAGCCATCTTATCAAAAACCAAATCCACCAACATACCCCGTTAAACCAACATATCCTTCTCTACCATCTTATTCTGGTTACCCTGGAAGTTCAGGTAAATACAATAAAAAAAAAAAATAATAATTTAACTCTAAATTGGTACATGTTTAAAAACAAAATTACTTTGTTATGTCCATAAATTAAAATAGCTGTTAGAGCAATTCCAAAAATTTAAATTGTATTTAAACGATGTATTTGTTCATAACTGTGATTTATACTTTAGGTCAACCAGGAAAACCAGGTACTCCTGGTACTCCAGGTACACCAGGACTTCCTGCGGGACCGTCGTACCAAAAACCTACACCTCCTGCTGGATATCCAGGTTCTCCTGGTACACCAGGTACATTTAAACTTACATTTTGACCTAGACATAATATAGTGTTATAACCTATAACCTATACCTAATTATTGCTATAATCTATTTATCTATAATATATCAAATATTATACATAAACATACTACAACTTGTTTTAATTTAATTTTTTACTGAACTTAGATACAATTATACTAACTTCTTGTAAATATTTTAGGTCAACCAGGAACCCCTGGCCTCCCAGGCATTCCAGCTCAATCATTTGGTCAAAATCCTCAAGCTTCGGTTGACTATGGAAAACCTAATCTATCAGGATATCCCGGTTCTACAGGTAAAATTTATTATAACTAAGGTGTGTTTGGGATTTTAATTACTTAGATTCCCAATAAAAAAAAACATTTTATAGATTTTTAGAATACTGAAATATGTATTTAAAATATTTTATTATAGATAAGTTTTTGCTGAAGCTTTAGTTATGTTTTATTCGTAATTTATTTTTTTGAGTAACATAGTTGTATTTTTGTTTAAGGACAACCAGGCCTTCCCGGTCAACCAGGGACTCCAGGAACCCCAGGAGCTCCAGGTTCTTATCCCACTACACCAAAACCCAGCCCATCTCCCATAAATCCAGGCAGTGGAAGTGTATCAGGTGAATATTTAAATAACTAAAAAATTTTTAATTTTATAATGAATCAACATTCTTTTTAAGGTTTACCATCCAATGGTTATCCATCATCAACTGGTCAAACTCAAACAGGTTATCCAAATAAACCCATTTCTCAACCATCGTACCAGGGTCAAAATTATGTTTATCCTACCAGCTATCCACAAAGACCAAATGTTCCTGACTATGGAGCACAACAACCAAATGAATATCCTGGGTATTTAGGTTCAGGTTACCCAGTACCCCCTCCTCCCAATGCACCACTTCCTAATTATCCACCACCTAGTTCACCATCTGGTTACCCTGGCTATTTCGAATTGTACCCGGGTCAAAATCAAATATACCCCGGTCAGCCAGATTTTAATGCATACCCAACTGGTGATCAATATCCTTTCAACGGAAACGTGTATGGTTATCCCGAACAACAATTTACTTATCCAGCAAAAGAGAACAAAGGTAAAACACCTCAAATAACTACACCTGTTTCTACTCCAACGTCTGGTTATAAGAGTAAATCTAGTCAAACTTCTGTGGAATACCCAGAAACACCTAGTTTGATAGATGTACGCATTAATGTGCCAAATGAACCTGAATCTAACGATGGCCAAAAAGCCGTAATTTTAGGTAAAAATGAATTAACAGGACCATCGTCAGGATCATCTGGATATTCCAGCTCACTTACTCCACAATACGTGAACAGTCCTACAAAGGCACCCAAATTACCATATCAATTTGGTCAAGAATCAAATCAGGTAATTTTATCATCAAGCAAACCTGAATCCAGCACTCCGTTTTATAGTGTATCCACTAAAACAGCATCGACACCTGCAAATATTAATGCAGTGGAATCAACTAGTACCATATCTTACGAAGACCAATTTAGTACTCTTTCGCCAGATTCTTCGACGCCTGTCAATATAATTCCTTATCCTCTGCCAATTGTGCCAAACCCAGGATCTTGTCCATGCTATTTTGTACCACCAACAAGTAATAATTCCACCAATCAAATACAACAACAGCAACCAACATTTGACTTAAATAATCTCCCGGAGGGTGCTGTTATTGGATTCGTGCCGGTAGTATTTTATCCATCATGTGGAGCAGGAAACGCCGTATCAAAAGAAGCGCTATTATCTAAGTTAGATCCTGTTTTCCCGTCGGCTTATCAAGTACCATATAAATGTTCATATTGCGAACAAAGTGAATCACAAACTGCGACCATCAGAAGCAGTTTTAATCAAGTAATAAAACAAAGTCAATTAAATCCATCCGTTGTAATTAAAAGTCCAAGTAGAAAGAATTACCCAAATGCCCCAATTTACGACCAACAGGAATTTGGAAGAAAGATAAAAGTTGTAAGAAGGAAAACTGTAGAATAATAATATTGAAAATAATCAATACACATTTAAAGACTAAAATAATACAAATTAGAAAACAAATAAAACTACAACAAGATAAATATAACATTTCAATATTTTTTTATACTTGAACTTAAGACTTTATGATTACATACATATTGTTCTAAAAAAAAAATCAGTTGAAAATTATATTGTACTATAAAATTTAATTTCACAAAAGCTCAGGTAATTTTACTTTTAGTATAAGTTAATTTTATTGATTGTAATCCAAATTATAAGAATAATTTTTAATTGTTTTTTTTTTTAATAGGATCAAAATGTACAATATATTATAATTAAATAATCGACATTGAAAGTAATTTTATGAATGTATAATTTATTTTATTTCACAGCAATTTGAATTGTACCAAATGGATTTTAATGACAATTTTATACTTCGTTTATTAATTTATACTATCTGTTAATTATAACCCGTCCAGAAGTTACCAAACATTTACTGTCAATTTATAGATACTGTCGTAAACCTAAATAAATCTATTGTTACGATAAAACTGTATATACTTATAAGAAGGTAACTCCTGGATAGACGTTGATTGACAATTTTGATTTCATCTTAGTAAATATTTGTTTCTATGTGCCGTACCTAAATGTCAATTAAAAATAAATAAAGTATAAATAATTTAAATTGTAAAATTGTGTGTACATTTTTTTAGATATGAAATATTTAGTTAAAAACAGCCGTTTCAAAAAAAAAAAAATTATCGAAAAGATATATATTTTTATTTGAATTATTTAATGAAAAAAAAATATTATATTATACTATTATATTAACCTAACCTAACATAATCTATAAAAATAATACTATATTAAGATAGAAAAAATAAGTTATAAAAATAGACTTATTGTTATATTTTTGGTACATATAATTAGTATTTATTTGTAATTACTATAATATACTAATTCAGAGTGATCCAAGTTATAATTTAAAATAGATTTACATTATGCATATATTTTTTCAATAGCTTTTTTAAATGTATGTTATATTTAACGAGCAGTATTCATTTATTTATTAAATTCAACTTCAAAGAATACATGCCATATTACTTGCAACTCATGAGTTATCAATATATTTCTTGGAAAGAACAATTAGGAATATTTTTAAATTTTAATGGATTTTGCACAAATTGACACACACTCAAATAACACTCTTCAACAAATAGGTCCCTATAGATGTTTAGTTTTATGAATGCAATGAGTGAAACACATTCTACACATTCTTATAATACATATACTCTTTGTCCCAGTGCAGTGATGTTGAATTTTGAAAAATACCGTCATAAGTATAACGAAAATCACCATTATTTAAAAGTAGTAGCCACTAGTAGGTATATAGTTAATATTATTCGAAGTTGAATTATTATATACATTATGATAATTTAAATTTACAAAGGTTTTGATGAATATTATTAATTATCATATTATATTATTGAGAATTATTCGGCAGCAGCTTAATAATATTTTGATACTTGAAAATTAAAAAAAAAAAAAAAAAAAAACATTACATAATCTATACACGCGACTATGTTTTTTATAGACAATATAATGTTTAAAATCCATATATTATGCCGTATATCGGTAGCGGAGCAGAAGGAATTAACTGTTGATTAAGGGATAATGTAAAATTTGTATAATAGGGCATTGATAAAATATATAGGTACACTTACGCATTATAATTTAAATAAAATTAGTAGAGACGGCTTAGAAATTGTAACAGTTATTGCTATAAATTCCGCGGAATGAACCAATAGTAATGTAAACTGTAAACTGTTCATACTTAGTGGTGGTTTAGTTGGTATATGGATTAATATGGGTACAATGTACCCTTACTGTGATATTATTATTTGTCCTTGAAATTAAAAGCTTCTGGATATTTGAGATGTCGGAAAACATTCGTTGGTATGTGTAATAATGTCATTTACTCATATTTTATAATAATTAAATTATTCGTAACAGGCAACAGCAGTGATTACCTTGAATTCAAGAACAGTAAATATTGTTGATAAAATATTGCATTTCAGTATTTTTCACGTCTGAAAAAAAAATTGTTATACTCAATTATGACAGCAAAGCAAATATCTTATTTCATTCATATTATATTCGTATTATGCTGTTCGACGTAAATATCATCATTAATTATATAGGTTTATTTAAATTGAAAATTAAGACAAAAGTTTCATTATTATTTTCAAACGTATTTATCATTTTTACTATTTTCCATCTCCCCTTCTGTCGTTATATATGTACATTTTTGACTGATAAAATTAATTTTATAAAATGTTCTGTGTGATAATAATTATAACCTAAAATATATTTTATTTTAATGTACGTTAAATTTTTCTCGGTATAATACTACCTAAGTGGTTTGTCAAAATTGAACATCGAAATCCTTTCACATTATCCCACATTTGGTTGTAATTATACCCATCACCGTATAATGCGCACTATATTAGAGAAATAAAAATAGCACATACAGTGAAGCTTCCATATTAGTCTTGTGGGAAAAAAATCGTAATATATAGAGAAATTGGTTAAATAGAATTAAATACATTTGGTTCTAATTCACAGGTTTGGTTTTCAAAAATATTTCGTTAAATGGAAGTTTCATATTATTGTAGTACAGTCACGTGCCACGTGACTTTGATACTTCAACTTAGAAAACAAGTTTGTAATTTTTTGAAATAATTTATATATATATATAGCTATTCAAAATTGTAAACTTTTAGGTAGTTATTATGATAATCTATACATATAAAATCCAAATACCACTCACTCACTGATCGCTGTATCTCAAAAACTACGCAACGTACGGACTTGAAATTTTGACTAGAAGTTCTTCTCATATTTTCACCGTGCAATAAGAAAGGATTTGCCAAAATTCACATTTTAAATAGATGCTCAAACAGGGATCTTGAGGTTCACGATGGAAATTCGATATTTTATTTTATTTATTTTATAAATAGTTGCCATTGGTTACAGGCAACAGCAGAAATTAGTATTTATTTATTATTGATATTCATTCTTCAAATCGAGTTATTGAACTTTGTCCGTGATCCGACGTAGTCGGATTGCTTACCAGGGTGGCTAAGTTGCACTTACTGCAGCGAGTTATACCCAATGGGAGTTGAATAATCATGATTTTTTTAAAAGTGGCCAATTTTTAAGCGCAACGAAGTGCACGGGTTCAGCTAGTATAATATATATGTTGAATCCGAATAAAATTCCTATATTATGGATGTATAGTTATTGATTGATCAATCGAGGGGTCGGTAGGTACGTTGGTTGAAATGTGAATGGCCGGATCCTATGACCTTGGATGTCGACTGCAGTGGTGCTAAACTGTACATAAATGATTCCTCTTGCTGTTGTACATACGTCTAAGTTTTAGAAAAAACATAATTTACGATAGCTGATTTTTTGATTACAAAATAAATGACATCGGGTTTGGTCATAGCTTTTTGTAATGAAACTCAACGTAAAATTTTTAAATAACAACATATAATTTAGTTCATATGTCATAGCAACAGTTTTTTGAAATATGATAAATTATTGTTAGTGAAATATGCTTTTATTAAGGATTCAAAATATAATTATCGTTATTCAGTTACTTAAATGTGACGGATGCATACGAAATCCCTCAAGTAGTGTCAACACATAATATAATAGTGTAATGCATAGGTACATGAAAATAAATTATTTGTCAAGCTGATCTAAAACTGACTTTATTACAATAATATTGGGTTTTACTTTTTACAATGCAAAATGTTATGCACAGTACCTACAAAAAAATTAAACATTATTCATCGTAATTTGTATAATATTCCAATGATCTTTATATTTTGTATATTATGTTAGATTTATATTTCAAAATAATATTTTTTTCTAAATTGAGATGTCATACATTTTTGTTTGGTAAATATAATAATATTGAGGGCGATTGTAAAATTTGATAATAGTTACATGATTGCGCACACGGCACGATTGCGGACGTGTTTTATCTAGACAAAATAAATATAGAGGGTAGCGAAAATATTAATTGTAGATTTGGCCTGGTAATAGCGAGTAATTAAAATGTCGATTGTAATCTCCGATTTACAAATTTACATTATACAACTCATCTAAATATGATATTACGCCATTAACAAATCAGCAACAAGAAATATAAACAGAAATCTAAATTCCTGATCAAGCTATTGAAATGTCAAAACTCAAATAGGTACCACTAACAATAGAATTATTAGATTTATAGCGTCGAAAATATAAAAATTACTAAGTAGCCACCTACATTTTTGTATTGTTAAAATTAACGTGAGAACAAAGCCGTGGATATGAGGAAAATGGGAATCTCCTCCTCTATGATGCGTAATATACGCTAAATGATTCTCTCAACAATAAAAATTGCTTAGGTAAGTAATTTAAAAAAAATTAAAAAATGGGTCTTAGTTCATTTTTACCTATCGATAAATTCGATACCGAAATCTTTCTGGCAAATTTTGGAAACTTGTAAATTATGCTCGACATCAGCATATAAAAAATGCAATAAAAATAATAATTATAATTTTTAAGAGATTATACTGATCAGTCATCAACAATAAATAATAATATTATACAAATTTAAAATAATATACAGTATAGTACTTTAGCCAGTATAATATTAGTATTTTTCTTTATTATGCAAATTTTATTTCCCCGCGACTGTGGGAGAAGAGGGTTCATAGATCCAGACCCTACCTCCCCTGAGTTTTTTTTTAAAAAATAGAAAAATGTAAGCTGTCAGTATTGTTTATTGTATTAAGATACATTTTCGTTAAAGTAGTCATAATGAGAATAAGATGTATTTTTATTTTGAACGTAAATATTATAACTTCATTAAAATAGTGTAATTACCTATATACAAAATGCAATAATAATAGAAAGCAGATTATCGTAAATTCATAACATATTTTTTTTTATATTTCTGAAATAATACGCTTCTGCATCATCATGTTTTCAACAGGAATTTATGGTTTTTGTATTTTATTATTATATTTTACACATTGGTAATTGTTTTATTTATTTAAATTTGTATTATTTGACATTTCGATTACATTTTACACTCATCTAACGATAGACTATTTTGAGCAGTGGTTCGTGCCTGTCACTCTGAGCAGAAGTACTTTGCGATCGAAAGCTCCCGTCACAGCAAGTTTGTTAGCCTCAGTGCGCCAATCAGATGCTGGTGAAATCCGTGCAGCTGATAGAACGACCTCACTGTGTTAGGTATGGTCGTGACCGGTCAACTTCTAGAATACATAACAAACCCTACACTCGAGGCTGTCGACAACCAGATCAGAATCTTCAAAAAAATCAGATACCTCGGGGTCATCCTAGACAAAGGGCTTCACCTTCACGGCACACGTTGAGTGCCAGGGATCCCGAAGACTGAGGATTAATAAATAGTAAAGTTATATAATGTAGGCGAAAGAAACTTCGGGAAAGTAGGTCTCCCTTATTACAACTTACTGTATAACTGTAAATTATGAACTGTAATAGTAGTGACTGACTGTTAATTGTTGTTGTAATTGATTTGTTTCAATAAACGATCGAGGCTGGAGTAGAAGTGTCGGCAACACGGTTCCTTCTCCGGCCTCGGTACCATGGCAAAAAAAAGAAAAGACCATTTTGAGCGGGATTTATATGTTTAAAATGTTGTAGATGAATAAATAAATTATAACTAAAACAATATATTTAAGAAGTATAATATCTTTAAAATAACAGTTTTTTTCTGTGATTTAAAAATTAAAATTTATATTTAACTAACAGTTGTTGAAACTTTTCATATAAGCTACTCTTTAATTTGCAAGTTACCAAACTTTGCTCATTGATTAACTATATTCATATAAAAAGATGAATTACACTGTAGTTATAAATGTTGTACATTAAAGTGAACATTTAAGTATATATAATTGTATTACTTAACTTTAAGACTAATTGTAATTAAAATATTAATTTTTTACATATGTACTTATATTATTGATTTTTAAATTGAATACTGAATCAAAGTCAACTTTTCATAAAAGATAATAACTGTCTTAATTTTTTACATTGTATAAAAATAAAAATATTCTTAAAATAATTGATTAATCATTTAATCATGACTTTCGTAACAATTAATATATTAAAAATACCTACTCAATACTGATTTTTTTATATAATAAACAAAAATGAAAGCACGTTTTCTATATAACACTTAAAATTTAAAAATGTTTCAATCATTGGTCATATTTATGTGCAACATGCCAACATACAATTAATAACTAAAAATTGTTTATTTTTTGAAAAATACAAATTTTAAATATGGTATGACCTATTATAAATACCTAATAAGTAAGTTTATAGAATCAACTGCAGTTATCAGATACCAAAAGAGATTATGAAAACTTAAATGGCAATCTAGAATTTGACTAATAGCCACAAGGATATTCAAATGTTTACTACACACACAGAACATAAACAGACAAAACATTAAAACACTGTATTACAAGATGTAGGTACAATCTAACATTATTAAATTACCACTAACTGTGTAACATTAATTAGAATGACTCCACATGCGATTTACTTAAAGACCAAAATATATACAATGATGTGTGGCCGTAATGAAATGTTAACATTTATAATGATAATATCTTTTAGAAAACATCACAATGATCAAGTTTTCATAAAAACAGAGCTACCTATGTTTTTGCTTATTCTAAAGGTCTGAATATTAATCCAAGTTCCCGCACAATTGGACATTAACACTTTTAATTAATCTTTCATCCAAATAAGTAAAAACTATATTTGATAAGGATCATATTTTAATTTTAACATAAATGATCATTGTCAATCTAGAAATAAATAAATAAATCACTATATTATATTAACATATAATTTATTGTATATTTATAAAATTATAAAATGTACTAATTAATTAATTAAATTGAAATATATTATTTTCATGAATAACATTTATTAATTCAATAATTAATTTAATTTTGCATTATGAGTAAAGTGGTGAATGAAATTTTGATTTAAGAGGGCGTCACAACCCATATGTGTCGTATCCGTTTTACACACATAGACTGGAAAATGGAGAGTTTTGAGGCGTTAATAATATTCTGCATATTATTTATAATTAGAACAAGATCGAAAAATCATTATATTGGTGTTTCATGTTATTAACAATTACTTTTTTATTTATTCATCTACGTGCATTACAGGCGTGGGCCCACGGCACAGAATAAAACATCATCATCTACTTAAAACTATAATCACAACGGTGTTCCTCTAGGGTTACTGTAATTAGTAGGTAGATGGTAGTCGTTCGGCGATGTGCATCATTCTACGAACAGAGTGGTTTGTGGTCATACATAGGTGTTTTATCTTATACAATTACGTATTATATTATATATTACACTGTTACATATTACTTAGATAATAATAATAATAATAATAATATAAACACTGTGTTTTTAGTGACAGAAAATACCAAGTTTAATATTCATATCATAAAGTTGATAAGGAAATGTAATCACGTTTAAACCCTTGTTATAATCCCACCACTACGTATAGTATAGGTTTATAATTGTTTACTCTATATAAGCCATTTAGATGCTTGCATGTAGGATCATTTTTAATTTTTGTTTTTTCACAAATACGTGACATGCTACGGCTATAATACGGGGTGATCTATTTAACGTAAGACAATCGTTATTTGACAAAATACTAAAGTTTTTGAAAATATTTCTTTAACATAATATACCTAAGTGATTACAAAACAACATAGTTTTTTAGGAATAAAATTACTATTTTTGCTATTTTTATATTTTTCATTTTGTAATTTGTATTAAGTTTTTCTTTTGAATGTCTAAATATCTATAGTTTTAATATTATATTTCTAAGCAGAATATTTTTCAGAGTTTTTTGATCTATAAAAATCAAATTTCGGAAAATAATTTATTGGTTATAAGAATTCCTGGATTTTATGAGCGGAACAGTGGACCAATATTTTGCGTGGTATTCCTTAATATTATACTCCACTAATATAACCTCTCCACTCTACTCATCATAACTTTCAATGCCTATAAACAAGGTATTTGTTCGAAAATCAGTATTTACTTATCAGCTGAGTACTCCAAAAAAATATTCTGCTTCGGACAAATTAAAACAATTAAAAAATTATGACGATAAAAAATAGAAACATTTTTAATATTAATTTTGTTTTTAATGACTAATAATTATGTAAAAAAAATATTTTCATACACAATCATAGTTTTTTAAATAATGAGTGTTTTACATTCAATTGATCACTGGTAATGGGTCTGGGTCAACGATTCGATTTAACAAACAACTCATTCTAAATGTGCAGTAGTGCCTACGTAGGTGCATATTCAAGGTAGGTAGCTATAATATTATTTATTCTCTTTCAAAAAATGTGTTTTCTATTCTATATTATGTACATTAATGAATGTTAGGTATAGGGAAATTAATATAATATAATTTATCCATCATACATTATAGTTATATTATTTTATGAAAGTAATTTATTATTTTTTACTATTAACATTAAGATAATAATATGATATATGAATCATCAATATAACCTAGTTACTTTTAAAATAAGAACCTAAATAAAAAAAACACCGTTTACCGTTATATGAATATTAAACGTTATGATCGAATGACTGTTTAACGTTATTAAGAATTTAATCATTTATTCAATTTCTGTGTAGAATCGTTTAAAAGCGTAATTTACAATTAAAACGTTATTTGAATTAGTCTATTAGCCAGTACCTAGGTTATGTACAACCAGGCATAGATAAAGATGAAAAAAGACGTTCCTAGACGAAAATATTTACTTAAAGTACATAAAAGCATAGTCATTAAGTTACAGCTCTTATAGTGAATAAAATAAAATATTCATCATACGTGCATATTATAAAATAATAATAAAATCAAATTATCTTTTATTACAAATATTATAAAGTTATGTTGGCAAGAATAAAATATTTTGAAGTACCTATAGGTCTTATAAGACAGTGAGACCTACGACTGGGTACAACTGTAGGTACCATATTATTATTGATATTATGTCTTGTTAAACTTGTTATAATAATATAATTAACTAGAATGAGTTTATTATGAAATATTATCTGATATATATATAGAGGGTTTCCTACACAGCACAGACTAATTGAAAAAATATATAATTATTTTTACTTTCCACTCAAATTTATAATTCCCTGGTAATTCTCATAACTTATAAATGGACCAATCGTTTGTACAAAAAAATAAATATATTTAAATATTTAAAATGCACATTGTAAATATTATCACGTAAAATATATTGTTTTTGTCAATCAAAGACTTATGTGGTGTATTGCCGATGTATCTTCGGTGTTGACCGAAAGTATTTTTGATGTTTCAGACCATATACATATAAGCGTAACGACATATTTGACAGCGTTACTATGTAATTTTTAAGGAGTCATATTTATAAATTAAAATTGCTAATACGTATTTTTGTTTGGAAATTAATTGCTATTTTAAACTACCTTTTACGTTTATTTTATTCTGATTAGGTTTAGGTACCTATTATGCCGAGTCATAGTTTTACAAAAATAACCATATTACATAATATTATTTTACTGACAGTTATTATTTTATAAATATATATTTTGACAATGTTATATTTCAATCATTAATCGTTTTCTGTTACGTTATCCGTTATCAATTTCATTCGTTTTTTTAATCGTTTAACGTAATACTCGAAACGTTATAAAAATGTTTTGAAGCCCTAGTAAGAACTAACTTTTTATTCATTGCTTTAAAATTAAATTAAATTAAAATATATTTTTATTATTATTTTACTCAATATTGATGAACTTTAATGTAACGACTCCAACTGTTAAACACTTATATAGTTGTTTTGTTATCTTTTTGAAAGCGGGACAATATATCTCAAATATATTATCAAAATTAAACACTAGCAATAATCTTACAAAACAAATTTAAAAAAAACATGATTATTTATTTTTATTTATTTATTTGGCAGTGCATTAAATAAATATGATTTTTTTTTTGTATTTCAAATATTTATTAGCCAATCTGTAAACATGTTTTTACAATAAGTATTAATTATAAATAAGTGGGAATTTGAGTTCTGTAGTAGGAAGAATCCATAGAACTTGACAAATTTATTAATCCTAAAATAACTCTTTTTATTAATACAATAAATACCTATTGCGTATTATATGGTAAATAATAAAGTGAGATTTTGATGTTCATCATTAAACAAGACACTTTGTTATATCGTGTACAATATTGAACGTATATCAAAATTAAATATTAATATTATTTATTTTACTTTACCAATGAAGCTACGACTGCTAGCAATAGACGGATAGTAACCTATGAAACGCCAAACGGGACCACTTCGGTACATCGAAGGATTGTTACTATACATTTTGTAAAGCTATCAAAAATAGTTATACCTATATAGTGGATATCCACGATGGTATAGAAAACGAACGTACGATCAGCCACCCTACTGGTATATACCTATAAGTACGTATTTACATAATACATAATAATATATATTCAATATTGTATAATAAATGTATTTTATATCAATGTTTATACTTTATTCAAACATAAAAATCTTAAGATTCCTTGGCTAATGGCTTTTCAAAAAGAAGTCGTGCTGAACTTACAGATATTAATTGTCTTAATGTGCATTGGTCAAGCCTATTTTAGAATTTGGGTCTGTGGTTTGGACTCCGTCTTAGTCTGGTCGAGTCGATAAGGTTGAGGAGCTACAAAGCCTTCATGAACACATTGCTCTCGGTCGGAAGTATTCTGATTTCTGATGCAGTGTTTGTGTAAGAGTTTATACAAGCTACTGTAGATTGTTCTTAGTTTTTGTCACAAATTGGTTATAAAGTACCGGCTTTTGATTCTATTAATAAATTCTGTTTTCATGTTCTGCCTAATATTCTAGGAATTATGTAAATAACAGCCAGATATGCCGTTGCAACGCATTTTAGTTAATTTTTATTTTAAATTTGATCCAATTACCAAATTGAAATATCAGGTATTTAATTAATGGTACTATCAAATTGTTGTACTTTTAATTATGTACGAAACCTATTGTATGGCTTTACTCCAGTTGTTAATTATTAATAAACAATAATAAACTATAGTAAAATAGAAATACTGTAATCATTACTGTGGTAATATATATTTATGCGTAAGTTTTACTTTCGTATTGTATTCAGTGTGTCATACGCTATGTATCATAATATTATAGTATTTTTTTCTATCATTATTATTATTTTTGTCATGCCAAACACGGTCAAATGTCTGGGATATATCTAGAAGTGCCCCGAGGCAATACTGCTTGATCTCGTGGGAGACTGGGATTTTATCAGTGATTCAATTTTAGTCTTTACAGTCGGAAACATGTCCAAAAGTAATTAATTTTCAAGTTTTCCAAAAAAAAAAAAAATGTAGGTACTATCTTGGACCACGATTAATGATATAATGGTTGCACAACGAGCTAGAATAAGAACATTAAATGTGGTCCCCGAAGTGTCCTAGATAAACTGTTGATAAGAATAAAAAACTAGCGCTCTCAATATATTATCACCACGTTTGAGTTCAAGCATCAGTGTATTTAACTGCTAAAAATCATACTAGACTAATAGAGAGCGCCGTAATACAATTTTTATCAGTAAAAAGTTGAAGACACTTCTGGGGTCTCGTAATCACACCTCTTTGCGCAACCAGTATATCTTTATAATCGTGTCTTGAACACAATAAACTATTCGCATATAACAAATTGGCATTAAAACTTCCATAGTGTGTTATATTACACCAGTTTTTGAGATTACTGATATTTTATAAAAAAGAGGGTAAATGGGTACCTACTATTGGTTTCGAGTGGGTCACTTTAATGCATGTATTAATTTGTATTTAATTGATAAATAATTGTACATCTACCGAAAACGATTCTGAGCGGAGACGGTCTGTCAGCCTATACCACTATGACACTATAGGTACATCACAAAGTATATATTTTCATGATAAAACTGTTGATATTGCTATTAAAGTAATTTATTTTACTATTAGCGTATTACGAAAGGTTGATTAAATTTTTACCAAAAACATTGCAATTATTAGAAATATATTACATATATATACATTAATAGAAAAAATAAGCCACAATCAAGAAGTCGATTGATATAATTTGTATTTCAAATGGTCCAGTAGTTTCCAAGACTATTAATTACAGACAGATATACTAACATTAATTTATAATATATATATATATGTATTGATAAATTATATATTTATCAATTCAATTCACGCCTAAGTCATTGAATAATAAAGAGAGATTATAAATTATAGAACAATACATTTTGTTTTACAATGTACGAACGGCTTGTTTTAAAAAAAGTCTTTAGATTTTAAACAGTACGTAATCATAATATAGTTTTTCACATTAATGGATATTTATTTCTCTATAAAATTTGTTTTTAGTTTTTTGCTTTTTATGAACATTACTGATTTATTATATATCTTGCTAGAAATTCAGTAAGTTAACTTAAACCATTTCAATAAAATATGCTGTAAAATTACTAAGTTTCAAGTTTCAATCATTCAGATAACGACGGAACATAAATACCACTGAGTTATTTTGAGATTAATGGTTATGACAAAAAAAAATGTTTTGAACATGGTTACTTGAGATAGGGTAATTGATGAACTGAATTAACAAGTTTAAAACATAGTTTTATATATTATATAGTAGATAAGTAATCATAATGTCTACAGTTTTGTATAACAATCAATTTATACAATTTTGACTTGATTTGATATCGCTTACTTAATAACTTATAATAATTTTGAAGTATTCAATAAAATAAATTCTATGTATCTAATTAAGAAAATTAAATAAATGCAAATTTCATAAATAATTAATTTACGCATGTTATATATTTGCATTGTATTGTTCACAACAGTAGTACAAGGTGGTTATATATGAGGGGAGGACGAAAACGTTACATATACATTACCACAAAATAGGTTTTGTATGTATTAAAATCATCCCTCAACTCAACTATTTCACGTCTATTATGTAGTATGATTATGTGAACAATGCACTTATGCAGAATATATTATGAAGTAAATTAATTTAAATATTTGGGAAGCATAATGATGGAAGATCAGAAAGGGAAATGAAAAGTAGAGTAGGTCAAGCAAAAAAGACATTCCTAGTTTAGTATAAATAACTAACATCAAAAAATTCAGATCTAAAAGTATTAGAAATGTTTAATTAAAACTTATGTATATGGATTGCGGCTTTATAAGGTATTGAAACATTGACATTGAACAAAAAAAGATGAAACCACTCTAGAAGCCTTGAAAAGGTGGTATGGTGAAAAATTGAGAAAATAAAATGATCAGAAATGAAGACAAAAGAAGAAGTGTTGGGTTTAGTCAAAGAAAAAAGAACCTTGCCTAATACCTAATAATTTGAGATCAAGACGATGGAATATAATGGTTCTACGTTAAGACATAACGAATAACTCCATAACATCATATACTGGAAGTTATAATAGAAGGGAAGTGAGGGAAAGGTAGGCCAAGACCGTGTTATGTAAGTCAAGTAATCAAAGATTAAAATAATCCGAATAATATTGTTCTATTCATGAAAAGCTGTAAACCATACTACGTGTGATAGGTTAAATATCTCGATATAACCTATGAATCCAATTTGACATTCCACAATCCCATTTATAGTATAATAACTTGTAAAACTCTTCTCTTAAATGCTTTGTTGCTCACTTGTTCGATATATTCTTGAGTATGATCTAATGTCATCGGGAACCTTTATACATATAGGCAGATGTAGTCTTCAACTTGAACACGTGCAACAGAAATTTTTGATTCTTTTTGCCATTGTAATAAATTATATTGATTGCCTACCCCTCCTCCTTCCCCCTCCCACCCTCTCACTGTGATAATTTAGTATTTGAATGTTTTAGAATAAATCCCGAGTCCTGAGTCTATCGTTAGTTGATCGTAAGCGTGTGCCAACCTGGGTATTTTAGAAAAACTAATATTTGAGCAAGTTTACGTGGTAAAATTAATTTTCACCTATGAGGCTATAATTTTCTTCGTACATATAATTTTCGAGTTCTTTTATATTATGCACCTGACTTCTAAATAAATGGTCCCTTTGTCGGTGTGAAGCGAATGACATGAAAATCCGTATTTTTCTCTGTAGTGCTGTTTTCTTATTATATTTGTATCTCAATTATTTGTTACATTGTAATTATTTTTAGATTCTGAGCGGAGCGATGAATGTATTGATTTTACAATGATGTGTGTTTTTATTTATTTTTTATTTTTGTGTCTGTCATCACAGAAAATTTCCCAGTAGTTTTCAAAAGTGCCGTGAAAAACGGGAATTTTTAAGGAAAACCAATTTTCGACAAAATCGATTTTGGTTTTTGGTATAACTCTAAAATAAATGAACGTAGAGACATGCAATTTTGACCGAATGTTTATATAAGCATTTTCTACACACCCTAGCATTTCCAAAATATCCTGACTTATTTTGAGCTGTTAACGGACACTTTTAGTTTCCAATTTTTTTAGTTTTTTTTTCTATAAATGTCAATAAAATTTTATTTGTTGGGTAAAAAATCTTGAAAATTTAATAGTAGACTTCTAATATATAGTTTCAAAGGCAGATGAAAAATATTAAAAATCCGTAGTCACAATTTTTTTTTATAGGTAATCAAAGTTCAAATTTTTACAAAATACGTAAAAATGACGAAAATGTGCAATTTATTTTGCGTTAGAAATTCATAAAAATTTTTCTTTTTTAATCAAAGGTTTAAAAATGTAATATAAGATTCCTCATACGTTTAACTAATTTTATCAATAAAAAAATGTTTATAAGCAAGTTAAAATACATTTTTATGAGCATTTTAAGTTTAAATTCTTACAAGATTACATATTCACTCGATTTCTCATGTAGCGATTTTCTTATTTTGTTGCAATTCAAAAACGAATAACTAAAGATGCATGAAAATTTCACTGAATGTGTATATTAGCATTTTCTATACACCATATAATTTTGAATATATTTTGACTGTTTTTGAGCTTTTTACGGACCATTTCAATTTTCAATTTTTTTAGTTTTTTTTTTATATAAATACCAATAAATTTTTATTTGTTGGGCAAAAAATAATGAAAATGTAATACAAGGCTCCTGATATTTTGTTACAATAGCAATTGAAAAATATTAAAAATACATAGGCACACATTTTTTTTATAAGCATTTAAAATTCGAATTTTGACAAAATTCATCAAAATCTCGAAAATTATTAATCATTGTAATTAAACAATTATAAAATGGTCAGTTTATATAACTAAGGATTGAAAATTTAAAATAAAGATTCTAATAAATAGTACATACTGTAGACAAAAAATCTAAAAAATATATAAACACAGTTATTTTTTACAGACATTTTAAGTTCAAATTTGGATGAAATTACATATTAAAATCAATTTTAACGAGTAAAAGTATCTATTATAATATTTTTCTAGCATCACTAATAATTTTAGGTTAATAATTAAATAATATGAATAATATTAATTCAACTTAGCAGCTACCGTAAAATAACAATATCAATATAATTTAAAATATCCTAGACTGACATACCGTCTCTGCTCAGAATCGTTTTTCGTATACAATGATATTATATCATTGAATTCAAATTTAATACCATCCATTATACAGTGATCTACTTGTAACCTACTGTACAACAGAGTGACATCCACTTGACCCCCTTTTTTTATTTGTATTTATTTATCGTTGCTATATTCCTGTGTATAATTAATGTACCAAGTTCTCTTTATTTGTTAATCCATCGCAATTGTCCTACGGACCGTATACCTGAATGGCTGTATAAATTAATAAATAAAATCAGAGTTCAAAATTGGCTACGTTACTAGTCCTTTTTTTGGAATATAACAGTCGATTCAATAAACTGGTTTATTTGTTATTTATTTCACATAAACACAAAATATATAGTATAATACAGTCTCTGTGACTCCATCATTGTAATATAGCAGAAATTAGTTTTTAATTTAGCCGTCAGACCATATCATCTATCGTATACGGTATACCTATAACAACTATTTATCTTAAGGTATAATATGACTATACACATAAATACAATAATTAGCTATCATCTTTTTTAATAATAATAACATTTAAGCATAATATTCCATTTTAATTTGTTTAAAATCCTATGGAGTTCTAAAGCTATACGGTTTCAAATAGCATCGTTTGATGTAGACATAATTATATTAAACTACTCCTACTATTTTACATCAGCCGATTTGAATTGATTAATATACTTTACATAGATACTTCCTTAAGTAATTAAAAGTTTTTATACAATATATAATATATATATAGGTGTATTTTTATAAAATAATTTAGTTAAAAAAAGAACCGTAACTTTTCATCACTCAAATTATACTTCTAATATAATTGGATTTTCTTAGAAAACCAACAATAAACTTGATAAATGGTTCTGTACATACTCACTTGTTCTAAATTTTTTTTCAGAAAACAGATTTTATGATTTCATTCATTTCAATGACTGTGTTGAAAAATTGTTACTATACGTGATGCTGGTACCAAAAGAGTAATCAGGAATGAAACCAACAAATTATAATTTTTTCGATAACCATTACAAACTTTAAGACAGTTAATCATATTATGTATATATTTTTGTTTTTGTTAAAATAATTGACTCTTAGAATTTATATAAAAATAAATAAACAATAATGTCGTTTTAATTGTATAAAATCAACACAACACTATGACATAGGTACGACGCAAATAATGAAATAAATACCAACTTGTGTTACAATTATGTAGGAGATTTTTCGGTATAAATATTTATGCTGATAATTTGCAATACAAACATAAATTTATTTTCTTAAATATATAATATTATATTATATTATACCTACCTATATAATAAAAATTATAAAAAAAATAACAATCGGTAATTGTATGTATACATTTGCTTACCTAATACTATTATTTTATCATGGTAATATTCAATCTATTAATTTTATATGCGAGTTGTATAAAAATAATGTAGAAACAATAGTTCGCAATAGACAGTAGTTGTCAATCGATATAGAGAAATGGCGGAAAATTTGTTGGAAGACTGGTATTAAAATCCGAAACTCCCACTGGAGGAAAAAAAAAGAATACAATATTTTATATTAATAAACAACAATTAATAGTTACAAAAAATAGTTTTATTATTTATTTCATACTGCAAATTACTTTTGTATAATGTAATTAAATAAATATATAGGTAATTAATACAATTAATTCACTTATCCAACCTAAAAAATAAATAGTCTTTAAATGATTCACTGGAGTTGTTTTTTGTGTTCCAATGTTTATTTATATCTAGATCAAATACAGAATACAACTGTAGCTTATCTGAAACTGTGGTTGAAAAATCGTTAAATAATAATCAAAGGTTGTGTTCTTAAAAAAATATAAAAGATAGTAAACATTATTATACGATATTTATTCAATCAGTATACTCAAAATAATACGATAGAGAATAATATTATACTTTTCGCTAAAGTTCAGGTCATGAACTAACTTTGTAAGATTTAGTAGGAGCAAATCACCGAATTTTATTGATGTTACACTGTGTCGATGCCTAAATAGGGCCATTAAAAAATTCAAATAAACTTAATTATTATTGCAGGTTGTGTATTTTTTTACATTTTTATATTATAAATTAAAATAATGTTCAACTCATATTTTTCAAGTAAACAGTTATTCTATATTTGTTTTAAATTATTGATAGGTATAACTGTATAAGAAATACTAGTAGAAATAATAAAATATTTTTCTATTTTTCTTATTTATTTAAGCATAATGGATTGATGTTATTAAGTAATAAAATATAAAAAGCTTATTTAGTGAGGTAGGCACCTATCAATTATCATGAAATTTTTTTTTTTTTATCTCTTACCTATTTAAAGTTTAAACATATATTGGGTTGAAATGTCGTAAAGATCTGTAATAATCATAACTAAAACCAAAAAACTGTCAAAATTATTTATTAATGTAATGATTTGAGAACAAGCGCCTTGTTTTAGATAATGTTATATTATTATATCGTATGTAACATTATTATAGCCTCAGTGGACACTGATAAACGAATATGTCTTTATGTATAATGCAATACGTACGATATCAAACAGTTAATAATTTATTCATAATATGTTTATTTCAAAACTGACACTTGTATAAAATATGAGTAAATAAATATATTATTGTATTTATTAAATATTGGGAACCTATGTTTTATAATATACTACATATTATTAATATTAAAATATCATTTTTGTGTCTGATGTAAACGATGAATAAAAGATAATTATCATATACTATATGACGTATTCTATATGGGTATGTCATATGTGGTATCACGAGATATTTGTTATTAGGGAGGATCCCGAGTGCGTCCCTAAATGACCCATAGAATATTATGATGTTATGAATGCGTTCAGATTAAGATATCACCCGAATGCTTCCCAAGAAAAAAATGGTCATATTTTTTACTTAGGCATAGTGCGTCACAGTTAATTTATAGTTACCTAGGGTAAATCACAAGAAGGTGAACTGGCTTACGGCACAAAAATACTTTGTGATTCTTATTTATGGATATTATATTTTATTAAGTTTGGGTTAGCGTACTAATATTTTTTAAATATTTTTGACAGTTTCGAAAATGTTGATTATATTATACAATATTATGGCAGTTCTTCGCTCGTAAGTTTACTAACACTTATTAACTGTTCCTGAGTAAGTTGTAGTAGTGCTAAATTATTATCGAAGTTAAAATTAAATACAGTTACCCCACCTCTTCTACAGGCGTAGTAGTATAAATTAAGAATAAAGTATTATAGTTATACATTTGAACCATAATATTCGATCGCCAAATCTGTATCTTAAAAGTGTTTTGTCAACAGGTTTATCTTAAATTGGTTAATACCCATAGCTGTGGACTGAGGATGCATAATATAATTTGTTGATAAGATTGTGGACGCAATACCTAAATAGTATTATGATATCTGTCTACCCATAAAAACTAACTTACCTGCACTTGGCGATCACAATACCACAACAACAGTTGTTATTTACATGCCACTGTAATTCTATTGGTAGTTCATATTATTAAACTTGTCTACCTATACGGTTATACTTGAAATCGGAAATCACATCCGTTACACTCGCAATCCACTTGCCACCGTAATTCTATTGGAAAGTATTAATATTGGTCTTAAACATCGATTTCAATGATTATATTTAATATTATGATGCTATCTTAGTAATAATGATACAGTTGTATTGAGATTTGTGACGTTTAGTACTGTAATGAACCATCTGCATCATGTGCAGTCCGTTTTCATTTATACTCCTCGAAATTCCACTCGCAACAGAAATGTAGTACCTGCTGATTAGTCATAAAAAGTTTACACGACCCTTTCGTGTTTGGTGCATAAAACAATATTGTCAAATTACCTACTCAATTTTAAACAATTCCAGGGGTTAAATTTTCATACACTTAAAAGGTGCTCAACTCAGTTTTAACAAATTATATACTCGAGTTGACCATCATATACTACCAAAACGTCGCATGGCGCATATTAATATATTATTAATAATGTAGGTAGGTACTACGTCAAGAAAGTTTAGAAACTCTGGATTTCATGGTACGTGATGTTGACATTTTGATATTTTATTTGAAATCTTAACTACAAACTATCCTCTTTTCCATACATAATTCACGAAGACCAATGTTTGATTACCAAATTATAGAAGTGATATACCTACTAAAATTTAGTTGAAAAAAATATAAGACTAGGTAGTGTTTTTAATTTTAAATAGTTTGTTTAAATAAAAATCTTCATTAAGTTTTTTTTTATAAATTATAAATGGCATAGTAGTATAGATACTCTATGGATATTATATCACTTATTGTGATGTAATCAAATCCATTTTCCAATATTTTTAACGTTTATCAAATCTTCGTAAAAAGTATTTCGTAATTTTGTATATGTATTTTATTATTTTCATATAAATTTAAATTAGATATGCTTAATAGTTTTGTTTGATAGTTTATTTTAGATTAATATATGACATTGTATGTTTATTTATAGATTTAAAAACATTTAATATGGGTTAAGAAGAAAACGTTTTCTGCATAACATTGATCATATTATATTTATATTTATATTTAATTAACATTTATAAAATGCAATATTCTAATTTAGTTTACAAAGACTTTAAAATATGAATATTTTTTCCAATATTATGGATAATATTTAATACCATAAGTATTTAAAATTATTCAAATCTTATTTCAATGATAACAGTTTTAAATTATTTTGTATATTTTTATACTCTTTACATGTTTGCTACAAAACCCTATAGTTAATATTAAACACTCAACGTTAGCTTAATTTTCTAAATCCTTGTTATTTTTTTGAGAGTTGAAGATGTTCTACTCTTATTTTAAATAATAAACCAGTATATAATATGAGTAATAGGTATTCTTGAAGAACTTGAGAAAAATTCTTAATAGGGTAGATGCATGGGTAGGGACATGAAAATATATAACATGTTATTAATTTGTATTGCTGTTGTATTAACAAACAAACTGTTATAAAGTGTTAACTTTTTGTGTTACAAATTTACTGTTATAGAAAATAATTTATTTGTTTGATACATTCAAATAAATAATAATACTATATTAAAAATTAGTTTAAAAAAATTATTGTTTTTCTTTATGTAGGTACATATATTTTTATATATTGTATGTATATTTTGTGTATTCAAGCTTTTTCGTAAATATTAACAGAATAAATCAAATACTGGGTAGGCAATGCGTCAATGCCCAACAGACAAATATTTTTGTAAATTCAATTTTAATATATATTTAAATTAATTTTGTTTGAAATTAAATATGAAAATTAGCCTAGTTATTTTGCTATATATTACATCGTGTATTCACAGATATTCATAGTTTTTTTTAAAACTTTTTTTATTAAACCCAAGTCCGGCGATTATATGGCCATTAGCTGTTCTGTGGGATTATTAACTATGGTTGCTAAGGTTGGTACGGTAAGTTGTGGTTATGGTTGTTAAGCCAACACGTGTATGTGTGGCAAATTTTTTACTACTAGGAACTGGGTGGTCACCCATCCGAGAAATAGTAGGAGCGGGCGTTACTTACTCTAAATCGCATTGCGCTGCACCAAACCACTATTCATAGTTTGATAATCCCATAATTCACAGTTCACAATGAACTATTATTGCACATGAATACTGAATATATTAAGCTATTTATTTATAACTCATTACCGTGGAGGCTAATAAGTAATAAGTAATAATAATAATAATTATAATAGTCATTATGACCCGGGTTTTTAAACGAAAAGCATTCTAATTATTCTTAAGTACGTCAAGTATGCAGTAATATCTAACGTGCAGTATAATAGTGATAAGTTAAATTATTCGCAGTCTGACATGTACTTCCGTATTCAAAAATGTCCGTATATCTATATTGTTATGAAATACCTATCTATTTATATGTTTTTGTACGGAGAAATGGTAATAATTGGACGATTCAAATGTATGGAAATGTTTTTTTTTATGATGTATAAAATAGTAGGCACGCGTAGGTTTTTTGTTTTTCTTTGACGTGTATTAAATGATATATTTTAATTCAATATAATATATAGATAGGTGATAAATGAAAGTTAACGCGTTTGGGGTAGGTATTTGCATTTCTAAAAGCCATCTTATCAAAGTTTAAATGATAAAATACAATTAACGATTAGACCTTTGCTTTAATCAATAATAGAATCTAAATTTTCGCGTCTGGAGATAAAATATACACTTACTTGTAGATAATATTGTAGAAATTATCATATCATCAGGAACTGCATAAAAATACATTGGAAACTAGAGAAAACGCTCATTTATTCTGGAAATTGAATTAATTTACCATAACACGTAAAAAGGAAAAACACCGATTAAGCAGCCACCTTCTATGTGTTATTAAGCTACAGAAACAATACATTTTTATGTGAAGTACCTACCTGCGAAAATGAAAATTGAGTGCGCTGCGAATCTAAAATGAAACGCGGCTTTAAAGATTTATGTGTTTGGAAAGACAAAATTGTTTTGTTATACGCTTTGTACTAATATTTATTACAATGTACGCGCTCTGTAAAAATGAACATATAAGGTGCATGCTATGTGTAGCTTGTACTCACTCTATAATGGTGCAAACGACAGACGGTCAGCGTTTAGAACTTGAATATAAAGTTATGGTGTAGAATTCTTGACCAGAATTGGTTTTTTTCATTTTTTTTAATGAATTGACTATAACAGACATTATGCAAAAATTGAATAGATGTACACGTTTCATTTAATCAATCATAATAATTTGGTCAAACAACAATGACCTAATGTGAGCTAAACAATTATTACAAACATTGTGTATCGGTTCGCGTACAAAAAGACGTGTCTTAGGTATAGCAGGCGTGTGTTATTTCGTTAGTTACCAGAAATAAATGAACAATTATTTATGTACCTATATGTATTGTTTTGTTAAAAGAGTTGCGTTAATTTGAGTTGCAGTGAATTCTCTTTATATCCATTTATTCGGTTACTAAAACACGTTTGCTGTGGTACACACAATATTATGACATATGTAGGTAATGTTTTTTATTTTTGCATACTCGATTGAAGAAATAATAACAATAATAGTAGAAACAGACAACAAAAACAACGCCAACACACACACACACACACACACACACACACACACACACACACACACAAAACACAAGCTGTTCAGAGCATGTGTGGCCGTTTCCATTCTCTTGCGGGTGCATCTGTAAACACAAGGCTGTAAAATGGGTTCAGGACTTGCGCGGGGTTGTTGCAAGGCAACACAATGCGAGAGCACACGTTTAAGGTTGCCAGTCCGGTGTCGCCGAGCGGTTAACCAAAATGTCCAAAGCGCTTATGTTCACGATCGTTCCGTATTCGTTTCAAGTTACGAAGGTGTTTACGCGTCGAATTCATTTTTTTTTCGCACACATAACACAGGAACAGACGATTAATTTGTATTATACGGTTTCAAAATGTTTGAGACGTCCCGTAATTCAAACTGCGTAAGTGAATATTATAAATTCCAATTCAATACATTGGTGGGTAAACGATAGAATATAATCCTATATTTTATAAAACCAATTTTATTATTTAAAGCTTAATGAATTTGTGTTGACAAGTTATCTTCATTGGAAATTCATATTAATTAGAAATTAAATAGCATGCAAAACATTCTAACATAAGTTGCAGAGATAACCAATGTTAAAAATATTAAAGAAAAAATATTAGATAAAAAATTAATTAAAATCTTCTTTAAAATTAAGCGATGTAATCATCAGTGAATAATGTATTGACATTTAAAATAAAAATGTGTATGTTAATAGTACAATTTGTAGAATATTTATCATTCATCAGAAAAATATAAATTTTATTAGTGAACGTTTACAATTTATTTTACATATTTGTATAATGTTTTTTTTTCTTTTCCGGCTCTCGATACCACGTAAAAAAAGTATACATTATGGGTAGTATTAATATTTGATGTGTTTTGTATTATGTTATATTTAAATTAAATTAAAAGTTTAAACCAATGACTAGGTTGAGATTAATTAATTTAATAAATGTTATTATATAGACTTAACTTATAACTTAACAATAAAATTGTCTAACGTAGAAAATTAAAGACTTGTAAAGGTTACAATAATATGAAATAACTAGTGTATAATAATAATATTAATTTAAATAGTGACAATATCTATAATATACTATTTAATTAAATTCAACAAAAACAAGTCTTATAAAAAAATGTTTATTTAATAAACTTTATTATAACTTTTACACTAAACTTTAGTGACTAAAGAGTTCAAAGTTGTACCTGTTAAATAATTAATATTTGATATATTTAATTACTCATTTTTTTTTTTTTAAGTTTTATATTTTAAATTTTGATTAGATTAGAAACTTGTTATTTCTTTAAATATTAATGTAGTCGTTTAAATAAAATAACTAATTCTTTTTTATGCTTTGTTATTTTCTAATAAAAATAGATTTTTTTATTAATACATATAACATTTTTTTTTTTTTATTAAATTTCCATTATTTTTTATTTCGTACATTTTATGAAATGGTAAAATATCACAATATTTATGAAATTATAATAAAATTGAAAAATATGTCATGAATTCTGATTAAGGTTAATGTGATGTTATAGTACGTTAGTTAGGTAAATTAATATTTATACATGTATATTATCTAGTAAGATGTGTATTATGATTTAGAATAATAATATACAAGTTGTACCTACATTCATTTTAATTTTTTTAATTTTGTAACACCATTGTTTGACGATAAAATATATTTTAAGATAAAAGATAATAATAATATTTAAAACGAGGATTTAAAAATAAACTATGTGATGACGCTCTACTGTATAGTAAGTTTTGAGTGTACCTCTTTATTGAGTATGTACACAGCTGTAATGGATGTGTTCAATTAGAATACAATGATAAATCATTGCTTATGAAAAACAAATCTAAGCGAAAGCTGCCTGTCAGCATATATTTCCAAAGATAAAATAGGTATTTTAAAAGAAAATATTATTGTTAGTACTAATTATTTTTATACAAGACGTACATAATACGGTAGGTTGAACTAATTTTTTATAAAACTCATTCCCATAAATTATATAATACAATCATTTTTAATAATATTATTTCATTTACTATATTATAAGGCATTATAAACTTATAAGTCAAGACAAAAGTGTCATGGAATGGTCTGTATTAGACCCTATTAAAATATTAATCAAAATATTTTGAAAATTAAATTGTGTCTATTAAATAAATTACATGTGAAGGTTCAAGTTTCTATGAATAATATATTTTGTGAATAACAACAAAATAACCAAAATCATAATTTTTTGTCTGCATACAATATTGCAAAATTTAAACTTGGAATGTCTAAAAAAAAAAATAGGCGTAGAATGTTTTCTTAACATTTTTAGCCTTCAAAAAAAAAACAACTTATGAGGAAGCTATTGTATAACATTTTCAAATCTTAGTTATTAAAAATATTAAATTATAAAGATTTTAAACTCCAAAATGATTCTAAAATTTCCTGTGACTTTGTCAAAATTTCTCGTGACTATTGTCAATTTGAACTTTAAATGTTAATAAAACTAAATCATACTCGATGTTTTTGTCAAGAGTCAGTTTAACCTACCGAATAATAGACAAATGAATGAATAAAAGTTATGATATATTTTTAGAGTATATAAGAGGTGCCAGTCGGAATCGTTTTTTATATAATTATATGGTATTATCGGATACAAATTGAACACAATTTCACAGTGATCTGCTATGACGAGGTACACTCAAAACATTTTGTACAGCAAGAGTGAATTCCACGGATTCTTTAAAAGTAAAAAATATTAACTATAGCCAACAGCTCATTACAATATTGTAATGCAAATTAAAAATACTAAATTAAATGGTATAATGATGCAGCAATTGTTATAACCAATGATTTTATTCATTATATGTATATATATATATTATACGTTAAGCTGTCAGTATTATAATACCATTATAATTTCATGTTTGAATTCAATGTTTTGTTACCGCTGAAAAAATAAAACCATTCAAACATCTGGTTTATTGTTTAATACTTTTAAAATGCACATAATTCGAATTTTTGAATTTCCAAACATTATTTATATCTTATTTAGAAAAAAAAACATGGTATATTATTATTGACTCATATAATTTAATTTGATACATATCACATCGTATATTAATTTTTTTTGTACAAAATTATTAGGTATGCTTACAGTAACTTGTAAATTCAAAACGGAACACAATTTCTAATAACAATTTTATATAAAAGATATCAATTTTAAAGTCGTTTAAACTGTGCTTTAAATTGGAAGGACAATAAACGTTAAATATTTTAACAATCTGGTTATTATTTTAACACGTATCTATATTTCAATATACATTTTCATACAATCAATTATGTCGATTTAAAAGAAGCAATCATTATTTTTCAATTTAGTTTTTATTCAATTATTTCAATAACTGTACTTGTTAGTTTTAGGTTTTTATCGATATTATTATAATTATGTTATTGGCATTATATCTGAGAAGCAGTGGACAGTTTTTTTAAGATATTTTTCTCTATTTTGCTTATTAATTTCAAAACATAAAAAAATGGTTATCCTTTATTTATTTTAGGGTCAGGAACGCATTTTATCCTAATCATATATACATAATAATAAATATTATACACCACTGAATTATTTGAATAAATTTCCGTAATAAAATATACATTATGTAATACCTAAAACCTATGTTAAAATATAATTAAAAAACAGTTTTTTTTTTTTTTAATGAATACTATTAAAAACTCATAAGAACATTGTCTATTTTAAATATACTTAATCTCCATCGTTTTAATAAAAAACTAATATTTTTGAAACTTTTACATAATTTTAATAAATATTGTATGTTCTCAAATATTTAATATTTATTTTTCGGCTTTTGGCATTTTTAGAATAAAATATTATGCATCCACGCAACACTTTAGGACGTAAATCAATAATTCTTTTTTTTACTTTATACTTTTTGGTATTTCGTTAAAATGGGCATCATTGTATAAAGTTAAAGTGATAAGTTTAGATGATAAGTAAAGGAATTTTCAAAATTCCGAGAACATCACGCATAAGTCATAAGTAATGTTCTAAAGAAAATACGAGTCAGTCAACTCAATAATATAGATAGTAATTATTGTTGTATTACATTTATTTACATGTTGTAATATTAGTGGAATATCATGCTTTATTTTATTTATAAAAGATTATGATTTATTATTTTTTTGCATTGGGCAATTATTACAAAATATATAATATTATGATAAAAATTAAACGTATTTTATTTATGTTGTATTAAACTCATTAGTCGTTTAAATTAAGCTATTATCTTTCTTTTGAATGGTTCGTAATTAATGTTTTATTTTAGATTTCGAACGAAGCAATACATTTTATGGTTTTACAATGATGTGTGTGTGTGTTTTTTTTGTGTCTATCATCGCTTTTCAGGAAAGTAAAAATCAGTGTTTGAGGTATGAAATATTTAATTTTGAAATATTTCAAAAAAACTGGAACCATTGAAAATTTTTATATCATAAATGGAATTTATCTAGATAAAAATAAGAATACATTTATCTTGATAATTATAATTTATTTACATTTTTTTTGTATTTTTATTTAGTATTTTTGTATTGTTAGATTTTATATCAGTATAATGACATAACGATATAATATTTGTAATAACAACGGATTAAGACTTTAATTTTAATCATACCTACCTTAAAACCTATATTTTTTTTGAATATGTAAATATGAAACATTTTTTTCATTTATACCAATAGCAGTTACCACTATGGAGTAGTTAGTTGACTCTTTATTAATATAATATTTATACTCCAACTTAGTTATAAAATGCATACAGCAATAAATAAATAGTAATACATACATTGTAAAACAAATAAATCAAGAAAAAAAATTATTAATTTATATTATCTCAAGGAAAAGTTGGTTCTAAATAAATTTGATCAAATGCCCATGTATGCACTAAATAGCCATTTAGTGCTTATTTTTATTCGTTGGATCAAAAAACTGTGACAATTTAATACATGGATCCTGATATATTGTTACTATAACAGTTGAAAAATATTAAAAATACATACGCACAAATTTTTTTTATGAGCATTTAAAGTTTGAATTTTGACAAAATTCATCAAATTTAAAATTTAATTATTATTTTTGTAGTTTAACATTTATACAACGTTCAAGTTTTATTGCTTTGAAACAAGGTTCTACGTAAAAAAGTGACTAAATTACTTCATTCACAATAATATCATCAAATAAACTTATAGTAACATCATAGTCTGACTGACCGTCTTCGCTCTCAATCGTTTTTCATACCTATACAATGATATTATAACATTCAATTTAAATTTGACACCATCTATTACAGTGACCCATCTGTAAACAACATTACGGATGAGTGACACTCACTTGCCCAACTTATTGTAATTTATTTGCTGAAAAATAGGTAGCCGAAACTGCTTGAATATTATATTTTTTTCACTAGGTTAAGCTTGAATTCCCAATACACTCGTAAAAAACACTTTTATAATGATGTTTGATTAAAATTTAAAATGAAATTTCAACACCATTTGTTTTGTTGTTTTTGGTTTGTCCGGATTTTAAGCCCTTATAATGAATGGAAATTGTGAATCGTTTGACAGATAATTGTTAACACGTCATATCAACACTACACATTTAGTTTATATTATCACCGTTTGAAAAAATTAAGAAAAATTTTAATATTAAGATAAAGTTTATTTTATACTGTAATTTATATAAAAAATTTCTGTGAAAGTATCTATTTGTTTTATTACGAAATAAATTTTGTACAAACAAAATTTAAAACTAAATATTACTGTGATTACATTTTAAACAAATACACATTTGACTTTGAAAAACAAATGAATGCAGTTCTTGATGTTTAACTTACTAGGTAAAGAATTATCAATCAACTAGGTAGTTAAGAAAATGTTGAATTGTATTGCACTTGTCCATTATTATTATAATCTATTATTAGATATTCAGCAAAACAAATATACAATTTATGATTTAATGAAGGCCAAATATATATATTTAAAACTGTTTGAAATCAGTTTATTATTTTTACTTAAAATAAACTCATTCGTAATTGCCTATATTTTTTTTATTTTTGTGAAGCTTGTGGAATATGTGAATAACAGCATGTTTGAAAGTTAATGTTTTAATTCTTGTCCATGTACATTACTTTTCTATTAAAACAATATTAACAGAATTGGGAATATAATTGTTTTTTAGATTATGATTCTGGACGAATAATTTATCTGAAGTAGCTGTTTTTCTTCTCAATAAGAAAGAATAATATGTATTTAACAATATTTAATATTATATGTATTATATTGTGCAGTGATAATAATATAGGCAGGCACCTAATTAAAATAATAATTGCATGATTGGTTTAATAAATTTAGTTCTTTTATTGCAAAATAAATATATTTCCATTTAGAAAATAATAATAATTGTCGTTATCTGGTATAATAAAATATTAAATTCCTTTAATAATAATTTATAATCATTAATTATACTATAATTGTAGACCGGCGTGATGTATAGGCAATATTGGTACATCGGTGTATACTTACATGGTTGTATTCGAAATGTTTCTCGCGATTTTATTGTTAATGAACTGTTATACAAGAATAATAATTATTATACTTAGTCACAGTAACAATACCACTTCAACACCCATGTCAACATGCGTGACTACTTTTTAATTATAAACAATCTCAAATTTTCGGATTTCAAATAGCATGATAACAGTTTGACTGTTTCAGTTATACCACATTTATATTTTGACAACGAATCCATTAATCAGTTATAATATTTTATTATTTCGAACACCATTTCTTCTAAGAATAAAATATGTATAATGTTGTGGTAAATATAATAAACGATTGAATAAGACAGTAATAATTCCTATTTTGTCGATCCGCCGAAAAAAAAAACCAATATAATAATTATAAATTTATTTGTATTTTGTGTGTGTAGACTGTGGATAGTGAGGTCGATAAATATGACTGCTCCTATCAACATAAAAACATACTAGATTGACAGTTGAAATATGGACTATGAAAAACAACTCTAATTTTATACGAATAGTAAATCTGGGTTCAGTTGAATGCGGTGAAGACGTGGTATTTTAACTGAAAATTAAACACATTTATCCAAAGGAATTAAAAAATTAAAGCCTAACAATTTATAATTAATCATTATTTTTTTTTTTAGTTTTCTTTAACTATTTTACAAACCAGTCAGTGAATAGAAATTATATTGATGGAGTTGACACCGCTATAAGAACCATGTTCCACTGTCCAATAATTTTTATAATAAGGAAGATTAATTATGATTATAATTTATTGTTAACATCCTATCTCAAATTCGTGTAATCTAGAAAAAATCTTTTAGTTTCTGAATAAATGATAAATGAAAAAATGTTGTTAGTTCAATTTTTTACAAATGGTAAATCCCAGAAATCTTAATGGTTATAACGATTTATTGTTCCTGTAAAATTGATAATGATAATAATAAGTATTTGTACAGGATTTAAAATATTTTTGTTCCAAAAATGTATTAAATATTTTCTAGTTATGTGTAATGGATATTGCGACTTTAAGATATTTAGTAGATTTTAACTACAGTGATCGTTGTTTGAAAAAGAGTAGAGAGAATTTATCATAGATTTAAAATCTGTTTGAAAGTTTTGTAGCTGTGAGCCAATATTGATTTATAGGGTTTGCGTGGCTTAATTTTGTTCTATTCTCCCGGTTTTATTGGTTTTTTTTTTTAAAGTTTGAAAGAGGATATTATATTAATATGATACCAATCAAAATAATATTTTTAAACTCCACGCAGATGTATTTTAGAAATTTAAAAGAGGCATTACAATTATTTTAAAAATAATCACAATTGCACGAAATCTTTTTTTCTTCTTTATTTTTGTGGCTTAAAAATTAGCGGTTATTTTTTCTATATTTCACCCAATGCGGATATTATCCAAAATTATTTATTATAGTATAATATAGTTTTACAGTTATATGATTAACTTGACCATTATCTTAACAGTTCAGGCACATATAGATTATGGTGGATTAAATGAGGTTTTATTTTTATCTATGCGTACCTATATTATGTTACTATGTTGGCTATATCAACTATTAATGTATTAATTATTATTCTCAAAAACAAGTTTTGTCGTTGTTGTTATGTAGATAACATTAAAATAAGATTTTTGATTTTTTGATTTTATTATATTTAATCATTTCTCGTGAAATTTAACATCAAGATTTTGAATTGTGTCTTCACTTGTATTATCCAGCACCTAGCGTCTATAATTCGTGTTGTAGGCAATTACTTATTTAACTCAAGAATATTTTTTACCCTCAGAGTTAATATTTTTTTATAAATATTTTGTTCTCGTTAGGATACCTTGTCTTATATTACTTATTATTTTCCTTCTGTACCAACCAGAAATCAACTAACGACTTCAAATGCTGTAAAAGAAAAATATCTTGCAAAATGTTAGCATCTAACATCATTACAAATTATATAAACATTATTAATATGCTTGTAAAAAAAAAACCCTTTTTGCTTTTATTATAGTATAGTAGTTTAAGGTATTACATTTTTTTTAAAAATAAATTCACATTTCAAATAGGTACAGTGCCTGAATTTGCATGACATACCACATATCCGCTTATTAAAACTAACATTATTGCACATATTGTGTTGTATAACATTGAATATAGTATAAGTACATATTTTATAAACATTGATGATTATTCTGAATATTTTTGTGAAATTAAATATTTGTAAATACGATGCTATTTGTAACCTTTGAGGTCTTAATTCCATTATTATTCATGTTCTACATTTTATTTTAATAATCAGACATTCGTTTGATTTTCGGAGCGCTTAGTAAATATATTTTTTTCTGAATTGGTCATTATTATATTTTGATGAACCATTTAAACTATTTTCTTATATAATATTTTTATATGTTTCACAACTAACCTGTTCAATAATTTATAGCTATATTATTTTTAGTGCGACCAAAACTACCATTGTAAATATGTCTGAATATAGCGTATAACAATAATATAATATACAAAAGACTAAAAGAGTAAGTTCGTTATAAACTATAATTTCCAACTTACAGTTGTAAAATCTGTACAGTAGTGTATATATAATAAAAGTATAATATTTTTACAGAAATTGCCATCAATGTCAGTTCTATATGAAAATCTGTTTCACAGTAATTTTTCTAAAATATTTCATAAACCATATTTTTATTTATTTTGCAATTGTAATGGTACAGTGCAGAAACATTTTTTTTTTTTAATGGAAACAAATATCTAAACTTCAAAGCATTTAAAAGTATAAAAATCTTAAAAAAATATTTTTATTTACATTGTTCACACCATAACGGAACTTCTTAAAATTACAAAAATACGTAAAATAAAATATTAAAATTTAAAACATTATACGTAAATCTTTTAAAAACATTACTTCATATACACGCTTATATTACACTAAACTATTTAAGTGAAATAACTTTTGCGACTAAATAATCTACTTCAGCAGGATTTGTACATTTAATGAATATTTTTTTAACAGATTTAATGGTTGATACTTGATTATTCAACACATTTAATTTAAGTACTTCATTTAGAACACCTATGATGGGTGAAAACTTAATTTTTCTTTTATATTCTTCATAATGAGTTTATTTGATTTTAATTACAAATTCAAAATGAGTCCTCAGTAGCCGAATATTTTTGGTTATGGCCACCCACATAATGATAATGCCTTCGTGTTTTTCGATATAGGTATTTACGGGTGTAATTTATTATAATAACTATAATCGGTTATAGTTATATACCAATATCATATTTAAATATAATAGCCGCACGGGTTCGTTCATTTAAAATTCATTTCTGAGCATAAATATATATTAAACATAGACGTGTATTATACTATTATATAATTAATTAGCCATTACTCATTATGCTCATTATAGTAATGTAATGAATCATACAATTATCAGTTCGAAAACATTGACGGTTATCCTTGGAGAACCGACCGTTTTCTCGTAATCATACTATAAAAAAAACTCGAATCAAATTAATTATATTTTTGTTAATTTCATTTGTTTATGACCAACTGTGTAGGACGTAAATAATTCATCAAAATCAACTATCAATAGGTAGTATCTACAGTATGATAAATTATGTGTTTTGGTTGAATTTTGGAAGATTTTTTTTAATACTAAATTAATGGTTCATTCATTTTTTTATCAATAATATACATTTTTACAATGGTAACTACTGTCTTACAATAGATATAAGTTTATTAGGCTTACAATTATTAATTATGTACTTGACAGTAGTAAAAGCATAAAAAGAATTGTGTTAAAATAACCAGAAACAAACACTACACTTAGTAAAACATATTTTCATAAAATATAAATAAACAATACAAACACATCAGGGCAGAAATGCACTTGCTATTTTTAATACAGCTGAAATTGAACGTACTCATTGTATTTAAGATGTTTGCATTATTAAAATATTATAGCTTTAAAAGTAAACTATAAATTAATGTAAAGCGTTTTACCAAATATAAAAGTGATAGTACGATGATAATGGTTCTTTATTGTAAACTTTTGTCTGCATTGTTAATAATAATTGTCAAACTCTTTTCTGTATATTTTGTTTGTAATATTTAAAATATATACAACATGTTTATGGTTTAGAGGGTTTTATATTGAAATTATAATACAACAATTTAAAATGTAGATCCCTTAGCTAAGTATTTTTCTGATGCTTACTTTATTTTAATTATAAGTATGTGTGTCGAACAGGTCTTATCAATACTACGCTGTTATGTAAGGATAATAAACCTTTTTCTAGTTACGAAACAACACTATGCAATCAAGGTTTAAATTACGTCCCTATAAAAAATGTTTTTCAAGGTAGTGTGATTTTAAAAACATTAACTAAAATTTCTCATCAAACGATTTTCCTATATTGTTGTAATTAAAAAATGAATAATCGTAAACTCTCAGAATTATCACCAATCAGTTTATGCATATATTAGCATTTTCTTTAGGAAAAATTCAATTTTCAACATTCAAATATAAAAAATAAAATCATAAAAATCAAACGATTGTGCGTTAAAAATGTATATAATTTTTAATTTTAAATAAATATATTTTTGGGTTGGGTAAAGGTTTTTATTTTCTAACCGATTTCTAACCGTAAAGCATTGTTTATCATCATAAAAACGAATACAATGTAATGATTACCAAATCTTCATTAGGTTAATACATAGTAATATTAATACTTATTAATACATATTTACGATTTATAAATTTTCATCGAGTAGCGTGCTAGTTTATGTCCCACGATCACCACTTTTTATAGATTAGGACTGATAAATTTAACACGAGGTTCCTCTAGGGCTCGGAAGTTGTTGCATGTTTTCATTGGGCTATTCAATTTATTGCTATGTAATCTTTAAAATATTTTCACAACAGTATGAAGAATATATTAAAAATATAAAGTGCATATTTTTGAATATCTAGTGGTTTTGTAGTTTTAAGCTCATATATCTTAATTTTTCCATTTTTTAGAGCACATTTAATGATTAATGATAAATTGATAATAAAATATGAAAATAATGCAATAAAAAAATATTTATATATTTATTTGAAAGTTTTAATTAGGTATAATTAAATCACGGCTCTCAAATCCTAAGATTTTTCTAATTTTTAATTATGCTTTACAGGTATACAATTTAATGGGAACATTTTAAAAGAAAATTAATTTTTATTCGAGAACATTTTTCAAGCTATTTATTTATTTGATTGTATCTTATATATTTATACCTAACAATCATGTTTTGTTTAGTAAAATATATGTACTGTTGTAATGTATAATTTTGTAATATATTTTTATTTATGAAAATATTGCATTAAAATAAAAATAAAAAAATAAGAATATATTTTTAAAGTATATTTGTACTTTTTAAAGCTCATAAGTGCATGCATATTTAGGACTTTATAAGTGCATTAAGTTCCGAGCTTTACTCATAAGTAGTCCATACTGAAACAAATAAATATAAAATAATAGGTATGTATTTTTTATGGACATTTGAAGTCCAAAGTTTTAAGGAAATTAGATATTTAAATAAAGAACGATGGTTTTAGTTATCTTGTAATTCATAAACATTCATGGGAAGTGGAAACTTGAAATTATTAGCGTATATTACATTGTATTTCTACACACAACACGGTACCTTAACACATACATATCAGCGACTTATTCTCAATAATGAAATACTATTTTCTACTTATATTGTTATCTACGTTCCCCCTTTTTTAATATCAGGTTTATATTTTGTTAATTTTAAACGACGTATTTTTTAAAGAAAAGCTACAGAATTAGCTTTACCCATCATTATATTATCTTCCTCAGTTTTGATTTCATCAGGTTCGTGGGTTGTGAAAAGTTAACTTTCATAACACTATTTATTGATGCGAAAATTGAAGAGTTTAAAGTTTTTTTTCATTAAATGCAACTATGCAAGATCGAACAATGAAATAAAAATATTTAGACGTGGCATTAAAATTTGGCAAACGTGCCAACTCTGGCACTTAATCCATAGCCCCCCTCCCCAGCAGTGTAGTGTGTAGTCTTAGGGAGCACGTTAGATTGGTTGCATGCTGTACCTATGTAGCATAAAACGCTGGAAAACAGATTTCAAGTGTAAAGTAGCAAAAAGATTAAACTGTATTTAAGTTGATATAATTTTCACAATATGTAATATTAAGCTGTTTTTCTTTGCCAAAAACGTAGCTTTTAACGTTTTTGATAAAATTTGACTGTAATTGCATTGTAATATAATGTGATGAATATAAGTTTTGTATTATAAAATACAAAGGTCATTAAAAAAACATGATTATATTACAAAATATCCGCATTCATAATTTAAACTCAATGCGTAAAATGCCTTAACGGGGTATAACTATATAAGTTTTGCATTCTTATTCCTCTTTTGAAAATAAAATACCACTAAAACAATTTCTTTTTTTATGGGCTTAGTTTATAAAATGTTATGTCTAATATTAGGTTTAAACTGACGTTTTGATGAATAATGGTTCAATGTCCATTCGTATATGAAATGCCCCTTGCATATATATGTCATTCTAAATGTAACGTATCGTAATATTACAAGACGTCTAAAAAAATAATGAATTTACCTTCAATAAAATTTGGCATTTCCCACTTACATATTATTATCATTCAAAATTATTTATTGTATAAAAATTAATATTATAGTGATATTATATACCATAAAACAATTCATTTTATGGCAAAATAAAACTTTGTAATTGATTATAATATTATAAACAAATGACGTAATAAAATTAAGCACTTTTATTAGAAATTAATTCAAATATATCAATTCTTATTAGCTCCTATCACAGATTCGATTACTTTTCAATACTCATATATAACCTTAACTATTTATTTCATCAATTTATATTCATAATATACCTACATTATATTATATTTTATGAAAAAAATTAAATTTCTCTTTATTTCATTTTGTTTCAAGTGTTAAAAAGGAGTCAAGTTGATAATTTACTGTCATTAGTAATATTAATATTACACTGTGATTTCGAATACTTCGTTGCTTAAAGTGGTATTGCAATCATATATGATTTTTATATTAATTTACAGACAGTGATATTTGTCTTTTTAAGTCAAACGGTTCTACTTATCGACTCTAGTCTATAACCTGGTAATTTCAATAGTCCGTGTTATCTCGTATTGATATAATTTCGTAGTACAGCTCTTCAGTGGGTACTTACATAAGTAGTACAGTTAGTTCACACCTGAAATGGATTTCAAAACGAATAGTTCATAGTGTGCCCAAGTTAGGGTCCCAAACAGTATAAATTCATCGTGGTGTCACTTGTAAGTAATATTGACTAATTATTTTAAAAATGCAGCGGAAGTCGTCCTGAATGAAGTGTTAAATAGTGAATACAACGAGATCGTAGATATTCTTCTTGGATGATTTGGTAGGCAGGCACTTAAAACGACATTTGACGGAAATTTAATGACTTTTAAGTGTTCAGGTGATTAATCCTGATGAAAATTAAAACTTTCAGAGTGTCTACATAATCATGGAGTGGATATTATTAGTCCGGTTAGGTATAAGATAAATGACCCTGTAAGCCATTTTTATAGTCAGTATTTTACCTATATTTTATTTATTCTTATCTTATATTTGTGATTGTGTAGTCACATATTTAAAATATTTATACACATACATGTTGAGTGTAGGTATTGTATGAATTTCCGAATTTTGAAAACTATTGGCACTCCTGTATCAGTAACACACTTTAATAATAAGTATATTTACTCAATTATACGTATAAGTTTTTTCAAATTATCAAATTTTGAGAAATATTGCCATTTCAGTTATTCCCATAATCACTATTATTTCTGTTATGTAGAAAAATTAGAACCCTATATCTAAACTATTCTCAGACTATATTGATCATAACTAGATTAATAGATTACCTATAACGAAATAGTGATTAATAATATATTTAGGTATGAAGCAATCCAGATTATAAAACATGATTCAAATTACTTTTAGTTACCTAGTAATGATGATTGTATATCTTATATGTGAGTACCTATCATATTTACACAGACAGTTCGCAAAACTATTTTATAGACAGTTTTCGAGCAATTCTAATTTTGGTATTTTGATTTATAATAAGTTTATAATAAATAAAGATGTTTATATTTTTGCAAAAATTAATTCAAAAATAATTTATTTAACTGTATATATTATGATTTATTAGTTTCTTACAATTTGCTATGATTATAGAAATATATTTAGACGATCAGAAGATTCATATTTGATTTTAATATTTTAATGATTAAGTTTTTAAACTAAAAGTGTAATATACATTAAATAATGTTGCTTTTTATACTATAAATGATGCACAGATTCCAAAACCTTCAGTTTAAAATGTTCATGATTTTTTATTTTTCACCCATTTATTTATTAATTTTTTTGTGGTTTAAAATGAAATGGATTTATTTGAATATACATTTTCAAGAAATTATACAGTATGATTATAAATGGGTAATAACCTAACTTATTGTAAAAAATATTCAACATGATTAATAGCCTCATGATAAGATTATTATATGAGCAATGCACAAGTTGATATACATATTAAGTAAACTATAAAATGTATATCTATTTAGTATAATTATTTATCTGAAAGACTATGTTTCATGAATTATATTTTAAGCACCTTTCTTTTCACCACAAAACGAATAACATTATTATGTGGTTAATGACAAATCGTATGCCTAACAATAAATTGGTTGAACTCATTGAGATAATGTAATCATAACAACTATTAACGGTCTTAAATTTAACCATTAGGTAGCATATTGTCAATGAATTTATGCCAGTAATCTAATTATTTGGGTGATGAAGGTATAGTGATCATATTATTAAATTTATTCAGAACACAGATTCAGTTGAGTTTAATCAGAAAAACGGGGGAAATAGCTCACCACTTTGGTGTTTTGTAGGTTTCGAGAGTCCTTCGTCATTGATTAAGTCACTGTTATCAACAGCGTATGTTAAATTTGAATTTAATGAGAAATCATTGCATACGAAAACGCGAAGACAGTCTGTCAGACAACATATTACTATGTATATTTTATGGTATACGTACTTATTTGCTATTAATTAAATAACGAAATAACGTATTTTAGTATCTATTAGTATAACAGTAAGTAGAATTAACTTTGACGGAAAACATTGCATTTTTAAATGTAATTTTCTGTAGGTATAGAATATAATAATATACCTTAAAAACTTTCATGTTTCCACGAATAACATTTTTATACTACAAAAAATAACTAAAACGATTAGTAGTTATTCTTTCTTTGAATATGTTATACATAATTATGAATTATGAACATCCCAATAAAGGTAATCTATTATATATTATTCTCTTATATTATCTTCATATTTATAACAGTTATAATGTATAAGTATATGCATGAAAACTAATCCATTGATTTTTTTTACATATGATGTGTTTACGGCCTGTTATGGCATAAGATATTCAATATCACGTACAATACGTCCCAATTTAGAATCCAAACTTTCAACTCACACAAAACCCATGTAATATAAATCTCTGTTAAGGCCCATTTGAACAGATAGTGTACACATCTGGGACCGTATCAAACAATCTCAGAGCTATGCGTGTATCCAGACTACTAACCAACTTATTGCTTCTGTCCCTGGAAAAATGTGTAACAACTCTCTAGAGATGAAGCATGTAAAAATAGAAAATGTTCACTGACTAGCAACTAAATATCACAGAAAATGATATACCCGACCTAAATCTCACTCCGATTAATTTGTCTGAAAGTATTTGCGCTATTAAATAATTCCTTCGGTAGTTTTATGTATTTAATTAATCAAAAACAAAATAAAAGTTGTTTAAGCCCCGAAAATATGATTTTATAGATATAAAATTACTACGAACCGTGTTGTATGACGTATTTGTATGTATTTCACTTTAGTTAATTAATCCGTGAAATATCTGTTTGTTGTTATTATACGTCATACAAAGTGATATTTTCAGGAAGAAAATAAAATAAAAAATGTTTAACGTGATATGACGAATCTGATTTAATTTTTTTATGTAATTAAAATTTTGAAACTAAAATACTACAGCATATAGTAAAATAATATTTTAAAATAAAAAAATGCTAGTTCATTTTTACGGTCTACACAACATCTGATAATAATGTATATGCAATTTCATTAATCTTCCAAAGTAAAAAGTGAAATGCCCAAAATATTTCAAAATGTTTTTATGCTTTTATATTATGTGATAATTTACATCGGCATATTATGATTTAGATACGTTATCTCGCTTTTCTTTTAAATATGACTCGAGACACACTATTAAGGAAAAAAATGTTTAAACTCGAGTTAATTTATGAAATTGCATGTTCCGTAAAGATATATTTTAGAACTTCAATAATCGATAAAAATAATAATCAATGTATTTTTTTCTATATCTTACAGATAAATACAGAAGAAGAACTGATATCAGAAAGAAAAGTAAAAAAAATACAATGAATTTAGCATATACATCACAAGACACTAAAAAATAGGTAACCTGCAACAAAATTATTAAGAATAATATAATATACAACACTATGTAAGATATTTTAATCTTATTTTAAAAACGACTCAATAAATATAATTATTTAGAACCTAAATGTATCTATGATATTATTTCTTATGCTAGGTCCTACGTAAACACATTGAATACGATTACGAAAAAAAAAAAAAACAATACTTGTATTTCATTGCATCGGACGCAATTCGAACAGCATGTTACTAACCTAACCAGCATGGTCAGAATATCATCGTAAGTATTCGTCGTGTTTACGTGGGTCGTATCAGGATGATGATGTACAGTAATATATATATACATAGGTAGTTCAACTAGAAACCGATAGAAATATAGAATACAGTCGGAGTGTTTAAAGTAAATGTTACTGTTTTCAAATTAAAAAGTATTTGAATCGGAAATGTATTATAACTAGTAATTTGTATTAAGATATTATAAACATGCACACACGTACACACATACAGAGTGTTTAAAAAGTGTTGAAACGGTCATTAGACTAATCAGGAATGATAAACGATAATATTATGATATGATTAATGAGATGATTAAATATTTTATCTAATAAATGTGTATCGGTGTTCTATGTTATTGTTATATTTAGTTATAAAAATATGCAAACCGTCATTAAAGCGTTTTCAAATTTGTTGAACACTTTATGTATATATATTTATATAATATATAGTATAGGAAATAAGAATAATGTACGTACCAAATAGCACTGATTATAATAACAATCCAATGATTTGAGATTTCAATACATAGAATATAAATATACTGGATGCATATATTATATGTTAATAATTTATTTAAGATTTTGAACGAAACGATTAATGTATGTGTTCATAATAATATTATAATTGTAATAGTTGTTTTTTTTTTTTTTTTTTTTGGTCGATAGTCTCATGTAGAAGCAGAAAAAAGTTTCAATTTTAAACACTGGTGATGGTTTCAATTGTTAAGCAATTAGAGATGTTAAAGTTAGTCGGTACTTTGAGTCAAAAGTGCCACAAAGTTTTAATATAATCGTGAAAAACTTTAAAAGAAATTATGGAAAACAAACTTTTTTATAAGCCTTTGAAGTAAACATGTTGGCTTAAAATTCGCAAATTATTTCGTTACAATGACCTACTCAATAATGTGATACATTTAAAACTATACATTACATCCTTCAAGATTTTAGGCCAGATGAGGTTACTAACAGTAATACTGACAATATAATATAATTTGTTTGCGAACATTATCTCATTCCATTGCAGGATTTTATGGAATATGTTAGACTTTGTGAATATAGCCAAAAACTTTATCGGATTACAGAAATACTTTTTTGTTGTTGTATAACATCTATTGGTGAAAAATGTTAAAAACTTTACATATTGTGCTATTGAAAAACGGACACAAGTGATCTAAATGTAGAATACGTAAGTCTGAATAATGTAAAATTATATGTAACTTTTCTATTAAATTGCAGATTTATATTATGTGTTTTATATTTTTCGGCATTTTATTATTGTGTAGTATTATTGTTTTACAACAATATAACACAATTATTTATATCTTTATAAGCTTTAGAAACTTACAAAACAAATGTATTCACATTTTCTATTTCAAAACTAAACTAAAATCTTCACCATTAAATACAACTATTTATATTATTCTATTATAATGCAAATTATGTCTCCTACAAATTAAAAATAATAAACATCTCCAATACATTCTACCCAGCTGCAGCGTAAACAAAACGTTAAAAGCCTAAAACAATTTTTATATTCGTTTATACCTAGGGATTATTCCCTGAGTATCTAGGTACCTAATGACTGTATAATTCACTTTAAACTGTTTATAATTAATAATGAGTATGTATCTTTACTTAAAATGATTACACAAAAAATAACTGAAAATATTATTGTTTAAATATGTAATACATATTATACGACTAGAATTTTAAAAATATTTTAATTGTATTAGTTTGCTGGTACCATTCAAGATTATACTTGTTCTATTTTTTCTATACAATTACCCATATCTAAACTTTATTCATAATCTTAATAATCATAGTCAAATTCAAAATTTTCATTTTTCTATAAACATTAAGACATTTGCAAATGTCATAATTGTTGTGTTAACAAACTTCAATGACAGAAAAAAAAATGCGTAGAGAAATATTTTAATTGTAACCTAAAGTAACACGATGTGTTAAATATTTTAAGATTCCATCGTCTCCGATTTTTACTTTTTAATAATTTACCATCCAAAATATTGTGCTTGAAAATAAATAGTGACAATGATATTTTGGGATTAAAAAGATGAATTTTTAATCCTATCCAAAATCACCTAATTGCAAGTTGAAAGGAAACTCACGTCCACGTGGATAAACTTTTCACTAAAAGGTTTTTAAACTTTTTATATTTTCCTTCTAATTTTAATTATTTAATTATTTTTATTAATTATTCCATTATTAAAAGTTGACAATAAATATAAAATTAACATTTTTTATTCATGAAACAATTACTAGACAATCATTATAATATTATATTATAGTTTATTTAATAGAACGTGGCCAGTTATTACTTATTAATGAACTAAAATTATACAAATTGTGACCCAATAATGAAAAATCATTCATTTACTTAAACTCATCGCCTAATAATTTATTACACAATAATTGCCTCGATTATTTGTTATAAATTATAACTTATGTCCAATTTATGGTTCTATATTTAAATAATAATACAATTCTATCTATAACAGTTATAATTTTTCATACGGTAAATGCATTCCACTGTGTGAACTAAATGATAGGTATTTTACCAAAAGGTAAAATATTATGGTGATATTATTCAACCGACTGTTTTAAAATGTATAATACGTCTAGGGATCACTAACAGAAATAAATCGTTCAAACTATAGTGATCCTACTCAATGATAGCCATATATCAACTCTAACACACTTTTTCTGATTGTAAAATCCAGAGGTTAAAACTAGTCAATAACGTAAATGCATATCATACGGAACGCAGATAATATAATCGTCTTATTTCGTTACCAAAGACTTTAGTACGACCATTCAACTAACATAAAATATCTTTATGTCGTTAAAGTTACGGGTATCTTAAATTGTTGAAGAATGTTAATGATTTTGAAAATGAGTATTTGAAAAAGAGCAGCGCCAAAAAAAATTGTTATTCAAGTAAGTAGTGCTTAAAGGAGACCTTACAGTAATTTCTACATATTATATCACTCGCATAAATTATTTCCATTCTAACAAACACGACTCTTTACTAAATAATAATCATATAAAATATTATTTATCGCTTGTAAAAAAGTATCAACTTATCAAATTAAAACTATAAAAAGTGTTATTTTTTGTTATGTTATAAATATAAAGCTGGTAAAAAATAAGCACAAGCGAACATTTTAATGATTTTTTCGTGTGTACAAGTATTTTGTATACTTCGTATGTACATTGCTCTAAATAAACAACAAATGTAAATTCTTTTTTTTTTGACAACTCAACTTTTGAGATGAACGGTCGAATAAACATACGTATGACCAGGCATAACTCATCCCATACAGTTAAAGATCATTCAACTATCTACTTTCTGCTATATTAAAAATAACTTAGGGGCCGGGTGTTATATATATTGTATTAAATGTGTTCATGGTACATCTACCTAGTCCTAGAAAGTACGTTCGACCTCAAACAGGATGGGCTGCAAGTCATCTCAGAAATAATTATCATATCATATAATAATGTGTTAAGTGATACATTTTTTTTTGGCCATTTAGTTAGTATGAATGACAGTATTTTTGACATTTAATAATGACTCTGATCGTCAGTGAGGAAAATTTTTTTATTGGTAATAGAAGAGAAACTAATTAGAACTCATTTATTCAAAATATATTCTTACCAAATTATTCATATCTCCATATCTAATTATTAATAATTCTGCAAAAATTAAAAATTAAAAATATATTTAAATATAGAACTGATGTTCTTAAGTTTAAACATATATAATATTATGTATGTATGTATATTATATTTATATATGTATGTATAGGTACATACACATTAGTACATTCCGTATGTGCTTATAATAATTTTCCTCTCAATGTAAATCTGTTCCTAAAGCGTTTAGTTGGAAATAACTCTTGGGTATTTCCACACTTGCAGATTCCCATACTGAACTTTTTCTCTGTAGTAAATAGTATAAAGGACATTTAATCACCAAATCATTTCTGTAGAAATTCTCATCCGTCATACAAACTCAAAATTTAGAAGTCCTTAAAGTCTCATATAGCCTTAAGTATGAACTTGGCGGAACCACATTTATATGCTGTTTTATTTCAGAGAGCATAAGAAATTCATAAGCAATTTACAATTTTAAAACACTCATAACTTTTTTTTAAATTAAAATCTAAAAAAAAACCTAAGTGGTTCACTAGATATAATCTTACTTTTAAATTTTACAAGAGGTTAATTCACTCTAATATTTTAAACCAACAGAACTAAACGTGATCTGCCAAGCCTACAATGTTCTATGTTATACGTTTGTAAGGCAGAGAGGACGCATATGAGTGTAGCTCCCTCTTAATAATAAATGTATTAGAAAATTCTGAGTAAATTCAGGGCCTTGCACCCGAATTAACCTGAACCTGTACACCCTTAAAAACCCCTTGAAAATTCATACACCCGAAACCCATATAACCCATATATTTTATTTTAACAAGACCTGAACTAACTAAAACCTGAATAAAAGATTCTAGTTAACTTAAAACGTGAATAATTTTTTATTTTACAATCTTCATGTGATATTATATAATTTTGTATATTTTTTATGTAGTTAGTTCAATTGTGTAGTTAATTATTTGTATAATAATATCAATATTTGGACATTTTGCTAAACAATTACAAATTTAAAAAATATATCTAATAAATAACTTTAAAAAATTATATTTTTTTGAACTACTCGATTCCCATATTAACCAATTTTAGGGGGATGGAGTGGCCGAGGGAATAACGCGTCGTTTGCAACGCACACCGTCGCCGGTTCGAACCTCTGTCACGGGTGGCACTTATCTTCAGGCAGTCACGATGTCTGGAGAGAGAGGCCCCCATCCCCCACCTGGGAATGGCAGAAACATACGGGTGCCCAATCAAAATGCTGTCAATCACCATGTGTTAAAAATTTACCATATCAAACCCTACCACAACCACAATAAAAACCTACAAACAGCTAATGGCCAAAGTTGCCGGGCTTAAAAAGATCAATTTAAAAAAATAAATAAATAAATAACCAATTTTAACACAAATAATAACGGTTATTAACACCCAAACCTGTGTTTAAATTGTTTATTTTGGTGTTTGAACACCCGAATACATGCAGCACCCAAAACTCGAAACCCGAATGATAAAAATTGGGAAGTCACTGTACGTAGTGAGTGTTAAATGTACCTCGTCATTGAGCAGGTCACTGTAATGAATATGTTAAATTTGAATTTAATGATCAATAATAATTGCATACGACGAAAAACGATTTTTAGCGATGACGGCCTGTCACCTATATTTCTAAGGACATTTTATTTTATATTAATATTGCTCTTAATGGTTTTTTTTCTAATAATAGACAATTAGTCTATATAATATATCTATCTACAACCTAGTTCGTGATTTTGACGATTTTCGGCCAGATTTGAAATTCAAACGCTCATAAACAATTAAATTATGTAGATAAAAACAAAATCAATTTTGCCAAAAACTCGTTTTAAGTAAATATTTCTATGTTAATTTTTTTTTTATTTATCGTGATTATTTTGAAAAAAATATGAAATATTAACTTAAAAGTTTAGACTGGACTCAATTTTCTACTAGAAACATCTCTCAAAGTTGATATCATAACCAATATTAATTTAATAAAGTCACAAATGAAAAAGCCACATCATTCCAAAACCAATTCATTGTTCAGTTCACTCAGAATTTTGAAAAGTAGATAAATATTTAATAAAGAAGATACATATTTCAACACAAAATGTTCAAAAACTATGTTCTTTGAATTTTTAAAGGAAAGATATTCGATTTGCACTTCAAAGTACCCACAACCCACGCACGAGAGGAAAATATTAATACGTTCACGGCAAATAGTGATTCATTATTTTTTTAATATTTTTCGTATATTTATTTGCTGTTATTTACTTTTTATTTTTATATAAATTTAACTAGTTACATTTATATTAATTTGTTGTTATTCATACTATATAAATTGTAAGTAGTATTATTATATTTCCGTATAATTGGGCTTAGCCCGTATTGTTAATAATAAATAATATATAGATAGTGTTTGCAATATTTCATCAAAACATTTTAAAAACAATGTGAAAATATTTGTTGATAACTAATTTTTAAATAAATATTGCAACGATATTTTCAAAACTCATTCAGAATAGTATAGTATTAAATAATAATAAATTCTGAACAAACATAATATAAGAATACTTATACGACTTATCCAGATTAACATTCTGTTAGCATGTTTTATGATACAAGGAATTCAGATGTCATATATTTTGATAGTAATCTTGTCAATGGTGATAAGTAGCATAATAATATGTTCACAGCAACTTTTTTTACGGGAACCCTCCTATTAGTTTTAGCGGGCATTTGCACACTACCATGCAATGCATAGTTATAGAATTTTTAAAAAAGTTTAATGTATGTTCAGTGTTCACAACATTTTTTTACAGTTTTAAATAAAAAAGAAATAAAAATCATTTCTCATTTTTTTATGAATTCATGAAATTGATAATTGTAAAATAAATCTATTGTATAAGAAAAAACAAAAAAATTAAAGCACAACTCGGTTGGACGACGGTTTATAATAGTTACTAGATATATGACTGAATTAATTCTGTTATGGCCGAATAAAAATTCAGTGTGAGTCACTGTAAGTGATACATTTATGAAAAATTACTACTTCTTTGAAAAATTGTATTATTATATATCACACGTTAAAGCGTGTGCAAATTTCCATTTAATCTAATGAAATATCCCTGTACAACGGTGCTGTGAACATAAAAATGTTTAATACTTTAATGTTATATTACTTGGTTGTTATTTATTGAGAAATACTAGTGACCTTATAATATTTTAGAAAACAACTTAACTCGAGATCAACACTTAATAACATTTATGGTTGTATGGTGAAATCAAAATATGTTTGGTTGTTCATTGAAAAATTACGAATACGGAATAATAATCAATTCTATTACGTTATTACTTATTAGAGTTGGCATGAATAATTCAATAGTACTATTGATTTTTTAATTGTATACGCATTGAACAATAAGTACAAAATAACATTGTGATCGATTTTTAATGGATCGTTATTTTTTTTAATTCTTTTATAATTTCAAATTTGTATTACTTTTAAAACATAACATAAACTTTATATTAGGTAGGTACTTGAACCATTTTTTATGTGTATTTCTTTATATAAACAAGACAATGTTTGGGTATTATTTATCATTGTAATTTGGTTTCAGTATGTTACAAATTAATACTATATGTATAGTAGTTTTAACTTTTAATGGCAAATTTTTAACTATGATAAGCGTTAAATAAGTTTACAAGCATTTTCATACCCACCTACGAACTATAATTACATAATTAATACTCTGATTTTGTATGTACATTATTGTAACGTTAATTACTTAAATAGCAAACATGTACCAGATTGATGTAAACAGTAAACTTAATTTGATTCTGGTGCTTATAATGAGTAAGTAAATTTAATTTTAATTGTTGATTGGTATTTAAAATTATTTTTTTCTGAACAAAATCCCATTGACTCAAACACCATTATCTTTTAATGACATTATAACTTAGTGATTAAGCATAATATATAATATTGTAATAGGTGTTTAACAAATGCATGCGCATTAATTATCTCTTTACACATTTTATATTATGTATTAAAACGTATTAAAGCTTAAATAAATAAGTATCTATTTGTATATTCAATGTTGAAGATCAATAATTAATGGACGAACTTTATGTGGTTGGTAAAAATAAAATATTCTGTTGTTAATTGAAACTTAGCTATGTTCAAATCATACCAGTAACATTATATTTTTTATTTTATATTCTTAGTGGAGCGATGAATGTATTGATTTTACAATGACGTATGTTTTTCTTTTTTTCCTTTTTTTCTTTTAAAAATTGTATTTGTGTCTGTGTACACGATAAGTAATCAAAATAATACTTCGATTTTCAACTTCAGTATGTTGTTCGACGAAAAATTGAAATAAGTTAGTGCATTGTGGAGGTCAAAAATGCTCAATAGTTTTAAAAAGTGCAGGGAAAACAAAATTCAAATTAAGGAAAAACGGGAATTTTACCGCAAAATTTGTTTTTGACATAATTGATTTGATTTTTTCTGTAACTCTAAAACGATTGACCATATAAGATACATGACATTTCTATTCAGAGAATAACGAACGTATTTATGAAAATTTCTAGATAGTTGAGCGGACAGGTGATGAAATCCTACATAACATTTTTGAATAATTAACGTGTGTGTGTTACTGACGATTTAAAGTTTAAACAGTAATACAAGCTGAAAAAGAGTTCACGGAAATGTATTATCAATAAGAAATCAAAATTATTCCGATGCACTCACTTAAGTTACAGTTTTTGATCGACCCAATGACGATAGGTTCTATTAAAATCTACTGATTTTTTTAAAATTTTTTTTTTGTTTCATACCATAATATTATAATATCAGTTCTATATTATAATGTTTATACTTTAAAAAAATAACTTAGACATTAAAAAACAATATTTAGTTGGGTAACTCAGTGTTTTGGATAGGCAAAATTGTTACATATTTCTTACACATTATGATAATTTAAACTAATATGTTTGAATTTCCTCTCGTACTTGGACTCGTTTATTTGGGTGGTCGTTAAGATAACTATTGTATACCAAATGGCAAAAACAATCACAAGACATTGAATGAAAATAAAGTGAATGAATAGTGAGCTAATGGCCCTTAATCGTAATTTTGTGGCCCTTGATTGATCCATTGAATTTTAGTGAACTATTCAATTAATTTAATTTTTTTTTGCAACTTGGCATTAATATCTTAAATAATATAAAAACTATAATTATAGCTTAATAATATTACAGTAAAATAATTGTAGAGATCGACACTTTTATAGAGTAAATGAAGTTTTTACCAATAAATGTAGATTGTTTTATTTATGCGCTTACACATTACAACAATTGGAATGCCTTATGGTAACGATTTTGTTTTTAAAACAAGATTCTTAAATTTACTTCTTAGTTCTCTTTCCAAATAGAAAGGAATGATAGATATATTTTTGAAAATTTAAGGTTTGACAACAATAAAATTATCCATCGTTTAAATTAATTAATATTATAACCACTTTTAAGTTATAAATCTTCCGTTTATTATCATTATTAAAAAAAAAAAGTTTAAGTATTTATGATCTAATCTATATAGTAGGTATATATAGTATTTTTGTTGTAGAATAAAAATCTTTAACCTTTGGATCATTCTTTCAATGGTTTAGGTATTCTGTGATGCAGTTTTAGAGATTACAGAATTTATAATGATTTTCCTACCTACGTGTTACATAAAATGAAATGTTAATTAACTAATTATTTATTTAATCATATATATATATTTTTTTTTTAATTCTTTTTACCATATATGTAAAGCTAATGGCCTTAGTTGTCGAAGCAGAAATTAATAATTTCAAGACCAATAAAAAAAAAAAAATGTTTGATAATAATTTTAAATTAAAATGTACTAATTAACCACTGAACCCACAATGTTGCAAAAACACCATTAAGTATTAATTAAGATATCTACAAAACACATATTTTTGTTTTATTTTTATTTCATAGTAAGTACCTACAATGAATTCATCTGGATTCAGTCTGAACTCTACTGAGAAAACATGTTTTGGTAAAAGATAGTATAATGTTGTTGATAATACTTTGTTGTTTCAATAACAATATCACAAACCTTAATATTATTATGTTTCTCTTAAATAGTCTGTACACTTCTCTTATAATATTAATACAGAAAACACATTAACTATTTGATAAAATATTCATGTAAGTACGGACAAATCTCAAACCAGCTCTATTGGTTTTTAGTTTTTTTCAGAAATGTACGATGAAGAATTCTAGAAAACCATCAAACAACGTATGCGCTTGTATAGGGAGTCATAATATATTGTGTAGGCATCAGTAACTTAAATTTCACTAGTGACATAAGGTTTTTTGCTCCGTTACATTTACTAAATAAAACCATTCGAACTATTATCTTGGAAACTGCACAATGTCTGTAACTGTGTACTCAAATAAAAGTTAATAATTGATACGTAACAGTCATAAGAAATCACTTAAAATTAAATTTTGTTTTTGCTCTCTACTGCAGTATAATGTCAGAAAAGTACCTTTGAAAAGTACGCCCACGATCTTATAAGATAGCTTATAAGATAAATATATTAAATGGCTATCTTGACTTCTACCGCACAAATTGATCGTACAACGGACAAGTCAATTACATTCTTTTGAGATCCGGAGTAACGTAAACTTATTGTAATTGAACGAGATTGCAAGTGACAGATTGGGATATAATGAAATGGAAAACAAAGTACGAACATTGGTACCTTAGGTGCTCATCCATTGTTATACATTATATAATAATATCATTGGTAATAAACACTAAAAGTTACCAATTCGTTGCTTACAGAAGATTACAATTTAACTGTTGTCTGTACCAAATGTAAGTACATTCTATTTTTCCGTTATGTTAAAAAAATATTCTGTTAGTGTTTTCGTTTGTTGGCTATATTATAGCCCATTATAGAGTCCATCTGTAGAATGTAAATTTAAACATAATTTTATTAGAATTTGGATATTAAACGATTTGGATTTAAAATTAGTCTCAGGTTAGCTGTTGTTATACATATTTTTCATTAGTGGTAGTAACTACAGCAATACTATTTAAATTAAATATTATTTTATTGGGTAGTAATAAAAAACATCACCATCTTTTTCATTAGGTACCTAATTTAATTTAATTTGAGTTTTTACTGTATATGGTGTTACCCATTTAACAAAAGACACTCATTATTTCAGTACCTAGTAAAATGGGAACCAAAGTTATAAAGTCAGTGCTTTAGGTGTTCATGTATTGATACATTATATATAATAATATCATTGACAATAAATCCCTTAGGGCTTAGATTAACAATTACTTGCAGTAGATCACATAACTTTTGTTTGTATTAAATGTAGGTACATTCTATTTTTTAGTTAAGTTAAAAAAAAGATTATTTTAGAGATTTCGTTTATTGACGATATTAGAGGTTATTAGAGTCCATCTGTAGAATGCAATATGCAAATTTAAGAGCAGGTTAAAACATCGATGATCTCGACTTAAGTACCTTTTACATTTTAGTCTGTTGAAATCCGATAAAAACTGTTTCGTTATGGTTATAAATAAAAAGCACAAGCGTAATCCTATGCCCATTTAGTGGGGTACCGTGGTTGAGGTACCTTTCATATTATACCTACGCATGAGTAATTCTTCTCGTACAAAATGTTCGTTATCCTATCTCAAGTTGAAAAAAATAATGCAATATTTTCTTATACGTTTCTTATTGAAAAATATTTTATCGCATATTATATTATAATATATACTCCAATAAAAATTGAATTCAGATAAAATTGAAAAAAAATATAAAAATCAAAAATTAAGATAAAAAAAAATAATTGTACATAATATAATATACCTAGTATGATAATATAAGGTATTGGTTATTTTTCAACTTCCGAAAACCTGCCAGGCAAACTATTTCCTTCTCATGGTAAAAAAATACCATCAAAGTAATATGTCGTTATCTAACTTAATATCTAATATCCGTTCTACAGTAAAAATGAAAAAATAATAGTATAAACTATAAAAATTCTACCAACCATTCAGTCACAAATAAAAATTATTTTTACTTAATATGATATAAATGTCATGGGCAGCTCGACAACTTATATCAGTTACAGTTTGAAGAGTTTTGATAGGATGTCATCGAACACAATTACTTTACTATATTATTTATTGAATAAGTTTTGGTCGGTCATCAATCCGTCCTCAATTGGATATACTTTAATATTAATTTTATGTACACTTGATTCAAAACAAATATCACACATTATAACCAATACATATTCAAGCCAATCAAACCTTTTCGTTAGTTAAACTTTAATATAATAAACCCTAGTATAATATTATGAATTTAGTATTGTAGTTAAATTTCATGGTATAGTATACCTACATTTTTGTTTATATTTTGTTTGTGTACATATTTAACTCTCATTAAATATTCCACTTACCACTAATTTTATATTAAATGTGAACAACATTATTCATAATAATTATATCAATAATATCACTATCTAGTGTGTTGGTCTTATAGAGGTATTTTTTTTAAACAATTTTTACACATCTAAAATAATAGTTTCATAACTGCATTTTTATGATTGTCTCATACCCGTGTGTTGGACATTTTTATTCTAGTTTGTGAGTTATAGTGCACATTTGTATGTGTGATTTAAATATTATTTTATATATTATTCGAACCATATTTAAGTGATAAATATTGCTAATATAATAATAATATATTTGTAACAATAATATACAATACATTTTAGGTTATATTTAACAAGTTTACCATATTACAACCCCTAAAAGCTGAGCTTGTGCAGGGAATGATATAATATGATTATGAAGTGTCCAATTGTATAATATAATATAGTGCTTTATTAAAACTAATAAATTATAATATCAACATTGTAGTATTAGTATTTTCATTATATTATAATCATACTTATAGCTAAAACGCATATTATAGGGAATTTTTAAAGTAATGTATTACGTATTTACGTTCCTAAGTAAGTAGCTGAACCAATATTTATAAATATAATGAATTTCCGTGTATTTTATGTTGAATTCAGGGAATATTATAACCAAAGGATTTATTATAGAACATGACAATGAACTTAAAAAACCGATACTTCTTAAACGAATAACGCATTTCAAAACTTACCATTTTTATAAGAAATAAATCCTCTTGAACACCCATTTATAAAAACAAAAAATGTACGCAAAAATGGCTATAGCTTATGTAAAATAGACGAGTGTTAACCCGACGTAAATTATTATTTTTGATATTTCGATATTTTTAAATAAAAAAAAAATTGTACTTTAAGATGTTTCAGAAAATAAGTGAGTAACACATTCAATAATATCTTTAAACCTAACGCAAAATGAAATTGAAAATTTAATAAATAGTTTATATTTGAGATTTACTTTTTTTTTGTAATAAGAACTTACAGATATTATCGGGTATAATCTATTAATCAATGTATATATAACAAATAATAACACAATGTATTATGCCAATAGATATGTATATCTATAACGAGTATATATACTATAATATATAGATGTATACCTCTAAAGTCTAATGAAAAAACATGGACCAACCACAACGAAACAGATTTTTACCAAATACAACCCGAGAGAATAATATATTGTTGTATAATTGTATAAAAGATAATTTTATTAATTATTCAAGTACCATTATACTTTCCTATGTTTGTTTAAGAACTATAACCAATATTTCTTAAAGTTTTCATTGTACGCAGCATCATACGACATTTAAAAGTTTAAGAATTATTCTCATAGTGTGGTTTGCTCCATCATACGGTGAACGTACAACGCTCTCACAACTTTGTCGTAAAACCAGAATCTAAAAGATCATCTACATAAAGTTTTTTAAAACAAATTTTTAAAAAGAAATCTAACCTAGGTTAAGTGCATAATTATTGTAAATATTAAAATATTAACTAAAACTAGTCTAACTAGCTATGTTACCTTACTATTAGTTAGAAACGGCCTTTGTAAAATGTAATGTTAATCAAGAACAATAATATATTATATATTATATATATTTTATGGTATTTTAAATTTTAAATAAAGCCAAAGCTAGTCTTGTCTTAGTTTCTTGTACTAAATCGTAACCAATAACCATATATTTAATATAATATAGATAAGATTTCGCATACTAAACAATTTTTTAAATAATTATCGAAAACTTTTATTTTTTTTTTTTCAAAATACTTTAAGATTCACAATACTGCACCTATAGGAAATGTTACGTTTTTAAAAAAAAAGTGTATTTATTTGTATTATTATAATTTTTATAAGAATCGTCCTGTGTATGTACAAGAGTATTTTTAGTTATATATTGCACAATTCATCATACATTAATTAGTATTTCAAACTAATAAGACTGTTAACTAATCTTAACAATTTAAATAAATATAAACCATTTAATTACATTTAAATTATCTGAAATAGATACACATTATGGTTTATAAAAAGTAAATTAATGAATAACTAAAATGTTTCCATTAATTTTTTGTAATTCCTTAAAAATACAAAAATGGTAATTTTCCTGGTAAGAAAATCATTATATATGCAAAATACAAATTAAGATTTAGCACAAAATTATTTTAATATGGTACTACATAATTATTTAATTAATATAAAAATGACAAGGGTTCTAATTATCTATATATTATACTGGGTGTCAGACTGTATATAATAGTGCAAATTTAATTAAAAATACTTTATAGTGTGTGAAATGGGCGAGGCCCATTGTTAGGTTCAGGTATTCGTTTTTTTGTCAATTTTGTTTTTTGTATTAATTGAAACTCTGTTCCTTGATTTAGGTTAAAAACAAAGATAAGTTCGAATGTCAAATTTATAGTTCCAGGGTTGAGCTGAGTATGGTTCCTGTAAACCAATGTCCGGTAGCTACATAATTCCTTTATATATTTTCTCTGCGTGCACACCCCAAAACAAATGTACTAAATTAATGTCAATAATTTCCAATTACCCATGTACTCGTGTTATTTAAAAAGACAGCCAATATACATTAAATACTGAGCAGCAAAAAATGAAGATCAATAATTAATTAAATATTAATTAAAACCAATTCTATAAATTAATTAAACTAAAATTAAAACATACCTCTACTATTATTAAGTCAATGTTTTAACGACGATGGATGGTTTGTCCTTGGATTATTAGTTAGAACTTTTAGCTGTGCATTAACGTTATATCTTATTCATTGAATGGTGACGGCCATATCAGATGCAAATACATACTATAATAATAATCCAGTTGGATGATAATGTAATAATTATGTAATAAATTCTTTGATAAAAAATTTGAACCTAAAATTATAATAATATATCAATATAAAGAATCGTCGATATTTAATTAACTATTATTTTGTAATAGATATGTATGGTTAAAACAAATTTACTAACTATTCGACATTTTATTGTTAGCACTGAAATGATTTTGGTAGACATTCTTTTGTTTAATACGTTTCTAACGACATTTCCAGAATTCTCAATAAGATGAAAATTCTCTTTAATCCGTAGAAATTGAGTAAATACTTTTGTTTTGTTCATTATTTTATTTTTTTAATTATTTTAGTTATCAAGAAAAATAATATAATTTTAGTGTACATTATCGCAATTTCATTATATAGCAAATATTAAACAATAAATTATATAGTACAAAACTACTTATTGTATTTAATATGTTATGATTTCAATACTTACAAATTTTTGTTTCTGTGATAATTTGAACCATCCATACTGGACCTTTTTTTGCGCTTTCAAGTACGTATTTTAGTTGCAATAGCCAGGCATCGACATAGTAATTAAGAAGCCTATTGAATGTGAAGAGATATTATGAATCATAAAAAATACATTTTTGTTACAATTTCATATTTTACAGATTATTGTATTATAAATAAATATAGTTTTAAACAAAACGTAAATTAATAAAATACAAAAAGGTAGACAAGTAGGTATCGATCTGCTGAGTAGAAGTTGATATTATTTTATTGATTTATTTGTATTTTTTCATTGTGATGGATGTGTTAAATTTTAATTCAATGATACATTGTGTTATGTAAAAATATTCTGAGTAGCACACTTGAATAAATAAATCAAATTTAATAATTGAAAAAATTAATAAAAACCGAAAATGTCTCGTTATTTTAAATAGCTGAAAATGAGTTACAATATTTTGAAAATGTTATCACGTATGGAAAATACTAATATAAACATTTGGTAAAAATGTGAAGTGTCAAGTGTCTACAGTTATTAGTTTTTAAATTAGAACAAAATATCGAAATTAAATAGATGGGAATTCGGTAATTTACCAGTGAATAGCCAATATTATCATACAAATTTTAAATTGAAACGATCACAAAATATGGACGTTATTTTCCGGTAATTTATTTTTATTTTTTAAAGGTAGTAAATCTTCTATTATAATTTAAAATGTTAGGTACCCTATGAAAAACAAAATTGTTATCAATTTCTAAATAAAAAATAACTTACAAAATTTCGTGATTTTTTATGAATTTCGTCAAAATTCTAACTTCCAACACAATAAAAAAAAATTCTTGCTAGCATCTTTTTTTTTTAATTACACTATGGTTTATATTTAACTTATGTAGAACCTTGGACTATGTTTTCAAGTTATTTGATCGAGTGAAAAATTATTAACTATAATTAATTATTTTATCAATAATAGTTAAAAAAAACTTCAAAATGAGTAAGAATAATTTGAAAATCGTATTATGTATAGAAAATAATCATATCATATTTTATTTAAGTTCAAAATATCTACAGTTATAAATAGGTCATAAAAATAGTTTAGTATAAATACATGCAAAAATAAAACCATGCACTAATCCGTCAAATGGATGAAGCATAAATTCATAATTGGTAGATGTCACTTACTAGTTTCGTTTCAATTAGATCTTAATATAATATTAAAAATTAAGACCAAACATATAAATATAAAATATTATTCTGAAAGAAAACAACTACAATATCTAATGAACTTCGTGAAAACCTTTTGAAAATATTTTGTCACAAATGTCGAGTAACTACTTCAAGATTATCGACCCATATAGAAGAAATTTGATATCACACCTTTCTAATAAGTAGTAATCATACCTAATGATAAAATATATTATGAGTTTTATACACATTCACTAATAAAATATGATTTTAAAATTATTTTAATAATATACAGATAGTATAATATTTATAAATATAACTTATAAATATACTATAAAATATATTTGTGGTGGAATATTAATTTCAAAATAAAATTGTTTTTATAATTAACTGATTTTTTATATTGCTATCGACTAAACTTCAATGTACAATTTTATAATATGATCTTAACTGCAAGATTTATGCTTAAAAATATATAAAATAACATTATTTGTGTATAAAAGTAATCTTAAGAGAAAAAAAATACTCGGTAACAAATTTCTACAATTATTAAATGTAGGTACCTACATAACATATATACAATTTGTATACCTAATTGATAATATTTGAGTTAATATTAATTATTTTTTATCAAATTGCTCGTATAGAATATATTTTAGGTTAGGTTGTTTAACGTCTTACTATTTAAATAAGTATTTTGTAAGTTCAAATAATTGAAACTTAAATGAAAAATTTTTTTTTGATCAGAATGGAATCATCAAAAATAGTTTAAAATCAGTTAATAACTTATTTAAAGATACTCAGTTTATTTAGAATATGGTTTATCAAATGGAAGTTCCAAAAGAAAATGTTTAATACATTATGACAACGATCGCTTACAAACTATACAACTAGTTTTATACATTTCATAACCTAACGAAATCCACTACATAATGGGTATGAAATTTTATAAATAAAATCATTAAGATAAATCAAAACCTTTGGCAATCGCTAATTAACTATCAGTCAATTTACTTGAATGACGCCTGAGAAGTGCTGATATATAAGTCTATATGATATTAAAAATTAGAATCATATTCCAAAATATTTGCAAAATATCAGCCAAGCTACTCTAAACCAGCTGGACTCCAAGTCTGAGTTCATGTCGTTACGCTCATATGACGTAATCTTATCGTTGGCTAAGTAAGCCATTAGGCTAAGAGCTACAATGGAAAATAACTAGAAGTTACCCATCAAACGGGTGAAATAATAAAATAATAAAATAATATCAATACGTAGGTTTCAATATACATAATATAATATAATATACTATTGTGACTAAAATAAATGAGTTTTTTATAAATTGCAATCCATTCACCTACGTAGTAGGAATGAATATAATCCTCGCGTTTAAGGTTCAATCAGAAAATTCGTTTTAAAGTGTGATTCCAAATTATTCCTCATAGGTAAATGGTTATTTCTGGAATTGAAAAATCAGTTGATGTTTCTTCCTCAAACATTTTTTATGAGCGTCAGATATTAAAATGTTGAAGAATCACATTAATTTGAGAATTATTTTGTGGTTAAAAATGTATACAATGTTCAATTTTTATTTTATATGATTTACTACTTAATTGACGATTATTTTTCTGGAAACGTATTTATTTCTAAGGCTTAAGAACCGGATACAAGGTTCATCATTAATAGTTATACCTACTGGAACCAACAAATCTAATCATTGGAGTGTTCGAATATTCTTTGTATATTAAGTTCAAATTTGGACGAAATTAGATATTCAAACGAAGAACGACCTTAATTTATTTTGTTGTAATTCAAATACTAAATTGAACCTTTTACTTAGGTTTATTATTATATTTTAAACATAATGACATTTTTAAATGCAACTTTTTCAGAAAAATTCATCTCAATGTATTATTGTATTACTTATAGTAAAATAAAATACTTTAATAGCAATAAATATCTTAAAATATACTTGGTGATAAATGCTTACATGCAGTCTTCGCTTAGAATCTTTTTTTTTTTTTGCAATTATTTATCATTGAATTCAAATTATCATGGTAATAAATAATTTAATTATAAAAAAAAATGTTCTTATTTTAAACATTGTAGTTACCTAACGTTGTAATTTTTATACTTTTTTTAAAATGTACAGTAAACTATAGAAAGGTTTGATTAAATTTTGTGTAAAAAACATTAAAGTGGTAGTGATCATATACTACTAAAAAAAACTATCACTATGATCAATGGTTTAAAATCAAGTATCATTATAATTATAAGTATTGTAGTTTTAACAACGAGGTTGTGTAAAGTCAATAATGGATTTTATTAATATAACAAAATAATATAATTATAGTAAAAATACTTCAACAATCCATGTTGTGTTGAAAATAAATATAATCATTATGATAATTGATTTTGTACCATTGGTCGTACTAATACAACTACTATTATTAATCTTACAAAGTATCTTGTCAGTTCTATATCAACAAAAATTTTGTCAATCTAACATATGAATTTTATCCCTATGAATGTGATTTTTTTTAGTGCAACGCATACATTGGAGTGACATACTCAATGACAAAGAATAAATAAAAAATGAATTGCTTAAAATATAATAACATCCGTTTAAGTTTCAATTCCCCGAAAATAAAATCATTATTCTTCGTTTCAAATTTGAACTTCAAACGTCTGTAATAAAATTATACTTATATAGTTTTTAGATTTATTAGTTTCAGTAATAACTACTTATGAAGAATATTTTTAACATTTACATACAAAGGTATGTATACTTTAATTTATTTATATCACGAACTTACTCACACCAATCCATGGCAAAAATGGTTTCAGTAAAAATCAAATCGACCCACCGTAATACTACTAATAGAAAAATAAATTACTTTAATATCAATATCAAAAAATATATCGCAATACGAGCCTTATAATATCATAGGCTGACAGACTGTCTCTGCTCAGAATTGTTTTTAATATGCAATTATTTATCTTTGAAATCAAATTTAACACATACATTACAATTTACAAAAGTTGCTTCCTCATTGACGAGGTATAGGTAGTCAACACGTATGTACAGCAGAGCGTTTATCTTCTTTCTCCCTTTTTTTCATTTTTCGATTATTGTTATTACTTCTGAGTTTTGGCTGTTAAATTACAAATGAAACCCAATTTTACCGAACACCACCCTTAATATTAAAGAATGCAGTATTTTTTCTTCTACTAAAGCATTTTCATACACAATGAAAAAAACTTATTAAATAAATATAAAATAACATACGTCATTGCAAAACAGCAAAACCAATAAATTCATCGCTTTGTTCAAAATTGAATATGTTCAGCCAAAACTAAAATAATATTGAGTTTTTTAGCAGAATTATAGTTAAATATTTGTTTTTTGATACCTATCAAATACCTATCAATTACTAGCTATATTTTCTATATATTTAAAAATATGTTTTAAATCATTGTGAAAAAAACACTTTTTAATATTTAAACATTAACTGTGAAATAAACTTACCTACTTCACAATATTGCGTTAACATTATATTCTTTTACTTAATAAAAACAATTCATACCCAAACATATTACCATCACGTATCGTACTCACTTTATATCATCACTTTAAAACACAAAGTCATAGGAACTAAGTATTTCAAAAATAAAAAAGTACGATATGAATGAAATTCATATAAATATTGTAGTGTGGTAACAAAGAAGTTTCTTTTTTAAGGAATACTAAATGGTCTAAATGACAAAGACCGCTAGATTATTAACACAGTTTAAAAAAATACTTAAAATAATATGTTAACATAATAAGCGCTTTACAATAAAGTTTCAGTTTGTGGAAAATATAAAGATTCACAATATAAAAAAACAAAATATTTTTATGGTATTCTATAATTAATAATACAAAGAGGAAAAATTGGATATTTGTTTGTTACAAACAAATAAGCTCAAAAATTACTAGACCGATTTCAATAATTGTTTCACCATTAGAATGCTTCATTATCCCTGTGAAACATAGGCTAATTTAAAAAGAGTAAATTAGAGGTCCAGCCAGGGGATGTGCTCAAACAGTGATTTTGAGATTTACGATGGAATTCTTGTTTATTGAACATAGGAAAATGTATTAATAATTAGTAAAAATTAAAATTTTATTTGTATATTGGTTGCCATTGGTAAATCGGCAGATCAAGCAAGCATCCAATTGAATTTTCACACAATGCCTACTTGATATGCTGAGCATATTGTCCGTGATCCACCCAGGCTGAATTCCACTTACTGCAGTGAGTTACACCTAAAAGGAGTTGAACAATCACAATTTTTTTAAGAGTTTACATTTTTACGCGTAAAACAAAGTGTGCGGAATCAGCTATATTTTAATAAATTAGATAAAATATAGCATATAAATTGTGTACAAATATGTTTATTAAAAATACAAATCATTGGCCTGGAACAGGTCGGGCAGGACAGATAGTATATAAAAAAACATGAAGTGTAATAAAGTAGTCAAGTGATTGCGATTGAAATGCGTTGATACATTTTGTCAAAATTTGAACTTAAAATGTTTATAAGAAATAACTTTGCATATTTATTTATAATGTTTTTAGACGGGTATTGTAACAATGTGTGAGTATTAAATTTTCAAGCTATTTGACATGAAATAATTTACAGAAAAAAATTGAAAATTTCTAATGTCTGTAAATACCTAAAATGAGTCAAAATATTATTATATAGCATAGAAAATGATATAACAAAGATATGGTGTAAATTTCAAGTATCTACCGTTATTCGTTTTGAACTACAACAATATAAGATATTTCCCCATAAGAAATCGGGTGTCTAATGAGGCTTTTTTTTTTTATAAAAGTAGACAAAATTATGAGGAATCTTGTATTAAATTCTCAAATTTTAGATATAAAAGGTAATTTTTAAGAATTTCTAACTAAAATAATTTGCACATTTTCGTGATTTTTACATAAAAAAAAAACTTATTATAATTGAAAATTTCATATGCCAATAAATTGCTCAACATAAGTCAAAATAACTTTATGATGTATGAAAATCTATAAGATAAACAGTTAGCTTATATTGCGTGACGTATCTACCAGCTACAGTACTTTTTTTTAGAATTAAACAAAATACTAAAATCGATTTTTCCGTAATTTATAGAAATTTCATATTTTGAAATACATTCAAAGTAGTCTAAAATTATAATACAGCGTTTCAAGTTTAGAATTTAAAAAATATCGAAAATACATAGACATAATTTTTTATATCATCGTTTTAAATCTTCAAGATATGTCACGGGAAACTTCGCTAATACTTCACAGTGTCCTATTTTTTTTGTTATTATTATATCTTTTTCTAAAATGTTAAGAAGATTGAGCAACCAGATCTGATTTAACAGGAAAATTACCCATGTATAAAGAACCAAACTCAATTTTCAACTTCGTTAAAAAAAAAAAACACAAGATCACCAAAAAACCAGCGGTGCAAAGATTACAAAACCGGAATGGCTGGAGAGTATCCATGTATAAAAACCATTATTCAATTATCAGGGATCATATACTCAGAGATTAGTACCAGACACAAGTATCAGTACTTATATAGTATTTGTAAAATGTTGTATTTATACAACGCCAATCATGCTTATATTGTACATATGATATTTTAACAAGCTATCAATTATCATACTGAACTTAAAAGTAAACAAATCAAAAATAATAAGGCTGTTTAACAAGAAAAAAAAATTATTATCATAGTATATTTACATAAATTTATAAATATTATATTATATTGACTTATACATTTTATGTACCTAGCTAATTTGCCTAACCAACACGCCGTGTTACCAAAGCTATTTTATGTTACGTTTATTTTTTTCTATGTACAAAATATATATTGAATGAATCTAAATATAATAGTATACACAATTTTTAAAATTATGTAATAAATAATAAACCTTTGTGTCATAGTGGTATTTTATCTTAGCCACATTATTGTTACTATTTATTATATTTGTTGCAAAATTGTTCATAGTAGTACCCATTCATTAAAATTGACCTAAACCTATTGGTTACATTGTAAATTGTGTTATTTTGATTCATCGCTCTAATTACCATAATGAACTACTAATTAATATTAATTTGAATTAATTTGACATCAAATTAAAATTAAAAAATAAGTCATAAAATCTAATGTGTGAAATCGCTCTGTATGGAATAAGTTTTGTTAGTACCTAGATAGCAAACCATAATGGTATGATAAATTAGAGTTTAAAAACGAATACAACATAGTGCGCGTACCATTTCTGAGAGAAGATGTTATGTGTCATAGTAAAATTCCTAAAGATTTTTAATATATTTTTACATTTTTATATATAGTTGCGTAGTTGCACAGAAACAATCATTTTAATAACATAAAAAAAAATTAAATTTAAAAATAAAAATAAGAATAATTCAAATGTCAATTAAAACCTCAAAACAACCAATATAAGGTAAAAATATTAAATATGTGATAAATATGTGAAGCATTAGCGTATTTTTTTTAATAATTTGAATAACACCGAAATTGATTTTTTGAAAACTAGTAACGAGTTAATATAACCAATTTTCTGTTATGTTTTTTAGGTTTCCAATTATTATGAAAAATCATATAAGGAATTCCTGCCAACTTAATTCTATTCTTTACCGTAAACCACCAATAAAGTTAAAAACTGTAATTATTTTTCTTCTCTAAAAATCGATGACGGACATAGAAAAAAAAATGTTGAATCTAAATTTAACACCACTGTAAAACTTAAACCAAAGCATTCATTGACATACATAAAATATTTATTACATTTATACATTAGTTTATTGATTAATAACTTCAATCATTTTTAAGCTGTTACATTAATTTACATGCAGCATATCTAATGAAACATTAATGTGGTTAAAAATTACAACTTTTGAAAATTGCTGGTTAAACATAAAATTCATAAAATTCATATTTTTTATATTGTTATGGTAAATTATTTATTATTTCATTGAACAAATACAATTGATAATAATAAAAGTTTCCCACTGAAGCAGGTAGTTGTGTTCGTGGATAAATATTGGCATCACATAAAGAATAAATTTGTAGGTAGGTCTTACATTTCATTCTCGTGATATCATGAGAATCGTAACCCATTTTTAAAATACTTATTTCTTTATATTTTTTTTCAAGAACTACTTTATATTGTTGAAACAAGTTAATACTTTCAATAGTCAAAAATATATATTACATAATACTTTCAATAATCTACATTGTATTGTATAAATACAAAATACTCATCATATTATATAAACGATAAACCTAATTTTATTAATTTGTTGGTTAATAAAAACGTAATATGTCTCTAAATTTGTTTATAATCATCATTGTTTTTCTGTTAGTTTTAAATGAAATTAAAAACATGAAAATATTTCAAATTGTATGTACATCCAATGTACCAAACCTATCGATCGTAAGAACAAAAGATATTGTAATAACGCTTAACGTAGTTATAATTGTATTTATTCAATGTAAACAAAACTCGTGATTAAAAATCATTAGTAATGAATAAAAAGGAATCGCAAAATAAATTATGTTAACTCCTTAGTTTTTAATTAAAGCATGTTTGATATTCTAGTTTTTATAAATTAATATATTAAATACAAATCTAACTAGTCAGTAAAAGTTTAAAGTTTCAACTAAACTATCATGCTAATTAATGTCAACAATGCTCGTACATAGTATTACAATTAAAACCATTTTCTGCCCAATTATGAATTATAATTTCTCATTGTTTAAATGAAATCTAGACAAATACATGTTGTCGTTTCTGCCCGTATAATTTTATATTTCAAACATGGGATGTACCAATATTACATTTATTTCTACCTGACGTCATGAATCATACATAATTATTAATAAATAATACACAATATATTAATATTATAGTATACTTCAATCCTTCTATCACAAAACGTTAATATATATATATATATATATATCTGATAAAACTATTTGACATTTTTCAATAACAACTTGAAAAATAAATGGCAAGGTAAGTAAAATGCATAAAAAAAGACAAAACCGTTGATAAAGATCTTATAGATGCATAACATTTATACTTGCAAAAATATTATCACTATACTTCAAACGTTATGTTGAAAAATTGAATAAAGTCTACACTTTATTTATCATAAAAACTATTAAGTTACAAATAATTTGAACTGAACTATAGGACATCATACATATGTATGCACCAAAGAATGCTTAAAAGTTGAAAATTAAATTATGAGAAAGTGAAATCTCGTAATTCAGTTACGAAATAGCACTTAAAATCAGTCAAAAATCAACCCACTTAAAATATCGTTTATTAAGAATAATTTACATTTATGTCTACTAAAGACACGATACACTTGATCATTCCTCGTTTATTGATTAAGACATGCGTCTAATCATAAAATCAGGAATACCCATTCCTGAGTTTTTATTTTATGTATTACAACTCACAACTGCAATACGACTTAGGTGTTATTTAAATAAATGTATATATTAGTAAGAATAAACCAACGAACGAAAAATATAATACTGGAAGCAAACGAATGTCTTTAATTAATGATATACCTAGTTATAAGTTATTAGTGATAATATATTATTTATAACTTATAACTATATCAAGAATAAAAATATTATTTTACTTTTATTTATATGCCAACGTGTAGTTTATATTAAAATAAAATATCACTGATGTTACCAATTTTAATAATAAGTTATGTACAATGTGTCCTAATGCTCGAACCATACAACCATAAAATAATAAATTCTAAGAGAGGTTTTCCTATAATAATATGCATGTGTGGTGGTGAACGAAGACAAAATATATTTTACTGGTACACCCTCTTAAAAATATAAATTATGTTATAAATAGTTAATATACTTTTTTGCTATACCACTTGTCAGAAAATATGCATTACAAGCTTTATGGATTTAAAAAATATTCATACTTTTACTAAAAAGTATTTATTTTTGAAGTGGTTTTAGTTTAAAGACATAATGTATATACATTAGTTTTAAATAATAATTGCATAAAATTTATATTGTGGTAACTGTTAAACAGAAAACAATTTAAGTATTATTCATAAACCAATATATTTATGTCACAAACAACTACTGACTTTAAAATATGTCCGGATTTAAACAAATAACAGTTTTGCAAAATGAAAAAAAAATTTAAAAAGGTATTAACATTATCATTTTGAACTTGAAAAATAATTTAATTATAAGATACATTATTAATATTTATAATTTCGTTCAAATATAAATACTACAATATACTCTAATATTCTTGATAACTTAAATATTCAACATATCTCATAATTAATTTAACTATTATACGTAGAATTTTATCTTTTATCTATAGAATTCTGTGTGGAGCAACGACTGTACTGGTTTTACGTTTTTTAAAAAACTTTTAAATATTTGATGTGGTTGTCAACACCTTTTGGAGCAATAAAAATGCTTTGGTTTTATATTTTAGTATCTTTTACAGTAGGAAAATGAATCTAGTTGGTACTTACTTGGTAAGTAATTTACTAACACGTAACAATGAAAATTTATACACATTATTTTTAACAGGAGAGAGCTAAAATCGGGTATGCAACAACTAACGTGTTAGTATCCATCCAATGACCCCCATATTTTTAGTTTCTCTTGGTAGGTTATGACCGGAAATCAAATTACTGGTACCACTAGTTCTTAATAGGTAATATGCAAAAACTCGCAAACCTCAATGTATATATATATAATAATTATATATATATATATAAAGGTTTCACAAGAAAATATTTACAAAGCCCTTTTTCATTAGAAATCATTCCACTGTTACAGCACTTTGTGTAATCATACTTGGTGTTATAACAACAGAGTGCCAATTTAATATTGGCGCCAAAATTACTAAATTGAATTGCTCCTTAGAAGTTTCACAACTAGAAATATGCAATAAGGTGTAATCTAGACCTAAAAAGACGTAATTCAATTACATCGAGGTTAATCAAAAACTAATAACTTAACAGTGTAAGCAATTTAGAATTTCTCTCCATAATCTATGATCAATAATTTTAATAGTGCCGTCAAGTGTATTTTCAAGAAACATAGGATAATGCTATAATAAGTACCTTCAATTGAAAACTAGAACATTCTCAGAGTATATTAAATCTATTTTAAAAGTTGTAAGACTGTTATAGTGTTATTATAATACTCTGATAGCGATTATGATATTAAACTTTTATGAGTCTTATGGTACATATGTTTCTTCAATAAGTTATGCGCTGGCCAGCGAGATTGAATTGAGAATTTATTTAAATTATTTTTGGCTATTTCATTCAAAATAAAATACATTTAAGAGTGAAATAGAGTTAAATAATAATTTACTTTTAGTGTGCACGCAGAAAGAAAGTAAATCAAAGTTATATAGAGTTAAGATACAACATAACAAAACTAAGTTAAAGAAAATAACCTAATTCAACCTATAACATAGTACTGAAAGAATTCGTGGATAAATATTATGTTTTATGACTTACTAAGAGTGGTGCCGAAATTTATTATTAAGTTAATTCTTGAGAGATATCTGAATACGTACAAATTGCTACTGCAGTAACTTTAATTTTTAAATCCTGGCAGTTATAATATATACCAGCTATTTTCACATCTTAACTTCACAATAATAATGCATGGTTTTAAGTCTTATTATTTATGTTGAATTCTAATCAACTAAAAATGTCTATATATTTTTTCAGATTCTTAAATCAACCATGATGGACGAAATTCATTTCAAATCTGTATGTAATGAATCTCATGAAGGAAATATAAACCTAAAGAGTAACATTTCGATTCCAATAGAAAGTTGCAACAATTATACTAATCACACGGAGTTGTATATAGAACGTAAGTAGAAAAAAACTTATTCTTCATTATTCTCTTATACATATTATTTTTATACAAATATGTACACGATTAACATTTATTATTTAAAAAAAAAATATTTTTTTCTACATTTTTTTTTGAAAAACTGTAATTAACGCAATTTCTATACTTCCAATATTTACTAGGTCTGTTGCTCTTTAATATACCTAAGCGAACTTTATTTATTTTAGAATAACATCGGTTGGTTTACACTTTTAAGCTATAGGTAGCTAACCTGATTCTAAGTATCTAGTTATAAATCTTCGAACGCGTAAACTTTGTCTGGTCTTAGGTGTGCATACATAATACATATATACATATAAAGTGTTGAAATTCAAAGTTAAAATTGAGTGCCATGTTATCAGGTATGTCTAGTTGCAACTTGATTTAAGCGTATATCTCACTACACAGAATTTTGTTGATTAAAAAAAAATAGCAAACATATTACGTAGGTACATATTAATTAGTAATTATTATAAATAATATAATATTGTCAAACTATGCATTGTTTTGTAAGTTACTTTCAGACTTGTAATTATTTTTACTCTTATTTTTTTGATTGGCTAAACCGGAGACATTCCAAAGTTGGATAGATAACTTATTACTGATGAAAGAGTTATTTGATATTTTGTGCTGGTAATCGATCGTGAACTGTAGTTGTGATAATAGTGGTAATCCTTGTTAATAATTTAAAAGATTGGCAAAAGGTAAACTATTGTTAATTTGATTTAATGATTTGGGTTTATAGTGAGATTCAGACCAGGAATGAGAACTAGATGAGTTAATATAAATTTTTTGCTGCTAGGTCATTTTACAGTTTATTTTATTATTCACATTATTTATGTGAATTGTGTTATTATTTAAATGTGTATACTGGGTACCGTGTTTCATCGTGGCTGATTTACAGAATCGTCGAAGTTCTTAGTAGATATATGGCATTCTGTGCAGTTCGTTGGATAATCTACCTTGCATAAAATAATGCATATTATTTTGACATTTGACTCTCTTTGGAATAACTACTTAAATGGGTATATAATTATCTCCAAGCCGGATGCACCTTGGAAAACATAGATCTACCATTTTTTTTAGTGGTCATAATATTGGCAACTTAGACAGTGTACGATGTTTCTAAATTGTTGTGGCTCTATACTTAACATTTGGTGGGGAGTATAATCGATGTTAAGCTATATTTTTCTCATTAGTTGTATATGGCTGAAGGTCGACAAAAATCATTGGAAATTTAGATTTCATAGTTTTCGGTTTTTAAACATAAGTTTCCGATTACAATTTCCGTTAACAATTTTTTCCATCCGTCTGTGTGTTACCAGTACTTTTTTATGATTATCGATGTTAAGATATTTACTTATTCACCATTGATCGTAGTTAGGAACTTATCATAGTTACAATTATTTATATTACGATATTTAATTACAATTGTTGGTATTAAGATAATCACTTATAGTTTAACTGTAGAAGTATTTAATTTAGATTTATACAATCCGAAATATTAGATTATCAAACTAATTTTAAATTGTATTTGGAATTATAGTTTGTTTCTTTGTATTGAAATACCTACGAAAACCAGGAATTTATTACGCTCACAGAGTGAGCATTCCTAACGTTTTTTTTTAAATGTTAGTAACTTTATATGGACCGAAAAACAATATTTCTTTTATAGATATTCCTGTCTAATCTGGGTATCGTGTTTGATCGAGGTTAGTTTGTAGAGTCATTGAATTTCTTTTTAGACGTGTTATCCTTTGTAGTTCACTGGAATAATTAGCGTAAATCACAGGGATGCTAAGGGTGCTTAACCCTCTGAATTTAAATACTCGCATCCCGAATCTCTCGACTGTCTTAAATAATAACTAAAAATCCTGGACACGTAGACTATCGGACTTATCAATTATCCACATAGAAATATATATAGGTAGGTAGTCCATAATAGTGAAACTATTTAAAAATAAATATGTTAAAAAATAAGTGTCCACTATAATTATATATTTCCACTTTCTAGTATAAAAACAGCGAAACGTCCATATAACGGACTTCCATTTAACAAACAATTCTGTTTAACTAAATATTTTTAAAAACAAACAAAATTAAAGTCAAATGTATTTATTTCTATTTTACAATATTCTTCACAAATTTTTACACTTAATTTGATTGCTATACATTGTTATAGTTACATAGCTGTGTATTTAATGCAGTATATGACTTTAAAAAAAAAATACATTTAAAGCCTTTAAAAATTCCCTTTAAAATGTACTATATATAATATATATATATATATCCTGACAAATAAATTCAAAATTCAAAATTTAGAACGTATACAAATCTATCAAGGTGTATGAAGAAGAAACCACAATTTTAATTATTTTTTAAGAATTTAGAAAAATGTATAAGACAAATAGTTCATAAATTGTGAATAAAAAGTATTAAATAAATAGGATTTGTAAAATATCGATAAAACATTGAAGAATGAAAAAATTACTTATAAAGACTAAATAATGGCTAAAATTTAAAAATTCACAAAATGCTAAAAAAAGATTATAAATAAATTAAGTTAGTTTGCACCTAATTCAAACTTTGTGTTAGGAAAGTAATATTCTAAAACAAGCTTGCTTTTTCATACAATTCACAGTCCTATACAATATTGATTTAAATCTTTAATTTATATTAATTTATTAATAGAGATATCAAATGTATAAGGAAGAAAATCAATAAAATATAAGAAGTGAGAGGGACAAAGCCTCTCCAAAGGTGATTTGCGCCTATATTACACCGGTTAATCTACGTTGCAGAAAACAAATATTATTTTGACAGTTGACTCGTTTAAATTACTGCAACGTATGCATGGGCGTATGATTTACTCCGAAGAGAATGCACATTGGAGAACATGATCAGTATATTTGTTGATTTTTCGTGGTTTAGAGTATCGAGTAGGTACTAAATATATATCTTTATTGGTTATATCAACAGTTGTACAATATATTACTAAAGATACAAAAAAATCATTAGAAATTTGGTTTTGTGTTGTTTTTTTTTAAGAATAATATCAATAACTTTATGCGCTGAAAATCCTATTTTTTTTTACAGTTATTCCTATCTAATTTTTGACGGGCGTATGTTTTTGATTTCTACGAGAAAATACTTTTCTTCTCGGGGGTGGTAGCTATATTACTGTGCGTCTTTATTTCAAAGAAAATTTAAAAACAAATTGACTGACAGAATGATTCACACTTTGTTGTTTGGATTTTTAATTAATTTTTAGACGATTTAAAAATAAAGTTGTCCGAACCTTTAAAATTAATTGGCTCTTAACAAAGACACCGTACGATAAGACTTAATAGAATCTTTGTTTTATTATTTTTCGCTTTATCAGAAATTTTAGTATCATTAACGATCTTCTCCCTTATACATTAATCTTATTTTAATTTACAATAATTGATATATTTATAAATGGAATTGTTTATTTCAATTTGCTTATTATGATTACGTTAAATTGTCCATATTATTTCATTTTTAAAGTAAATTTCAAAAATAATGCAAACTCTAATTTAATACTTACCAATGATATTATTAGTGTTATTATAATTAATTTTTTAAGTATAGAATATCAAATACTAAATCTTAAATAAGTGTACCTAAATGTTTTTAATGATACAATTTTAAATTTGTTCACTATTATAGAACTAAATGGGTAAAAAAAAATATACATAACATATGATATCAACACAAACGTACATTATTAATTATTGTTATTAAATATTTAAAATATTGTATATAGTATATACTTCCATATTTTTATTTATCGTGAAATGTATTTACATAATACAGTTATAAAACAATTAGAATAAGAGCATAATATACAGCCCTAATGTAAGATCGCATAACTTATAACTATTTATAAAATTTTGTATTATATTATCATATATGTCTTATGTTCATGATTACAATAGAAACGTGGTTGTGTACTTAAATATATACTTAGTTTGTGATAAAATACCTAAGTAGTTGAATATTGTTGATTTATGTGATAGATTAAACAATATTTTTAGTCAAATCAAATCACTTTTATGATAAATCTGTATTTTATGATTATAAATTATAAATTATAAATTTTATTATTATACCAAGCACTTACTTATTTATTTTGAAAAAAAGTCACTTGTAAGCACTATTATTCTTTGTTATGTAAGGATGCTTGAAAATTTTTCAAAGATGTATTCAAATGACTTTTTTTTAAATTTACGATTCAGTTATATAATATTATAATAGTTATTGTGCCACGGTACTATGAACTATTATTACAATATTGTCAATAAAAATGCATAACACGTGAGCTAAGTTCTAAAGGTACGTCTATATAAAGCTTATAGACCACGTGGTATATACATACCGTATATTTAATAAGTATATGAGGAGAAAATACAAATCGTCGACCCCATCTAAAAGCTTTATCGACGATTTTACATAATATTTTGTTTGCTAGTGGGCGCGTGATTTTGCGTAGCTGGTGCCTATACTTCTAAAGTAAAGAGTGCACTCACTTGTCGATTTCTATTCGGATCGGGGTAATGACGTTGTCTGTTATCGGTCGGTAAGTTATCTGTAACGGATTCGCCGTATATATCTCGTAGTGCACATTTTCCCGTCACTACAAAGAGAATTGAAAATTGTAATAATATACCCATATTATATACAATGTTATACACTTAGATATTATATAATAATAATAGTTTTCCATTTGATATTACAGTCGACCTGTGAATATTATAGATGCGATTAATTACGTGCCTGTAATTCGAAAACTGCGATCGATATTGCGTCACCCCCAGATCCTCGACCCCCGCAAACGCCGGACGATGAAGGGAGGGAGGCAATTTCCGAACTTGCTGCCGTTATCATAACTTTTTTAGTTTTTTTATTTTGTTTTTTTCACAGACGATGCTCTCCGATCTCGTAGAGTGTCGCGTTACAGGTACCGTTATTAAAACGAAAGACGCACGGTTCGAGCGCGTATTTTCAGAGAAAATAATGTACGTAGGGGTAGGTATTATAATAAAATAACCCGATCTCATTCCAATTCAACGCTAACAATAATATTTCCGTTTATTATTGGGGGTGCGATTCATTCGTCGAGCGCAAACCGTTCAAAACCCTAGGCACTATAATAGTATCTAGGGGTGTACTGTAGGTTATCACGCCACCGTAGTCTTTCATCCAAAACCGTTTTTTTTATACTCCATATTCTGCGGTTCATTTATTGTGTAGGTACGCATTAGGATCAATTGTTATTAATTTCTTTACAGTCTCACGCCCAGAATTTCTATTGGGAAAAGCCTATGTTACAAACAACAAACAACATTCCTGCTCGAGAGTCGAAAACTCGGAGAAACGTCTATAACAATAACTACGTGTCTACTTACTCTATACCTATAACAATATGATGAAAGTATACCGCACGTGTAGTTAGTCCTCACTGTTATATATACCATATACATGCATGTAAGTATACTAAGGGCGTAACCCAGGTAATAATAGTGCGCCGTTCTGGAAATGGAAAAAAAGTATAACTATATTAAACACGCATACAGTACTGAGTACATACATATTATATTACGAATATAACGTTATATAGTATCAGCTATAATTTATATTTATACGAATATAAATCTATTATATATAAGTACGTGGGAAACATCATTTTATAAACATATTCATTAAATCACAATGCAAACGATTTAATCGGTCTAACGAATAGTTTTATTGTATTATATTATATTTAAAAGGTAAATTTGTAATAGGTAGGTGTGTACGGTCAAAAACTGTTTTTTTTTTAAAAAAGTTACAAAGCAGTATGTTTTTCATTTTTGTTTTCATACAAACATTTTACGCTTTAAATTATGCCATTTTACTTTTATCTTGACTACGTAATCCGTTTTTAATTTAAATATTTGATTACGCAATGTCTATATAAATGTTGTGAACAAAAGTATTTATTCTTCCGTAATTAATAAAATATATAAGTATTAAACATTGTGTAAAACATTTAGTAGAGCTAAATTGGGTTTGTTTAACCGGTACCTAATGGTATTGAAGTGTACGGATAGTGGATACCTATAATTCTAATCTAGCATTTAACTACCATTTTGTGGTTAAAACACGAGTGTAAAAATATAAAAATATCAGCTATAATGTAATAAACATTATTATCATTCATAGCCGCCGAAATATATTAGTTAGGTACAATTATTTACGTATTATCCGGTTATTCCATAATCTGATAAGGTGCGCTGTTATGATAGTGTACATAAACCAAATGTTATTCGCAGCTAACGAATATAATGGATTTTAAACAGTGCGTATTACAATACATTAATACATTACCAATATGAAGCACACTGAAGTTAGTCTTTATAGTTCAATAGAGTTGTGAAGTGCAATATATACATTTCAGTACTCAACTTTCAAGCTTTCATATTATGTATATTATTATTTGTGGGATAAGGTATAATACTATGACATGTAATCGATGTGCATTTAACTTTTTAAGTAATATTTTATAATACTGTAACTGTAAGCTATATCTGGTACTCGAAGTGATTCAGCACTTATAAAAAACAATTTCATCAAAAAACCCTATTTACCACATCACTGATCAGCTACAAAATTAACTGATATAATTAATCTCTTGGAATTTAATGAAGTTGAATTGAGTGGTAACCCTTATTATCATCTTATTAGTTTAAACTTTAAAATTTGAATGGTTCAATGGGCACTTATATGATAATTTAAATTTATAGTTTAATACATGCTTATAGGTTACGTCAAGATTCTAAGACGACATTTTATTTTATTAGAGTTATTAAAATACAGTAAAACCTCGATAAGACGGAATCGCATAGGACTATGAAATTTTTCCGTGTTAACGGAGTTTCCGTCTTGACGGGGTTAAAAATTATATGTAATTTAAAACGGGACCAAAAAAATGTTCCGTAATACCAGGGTTTCCGTCTTACCGAAGGTCTGTCTTAGCGAGGTTTTACTGTACAACGTGATTAACCAAAGAAGCACCCCTCTACCCACCTCATTTTTCATTAATAACTTAACTTATTCTGATAATTAAAATGTATAACGATCTAGTTCGTTTTATATAATTCTTGAAATGTCCTGAGTGTACCGATACAAACTCTTATTTATTCAAATGGAAACTATCCTTTTTACTGTCAATTGTTAAGCAAATGATTTTTTTGAAAATTTTGATGTACCTTTCTAAAACAAACGATTCAATAATCTGAAATGAATTCAAACGAGTAGTTTTTCAGTTATTGAAATATAAATACTAAGCACTGAGGATTATAATCCTCAAAAATTAATTTAGAAAAATGTAAAAAATACCAAAAATCTATTTAATATTAAATCATGTTTATTTTATTGTACTCGAAGTACAAGTTACAAAATGTTGATTGATTGATGTAATAACTATAGTTGTCATTTTAAAATCATCGTGAGTCCTCATATGGGGCTATATCGTCTAAACTGAATATCACTAACCGATCAATATCAATATAAAGAATTAAATGACACAAAAATTACTTGTTCAAATTTCGATTTCGGTAAAAATCGAAATTTTTTTAAAAATTGTGATTTTAATTGAAAACAAGAAGTTAGTTACTTGTACATTAAATGGTGTAAAAAATCTAAATGGGTATTTGAAATATTATTGTCCTTCTATAATAGAGAAAACATTATATTTATAAATTACTATTTTAAGTTTTAACTAAAACACTCCATTTTATTATATATTTTATTTTTATTATAATATTATAGCTACATTATTATACGATGTGCCAGTAAGCATTATTCTTCTTCTGTCAATGTTCTATGGAACGATTTCTGTCATGGCGGTGGTTGGCAATGCTTTAGTGATATGGATTGTGACGTCGAGCAGAAGGATGCATAATGTGACCAACTTGTACATAGCAAACTTGGCGTTAGCCGATATCGTTATCGGTCTATTTTCAATACCATTTCAAGTAAGTAATTTTATTGAAAATACTTCACCGATGTACGATCATTTGCATAATAATTGGTGCGTATTATAAGTAGGTGCACAGTGATTCGCACTATATATCTGCAATTATTTGCATTTCAATATACCACTGTAAGTTTAAAGTAGCCAACAATTAACAGAAATTTCTAAAACTGTTCTTTATGATTTGGTAAAACTAGTAAAAAAAAACGGCGGGGAAATACGAATATTTGTGCAACACTCAATTTTATTTTATTGTTTTCATAAGAGATAACTTGCATTAGTATATTGCAGACATGATAAATGACAATATAGTTTTAAAAAATATTCCCAAGTTATTTATTTTCATTTTAAATCTTGTAATTTCGTATAGTTTTTTACTGTATCAATAGATGTATGTTTATTAGAAAAAAGTTTGAAAACAGAATACAAAATTGTTCTTGTCATAATTTATTTTTATAGCAATTTAGTAGTAGGTTAGAGGATCTTAGTTATTGATGGATTTAAAAATGTAAAAATACATATAGTCACATTTTTTTATTTACTTAAGTGTCATTTTTCTCACAATTGTCAGCCTTTAACAAAAATATAAACATTAATATTTATTTTTAGACAGATTCGTAATAAATAATAAATGCCTAATACATGGTTATATCATTTGAGAACCTACAAAATTCGTATTATAAAAAGAAAAGCAACAATGTAAATCAATCAAAACGAGAGATTATTGGAGGATAACTTAAGTTATACATATATTATATACCTATAAATGTGTGTGTTTTATATTTGATGACAATCTCAGATATCCATTTCCTTTTTATCTAAATGAGATAATGATATAAATTGATATGAATCAATATCTTTTATCTCGAAACTTTGTCTGTATACATATATACTATATACATAGATACTGCTCATCGCTTCCCGGGCTTTTAGGTGGGGGAATTATGTAACTATTCGGTTCACACAATAGGCATATTTTATGATTCAATATACTGAAGTTCTGTGGTAACAATTAAGTTTCAGGCGGCCCTGTTGCAACGATGGAATTTACCGGCTTTAATGTGTCCGTTCTGTCCGTTCGTACAAGTGCTTTCAGTCAACGTGAGCATTTTTACTCTGACCGCGATCGCAGTTGATCGGCACAGAGCTATCCTCAGTCCGCTCAGGTTAGTGCGAGTTGCGTCTCTCGGCAAATGAATAAACGTATACCTAACACAACAACAACCACCGGACACAATAATCATTATTATTACGTTCCGTTGACACTTATAATAATATATTATAAATAGTTGCTGTTGTGTGTTAACTTAAAGTGTTGTAATTATGATTTATTTAATATTATTATTAATAGTAGTTGTATTATTATTGTTATTATTATTATTTCGTATATTGTTAACAGCGCAATACCGACGAAATTCCGAGCAAAAATGTCAATAGCCACCATTTGGGCGATAGCTTTTGTGCTCGCGACGCCAATGGCTATTGCTCTCAGAGTGCAATTTATCGAATACGGAGATAGAGGTCAGTGGTAATTTTATTTATATGAAGAATTTTCCCTTCTTTCACTATCGCGATCCTTCTTCAAACAGTTTTGAAACACCCCACATCACGATTCACAAATGTCTCCGGTTTGCGTAATAGGGACGACTACGACTACAAAAATTACAGCCAAAGAACATGTCTCATTATTTAATCATATTCCATGTCAATAATCAATATTATTTATATTGTATAAGATAAAAACCGTCAGACTTAATTATTACAAACACAAAAAGCTTACCATGGGTATAGCATTGTCAATTATTTTATTCAACGTATCATTATTGTTATTGTAAATTAATAATACTTACATTTGGATTAGAAAGTATGAAATTGAGTTAAGTATTTTTTTTTTTTTTTAATTCATGTTACGGTATCAACTACTAGGTTATTAGCTTACAACAAAATAAATATTTTGTTCGTATAAATAAATACAATAGTTTTCTTAGATTAAGTTGTACACATCAATAAGTTTTAGAAAAGTAATGATTTTGTCTTGAATTGTGCTAAAAATATTTTAATAAGTGGCAAATAAGAAAACTAAATATTAAGTATTATGAAAACTATAAAGAAAATAATACATTGTTTTCTTCAACAAGGAAATGTGTGGTTTTTAAGACATACACATTCATACACCATTATGCAATATAATCAAATGAATAAAATAATTATTATAATCATCTGGTAAAATTGTCAAATGTAATTATTTAATTTAACAAAAATCTGTATTAATATAATTAAAATTACTTACACACACATCATTAAAACATTTAATATTCTATACAACCTTTTAGGTTTTCACTTAATAAATTTCCATAAGTTTTCAACTCGACACGTGCTATGCTGAATTAATAATAAATTATATAAATAACTATAATTATATGTTTAAATCAAGTTTCTAAATAATTGAAAACAATTATAGCACTACACAGGTGTACTGGCCCACTAACATACTGACATGTCGTCCCTTGTACTACGGGCACGGGTTTCAGCATTAATAAGCTCCAAGGGTCCATAATTACATGTCTTAAATCTTTATTATCTTCAACTGTAATATCTGAATTTTGTAATATACCAACAATAAATCGATATTCCTTGATAATGTATTATTGGTATATTACAGTTGGAATTATTTTATTTTTATCATAAAAATACTATAATTGCTCTTTTGAATTTTCCTGAATATGGGGCCTTCTATAATTGGGGGTTAATAGGCTTTTACAGTTCCAGTCCACCCCTGTCACTACAACTACCATTGTTTTATTAACAGACTTTAACATCTATTGATTTAGTACAAAATAATTTATAATCGTCAGTAAATCACAATATTTCAAACCCTTAATTTTGCGCAATTTTTATTCAATCAATTGACAAATAAATATTCTTTAATTTTAATATTTATAAATGAATATTAATGATTAATAATATTGTTATTTTTTTTTCCTTGTATCGGAACTAAATGTTATGAATAATTTTTATTTTTATATACATATTATAAATACTGAAATGAGTTTTGGCGTCGTTACTAAAAAAATGTGTAATATTTTTTTATACTAAAATCTGATTTTTAAAAAAGAATTCTGATGGTTAAATTATGCCTTTGGGGGTTCGGGTCAAGTGAAAAATGTTAGATCTATTTTACTAAATAGGAACAATTTTAACTTTAATATTCCAAAAATGTTTTTAAATTAAATAAACTTATAATCATAAACAAAATTCACATCGAAACAATGTGAAAATGTTTTAAAATCTTCACTTAATATTGTCACCTCTCACAAAATACAATAGCATTAAAGCCATCGAAGCACGAAGAGCAAATACGTGGTTGAACAAACGACGCCTAATACCATTTTAAGGACATATTTTGTGGAATGAATGACGTATGTAGCTATAATATGCACATGTTGCACATAACTCTGTAAGGCTAATGATAATTTACTGTTCACAGAATGTGGCCACGCCCGCATTGAACACAATTTACGATTTACATTGTAGAGTACATTTTAGGGCCAACCATATTTTTTTAATACGAAGTATAATTAAAGTAACACGCTGGTTGGCATATATTGTTTTATATAGATTAATCAGGGGCATGGGGACGATCAATGAGCATATCATTATCATATTATTATAACCCTGTGGTTATTTTAAACTTAGTAGTAAAGACACATAATATACAAAAATATCAAATATTTGATCCATATTGGCATCTAATTATTTTGGTCAGCGTAGATACGGCCGACTATAATTTTGAAGTTAACCATATCAGATAATTTTGGTAAAAATTAGATTTTTGAAGAACTCGCAGTAAACCAAAAACGTAGAAATTTCGTTCAAATAAAGTGCTAGGTTAATTCATATTTGTTTTTTTTTCGTTCCAGAAAAACTGTATAATACACATTATAAATTCGGAAAAAAATATTTTGTTTTCATCGGTATACAGATAATATCATGACAAAACCAATGTTTTCAACAAAAATTATTTAATTTTCTAGAAACAATGAAATTTAAAACCACGATAATCTGTTAATAAATGCTAATAGTTAATTTGATGAAGAAAAAAAATTACATTGTATAGCCTATAGTGTTTTCATAAATTGACTGAAAGAATGATAATATAAATATTTTAAGTTGACGTCGTGCAGTACCCGTTTTACAGAAAATCAAAAAATGTCAGTACGACAGTAGTTATATGATCCTTTTTCAGTCTCGCTCACACACATACAAGCGTGCGTATTATATAAATACATACGTGATGATTGTTTCAAAGGAAAATTATAATGAGCATATTGACGAAAAGTATGAACAGTCTTGGAATTATTTTTTCTACATGATTTGTACAAGTCAATGCAAGACAACATTTTAAATTCCAAGTGAAGCGGTGAATGTATTGATTTGATGTATGACTCTTTTTTTTTCTTTTTTTTTATTAATTCATTTTATTTTTATTTTTGTGTCTGTCATCACCGTTTGGGGGCAGTAAAACTGTTTCGATTTTCTTTAGCAGTATCTTGTATCAAAGAGTTCAATTTTTACGTAAAATATGTTTTTGACAAAATCGATTATGGTTTTTGGTGTAACTCTAAAACAAATTAGCGTAAATAATATATGAAATTTTCACTGGATGTTTATATTTTCGAGTTGCTTACGGACATTTTTAATTTCAATTCTTTTTAGTTTTTTTGTATAAATGTCAACAAAATATTATTTGTAACCAAAAAAACTCAAAAATATAAAAACACAGCATTATTTCAGTGGAACAACATTTGGCGGAATAACCCACGCGCTGAATAATTGGAAATATTTCCAGAAACAAGACGTATACTTTTCGAGAAAACTAATGTTTACTTTTAAAATAATCACCTTGTGTATACGGAGATACATTTACATATTATTATTACAGTTCTAAGTTTTATCATATATTGCAGACGGCCGGAAGTTGGTGAAACCGTTCTGCTACAACGTCCGGCTCCCAGAGCGCACTATGCTGTTCTACAGGCTTACTCTTCTGTTTGTCCAGTACCTGGTACCCGTCGTCATCATAACTGTTGTGTACATGCGAATGGCGTTACGGCTGTGGGGCTCACACGCTCCGGGAAACGCGCAGGACAGCAGAGATGCGAATCTGATGAGGAACAAAAAAAAAGTACGTGCCCATCAATAACAAAATAATATCATTTAATATGTAACAATAATGTTACGTTGATAATATCTGGTCCCGCCGTTTGACGTTACTATCGTTGGTCAATAATGATAATAATATCGTCATATTACGCGTGTATTATCAGCTGTAATTCTACCAACATCATACGGATGTAGCTGATCATTTCACAGTTTATCGATCACCGGAAATTACGACCACCGTGCTCTTGAAAAGTTATCGAGTACAATCAAAAACGCTGTTATATTATGCGTTTGAGGAAAAGTTATCGAGTACAATCAAAATCCCTGTTATATGCGTTTGAGGAAAAGTTTCACAGTCTGGAAATTTCTCGAATTTCTATAGTTATAAAAATCGTGTATACCATAGCTTACATTACAAAAAAAAAATGTATGCATATATTTATACTTTTGTCTTACAAAAGTATGCAAAACAGTTATTCATTAACGTTTTGATGATATATTTTCGTTTACTTAGTTTATTGTGTTAAATTAATGTTAAAATTAAAAAACGGGAAAGAAATAGGTAACCGCTTTGTTGTACAATTGGATAGGAGTCTACTGTAGTGTTGGATGAGTATTGGTTTTTAATTTCGAGTTGAGTCGAGTCGAGTAAAAATTAGAGTACTCGAAAAATGTCGAGTACTTGATGAAAGTCGAGTAGTGGGCATTGCTTGAGTATTTTAAACTGTCCAAGTATCACCTGGTATTCTTATACCGGGAATATTTGGGTTCTTTCAGTAATTTATAGTTATAACATTTATTCTACAATAAAATACAATATTTTATAAGACAAGTACTCGATTTAAACCGAGTACTCGTAATTACGAGAACAACAAAAATTTAGTCGAGTCTAGTCGAGTAATCAAACTCGACTCGAAAATGTTTCCAAAGTCGAGTACTCGTCCAACACTAGAGCCTAGTGTACCTCACATTGAGTACGTTACTGTAATGGATCATGGGATGTGTTCAATATGAATTCTATGATAGTCAATAAGTCATTGGATACGAAACTATGGTTACCTATTCGTTTTTCAGTAAAACCGAAGAAGTATTAAATAGATTTTGTAAAAAACTTAATTTTATTTTTGATCATATCAATTATTTCGAAAACAACTAGGAATTTTCAATGTTGACCTGTTAATAATATCAACTAGTTACAATTTGCCATCAGTAGCTAACCTCAGAATTGAAGATCAAAGCATTCTTTCAACTAAAAATCTTAAATGTAGTAAAAAATATAAATGTTTATAATATATATATAAAATGTATCAGGTGTCTGAATTTTTAATGAAGGAAAATAAGTTTAATTAAATATAAAACAATGTTTATCTTATATGGTAATAAATGAAATAAATATTTGGTTAAAACGCAGATGAGATATAATGTACATCAGTAGATATATCTTTTCACGAAAATACCTGAAAGTTAGATTGTTATAAGTAATAGAGCAACATTTTTAGAAATCATTATGCTATCATTGATAGTAGTTTATTGCATTAGTCCCAGGTTATATTATGCGATCCACGATATATTTCAGAGTACTCACGGATCATGACCACATTAAGACTTGTGTTCCTGTGGGCTTTGGTTTTTTTAATTTTCATTACGGTACCAAACGGAAATTAAAGATACATTAAAAATACCTTTTTTCTTTTTGCACAACTTCGCACGAAAAAAACAGAAGAGAAAAAGTATTTATATTATGGGTTAAAAGTATTATGTTAATAAGTCATGTAAACATCTATCCTACTTCAGCCGGTCAGGTGTAAATTCTGAATTATATAAGAGTATCTAACGAGGCATAGATATTTTATGAAATTCAATATCAAAATTGGATGATTATTTTTTAATTTTAGTTTAAACTATATTGGACAGAATTATGGTGGATTCAATTATTTCTGAGTATTGGAGATAATGGTCATAGTGTTAATAGGTATTTTAGAAGTTTTAAATAAGTGGTAATAAGTAAACGATATAAATAAAACTTAGAATGATCCTTACACTATTGAGTCCTGATTAATTATTAATGGTATAATATATTCTACTGTTCATAACCCTCGAAGTTGTCGTATACGCCGATCACTTCAATAGGCGAGCCAATTAATATTATAAGCACTTTATTAAACTTTAACGTCCAGTGGCAATCGAGTCACGCGATCACCACTAACTCTTTCTGTCTTCACATATATTTTACAAATAAATTTTAATATCGAAGCAGTATCGGTAATATCGATATTAGTTTAACCTAGTTACATCGTACTTATTGACTATGCTTAAAATTATACTAATTGATATCTTATTACATAATTATTATCTTAACCTACTTTGTTGGAATGCATGTTTCTACGTTGTTAATTAGCTTATGTGAAATGTTTTGGAATTTTACCTGTTACATATGATTATTTTCTGAACCTAGTTAATAGTTTTAATTTTAATATATTTTAGATTATATTATACATGATACAACAGAGTAAACTAAACCATTTTTTTTTTATTTTCACATGTTTTTGATGGAGGGTGCTGAGTGATAGCTAGATGATAAAATTTATTTATTTGTAGATTTTGGTTATAAATAATTGACCTTCAGGACATTTCCATTCACAAATATTTCGTGCTTAGAATAAATAATTGAAATCTTATGAACTGTTTTAATAAAGCATTACAATTTTTGTAGCTAAATCAAATTATAATTTCTGCAATAGTTTTCTACATTTTCTTAAACTATAAAAACATAAAAATAGTTTATTTAAAATAATATTTTTGAAAAAAGAAATCGTAATATTTGTGCTAGAACTAAATGATGAAAACATTCAAAAGTTGTAGGTTAAGTTAACTTTATTATTTTATGTATTACTTATGATGCATGATGTATGACAAATTATGCTGTTTGAAAAATCAGCAAATAAAGTTACTTTGATTAGGATAGTGAAAAAATATTCGTCCCAACTTAAACTACTATTTAAATTGTAATTCATGGGAATTAATTATTCTAAAAACACCATAGTAAAAATCATCGTGTATGGCTCTAATACTGAAAATAATCGTATTATTATAGACGCATTAGTTTAACTAACAATAATTTTATATTTGGTTTGTTCAATAATATCTTATTATCTGAATAGAAGAAAGACAGATACATTTTTTTTTTTTATTCAGCTACATCTCGTAAGTTTATATTACAACGCATCGTGTGAGTTGACAAGACCCGCCACATTCAGCTCGAGGGGATGATTTACTCACATCGATTAGGAAATGCATATTATTGGGAATCAAATGAAAAAATTACACACGGTGTTGGAATTGAATGAGAGTGACGCTCAAACACACTGAGCCACCGTATCAATTTAACCTCGATGCACTCATATAAGTGGATCGATAAGGACTTCTACGAATATGCCACCACTCCAGAGTCTCATTTATATTTTCCAATATTTTTTATATTATATTTATATACGTAACGCGATATAATATATTAGAATAGATTATTTATGAAAGGGGTTCAGCAAAAAAAAAAAGAAAAAAAACCTTCGGGAAATTAAAATAAAATGCATTCATCGCTCCACTCAGAATTGAAGAAACTATCCCAGCACTTAGCACCTTATTCATGAAATGTATAAACTATAAATTATTGAATTGACATGACGTAATCATTTTATATAAAATAAACTATCATACGAATTGGACTCCTTTCAAAAGTTTAAGATCTGTCTATAGACATGTACTATACATTCACTCTATAGCCCAAAGCATTATATTTTTATAGAAAAATAAAAAAATTTCTGAAGAATTATGATTTAACACATTTTTCTAAATAAACGATATAATTACTTAAAATTCAATACATAATTCACTTCAAAATTATATAATATAAATATGATAATGGTAGTGTGAAGTGTAGCTTTACAAGAATTTCAGGAAGAATTGGTGGTGGTTGAGTAACGATTTATTATATTTACAATAATTATTATACCTAATTAATGCGTTTTTGTACGTGTAATGTGTATGTATATAGTTTGATAGCTAACTGCACCTTTATAGGGGGATATGACATGTTAAGGATTGGGACTTTACTTTAGGCTCCTCCACACCAATTTAAATTTAATTGAACGCAACTGGAGTGTGCTATTACTGCGATTACATACTCATTTAAAATGATAGCCCTTTGATGTCATTCATTTTAATACTGCTGCAGACAATGAACGTTCTTCAAGCACCTATAGCTGTTGTGGGTAAATGTATATGGTTTTAATATAAATTTATAACTACCGCTACAAAACGTTCATAACGTTTTAGCAAAAATAAGTTGTGTAAACTTTTGACAATAAATCATTTTTTACACCTTAAGAAAATAATTTACATCGTATCATGTGAAATTTAAAATCTCATTATTTACACTGTTCGATTTGGTTTAGTACACGAGCTGTTTAATACAATATATATACTATGGAAGTATAATCAAACCAATATATTTTGTTTTCAAATAACCATTGATATTTAATATAATATAACAACAAATAGTAAATGATAACATTCAGTTAACACAAAACAAACCAAACTATGTATATTAGTATAAATGAGGTACCTAGTACCTACTACTACTTGTTGTTGAGTGAATGTGTAATATTTCGATACAATGTCATGCGCCGCCAAACACCATTATTGTATATTTAAATTATTTATTTATTACCAATGATCTGATTTTTGAAATTCTTAAGTATACGTCATACCATCATATTTTAAATTTGATATTTAATGTATTTCAATGAGTACAACTGTTCTGATACAAACTTTTGTTTTGAAAAAGAAATATTCTTTTTTAATAACAATAGTTTGTGAAGCAAATAGTCTTGTCAAATATTTATAAATAACGAAATCAAAATTTATTCAAACAACTATTGTCGAAATAAATTATTCTATACTTTATGCATTTGTCTATTTATTTTTGAATACATTATAGATAGAACCTATTGTTATATTATATAAAACGTATATTTGATTTTTTTAATCTAAAAACAATAAACATTGTCCACGAAGTAATACTGATTTACATTATAACTGGGTAACGTACAATATTGTCGTATCACTTATATCGAGGGTGACACTCTCTAAAGCAGCTATCGTCTTACCCTGCTCGTACGCACTAAGCTAATGACTCTCTCCGAAAACAAATTGGGTCAGCACTGTTAAGTAATACAGTTTAACACGGTTTTTGGTCGGAAACGCGTGTTATATTATCGATTTAAAACAAACATAAAATAATTCACTCATCCGTGTTACAATCGCTACTTGTCCGCGTACGACCGTCACAAATACTCTTGCCGAACTCTACGACAACAATAGATAGCTTCACTCCCACGTATTCGTCACGAATCAAAATCAAAACTACGATTGTCGAATAATAAATGTTTGGTCTCAGCACATTCACTACATTGGCCTGGCCTACAATAATAGCTTATTTTGCTAAAACCAAACCCTTTCTATTATACTACTGCCCATGTCTTATATAATATTTGTAAATTACCATCAGTGGTATACGACAGTATAATAATATTATGTTAGGTTTTATGAGAAGACCTCACGAGAAGTTGAGCACTATGTTAATATTATTATTGTATGGTGTTAAAAGTTCGTCGATGGATTATTGAACAAGTAAAATGTCTCACATTATTAACTGATGAAGCTTATATCATTATCTCAAAAGTCGATAATATCACAAATAACTCCATTGGTTTCTATATTTAAATTTTAAACTAATAAAAATTATTGTAATATTTTTTGATTAATTGCGTACGTATGGCATTACTGTAGGAATTTCCATTCAAAATAGATATTACTATTTATTACGCGGTCTTAAGATAAGTATTTCTGGTGTGTAATGTCTAGTGTGTTATAACTAGCACCAAACACAATACCCATGCAAAAATGAAATAAAATGGTTACGACTTGTAGCAAATTGTCGCGTTTTTAGTTAGTTTTTTTTTTTTGTTTTGACAACGTTTTTATGCTCGGACAAGACCAGTTTAATACAAAATTCAATATGAGTTGTTCTTGAAGTAGTTTAAAAATATCAAATATATTCTTAATGCACACTTTTTGAATGCCATTGTATCACAATTTATACCCAAAGTTAGAGTCTTTTCAATTTTAAGTAATTCATTCACAGTTAAACCTAACATCATCACACCTATCATAGTCAAATCTGATCGTGAACTTGGTGTTATTCTAACTGCCAACCTTTTAGTAATTAAAATTGCTTGCTGCAAGGTACTTAAAACACTCGGTTTCATTAAACGAGTCGGGAGTGATATTATACGAGTAAGTACCTTTAGTACCTATAGTCTGCCTCCCTAAAAAGCCTTACATGGCGCACTTTTAAGACCAATCGTGTGTGACCCTGGTTTATGGTATCCCCCTCTACTTCTTCAGCTCTTGTCCAACTTAAGTTTTTAATGTTTGCCATAAGTGTGTATTAAAAATCCCTAGCATTTTGATTTTTCTTCAATACTATACACAATTTGAGTCTTAACTCACTGGCTAATCGCAAGCATGCACCAAATAATATAGATTTCCTCAATAACCACCTAAACATTATAATGTGCGACTCTCATTGAGAATATAACGAACTTCTTCGTCGTATTAGGTATTTTTTTTTTCATTTAGCTCATATTATATTTTAAACCCTAAATACCATTATAATTACTAATTATATTTATTATTATTATTATTATTAACATTGAAGGAAAATCCCCGATAATCGCTTGAAGGAAAAAACAAATTAAGAGTGGCGTGGCAACGGAATTACACAAAAAGCCGAAATCATTGGTTTGAATCAAATTAAATTAAATTTAGTAATTGACAGTTAAAAGAAACAGTCTAAGACTCTAAAATAACATGCTATATTACAGTTAAAAAACGTAGTTATAAATTATATAATAATTATAAGAAATGTGATGGTTCATGGTTATTTTTCTCAGAAAGATGACCTCATTATTAATTATTTCAAATTATGATTTATATTTAATATCCGATATACGTATATAACAACTTCAGGCAATGAATTCGTTGACAAATCTTATACAATAGTAGGTAATTCGTAATATTAAATTCTCAAACTTTGAACAGGTTATAAAATATTTGTTTTTATTTCTCATTTATGATTTGCCTTCTTTTTTATCTAACTTAATCTTAAACGTATTTTATAATATAAATATAATTATAAAATATAAATTGTTGCGTGTCCATCAATCGTTTGTTTTCAACATTAAAAATATGAATAAAGATGGTAGATGATGATTAAGATATAGGTACCTAGTGAAGTATTATTTTATTTATTGAACTTTTAAAACAATAACTGTACAATGTAAATGTTTCTAAAATTGGGCGGTGTTAATGTGTTACGACCAACCAACAAATTATAACCAAGACTAGTAAGTCGTAATTGTATATGGCATCATTTGTGGTGGCAGGGTAAGTATTTTCCACGTCCTTTGCGATTGGTGGGCCACTGTCGGGCCTGGTATGATTTGGGCCGCAAGCCCGCAAACATGATTCATTAAGACATTTATACTCTCTATACATATACCTATAGCGCAATTGGGATTTAAATTGGGGTAAAATTCCCCAAAAAATAAGTATTTATATTAAAATAGCTAATAGATAATATATTTAGGTATCCCTCTAACTATATTTTTATTATTTAGTTATTGTTGTCTCTCGGAAAATTGGTTATTTATTCCTATGATTATAAGTATGAAATTATATAAGAAGCCAATTTGTGTTGAGATAAAAATTTAATTGTAAATGTTATGTAATGTAATTGTTAGGAAACGGATTTTTTCAGTTTTCTTATAAACTGATCAAAACTTTTGCCCCCCTCCCCTCTCAAAATTGAAATGAAGCCAATTATGCTTGTACATAACGGGTATCTTCCATAAACGTGATTGTTAAACTCGAATGATAACAATTATTAACGTTATTATTATTATTTTAGGTTATGTTTTTATACATAGATACAATACGTTCCCTGTGCTATATGAAAAGACACATGTCTCGTGCTTTCAATAGAGTTTTTTAATTTAATGAAATTTTTAAAATAATAGGTATATTGTTCTATATTGTAATAATATAGGTAATAACCACACGTAAGCATTATATACAACAGTGAATATTGTTAGGCACAGCGCTCGCTGCAACAGGTACAGTAATCATAACAACTTTAGAGCAATCAATAAGTTTCAATACATTTAAATAAATAATTGTATACACTTTTTTGGTATAAAAGATCCCACATTTTTCAAAATTAAATAATCATTCTTACAAGTTACAACAGTTCCATCGTAATCGACATTCTTTTAGATTGTAAATTGATTTTTTGAGCCAAATAATTTGTTAAAAGCCGTGATGGTTACAATATACTGCATATTTGACATACTTTATCAAATACTATAAATGTATAAAGTTTAAAAATCTGAATCTATACAGTCAATAACTGCATACTTCAGTGAATTGAAATGGAATCGGTATCTCAGCTAGCTCTTGCATACTTTAAATGTTTCAAAAAATGTACATTTTCAATTCTTACACGTTTCCATGGACATTTGGTAAGCTGATCGTTATATACAATATTTTATTACATAAAAAAAGGGGAATTTATAAAAGCCCTGTACATTAGGTGTCGAGTGATTAACTCGTCTTTGAGTAAGTCACTGATATGTATGTGTTAAATTTAATTTCAATAATAAATCATTGCATGTGAAAATGGTTCTGAGGTGTCAGATAATTTTTTACCTCCTAAATTTACCAATACTATTTATACATACATTAATATATTATATTATATGTAAAGATATAGTGATAGATACATAATATAAAGTACGAGGGGGGGGGGGGGGTTCTAATTCTGAATGTGAAGCTAGAGCGACGGTCTCAGGCTGACTCTGGAAGAGATTGGGCACGGTCATTCGAAGGTGGCTTTCGTCGAACCGCTGACAAAAATAAAATAAAATAATGAAATATGATCTGATTGTGTAACTGTAGTGAGGTTGATAAGATGGCGCACGTCCCGCCTGCATTCTTTTAAATGTTTATTATTGTGAAAACAATTCAGTTCCCATTTAATGGTACCATATCGGAAGAAAAAGATACATATATTTTTTTTATTATTAATACAGGGCCTCAACTGCATTGATAATTGGTCGATAATAGTTTAGTACATATTTGCATGGGTTTTTTTCTTACATTTAGAATATATTTTTTTTATATATAACATCAAATTAAATAGGTGAGAAACGAGAAAGTACAATTAAAAATTATAGAATACAATCAAAAGCAAATAGTATATACATTATGATTTTGTTCTGATTATATGTCTTGTTGTTGTTATTAATTGGTGTCTTTGAAAAATTACAGTAAGTTATAAATATTTAGAGATTCATTGTTGAGACATTCGGAAGGATAATTTGTAATGTTATATTTTGATCTTTCTTCATTAAATTAAAGACATTCTAGTAGTAGGTGTTTTATGGATATTTCAGAATCGCAAGCTGAGCATGGTTCGTGCTCTGTTTTATCCATGATATGTTTATGCGTATACCAGGTAATAGGTATATTCTATCTATACTCCTATCATAAATTATCCTGAATTCGAATAAAACACATCCATTACAACGACATGTTCGAAAACTACTGTAAAGCAGAGCGGTACCCACTTGACCAGCTTTTTACTTATATGACTGTATTTATTTTTTACTAAAACTATTCAACAAGTAAATTTTAATCTACTCGAAACATGGTGGTCGGGGTTGGATTACTCAGACCCCGGTATCGCATTCGTATAAAACGTCCACTATTTATACATAATACATTCCAGTATAATGTATAATACAGTTTATGAGTGAACCAATAAAAGGTAAAGGTCCCAGCTGTTATTAAGCCTATATTTTTCGTATTAATATTTTTGTAAATAATTTATAGACATTTGACATTTTTAATTTGTTTTCAATAAACACTGCTAAACTAAACTTACTTGCTTGAATAGGTATTTAATTAAAAATCTTGAAAATATTTTTGGAAATAATTTACAAATGTTCGTGATTTTGACGAGTTGTATCAAAATGTTTACTTCAGGCGCTCATAAAAGTATAATATTGTAGATTTAAAAGCTGGTTTTTAATTTCCACTAACTACTTATGAGGTACATTGTGTTTCATTTTCAAATTTTTTGACTAAGCGAGTATTTTTTTATCGACAATAATTTAAAAAAAAATTAAAAATCTAAATTTTCTGATGACTATATAAATTGCTCAATATGAATAAATATTTTTAAAATTGTACAGTGTATAAAAAATGTTAATATAAACATTCAGTGAAAATGTCATGTGCCTAAGGTTATTTTTTTGGAGATACACCGAAAAAAAATCTAATTTGTCGAAAACCGGCTTTGCGTAAATACCTCAGTTTTTTTAATTTTAATCTTGTTTTCCCCAACGCTTTTGAAAACTTTTAGGAATTGTTTACTTTTGACCCCCCAAATTACCAACTAGATTCTTTTTCCCACCAGAAAATATGCTGGAGTAGAAAATTGAAGCATTTTAAGACCTCAAAAGATGATGACATGATGGCACACACCATTGCAAAATCAATACATACATCGCTCCACTCAGATCTAAAATATAAAATGTTTTAAACACACAATCATCAATATTCTTAAAATATACAAATTGTTAATTAAATAACAATATTTATTGATAAATACCAATACTATAATTAATTCTAGTATAACTAATAATCGATAATATTTTTTTTTTATTATGAGCAGGTACTTTTACTATAATTATGTTCTTTTAACTTATATTTTAAATATAATAAAATTATACAAAAAAAAATATAAATTATTAAAAATTATTATACCTACTACATATTTCAATCAGTTGTATTGTTAATATTTAAGTACCATTGATAAACAATTAACAAAATATAAATTACTTGAGTTGCATAACCAATTGAGCAAATCTAATGAGATTTCAAAATTATGCGAAAACTTATATCGTTTGTAGCAATATATTGTTCACAAAGCTAAAAGCTGTAAATAAATTTTAATTATTTTACATTAATGTGTAGCAATAATAATGTAGGATTCATAAGTAATACTTGTGGATGTATATGTAATTTATGGATGGTTTGTGAATTAAGATATTATCAAGAATACATAAATTAACAACACTATAATTAATGCTACTTCTATGTGACAAGTTAATATTAGGTAGGGTATAATAAAAGAGAGTGATGAAATTAAAATATATAAATACACAAACGATCAAACAAGGTAAATGTTTTTTTCCATAATTATCTTAGTGTTAGTTATTCAAATAAATAAAAATAAAATAAGTTATTAATATAGCTAAAATATATTAATAGATTGATAGATGTAATTTTTTTGTATTTTAACACAATGTTATGTTGTATAAAATAATAAACTAGGTTTATAATAGTTCAAAAATTAATTGTGGGTACCTACTTGGTGATTTTTTTTCAGGTCATAAAGATGTTAGTTATTGTTGTTGGATTGTTCGTTTTATGTTGGTTACCATTACAAACGTATAACGTACTTCAAGATATATTCCCATCAATAAATCAGTAAATCACTATTACTCTATCGGTACTTAATATCTGAGTGTACAAGTAATTTTAAAATTTACATTATTTTAGGTTTCGTTACATAAACATCGTGTTCTTCTGTTGTGACTGGTTGGCAATGAGCAACAGCTGCTACAACCCATTTATCTATGGAATATACAACGTAAGTGCCATTAATTATTATTGGATAGTTAAAACATATTTCAATGAAAATAATGAAAAATATAATTTATAAACGTATTAGAACGTGAAATATTCCGTTTTAATATTTTTTAGCTCCATTAATATGGATTTCTCTAATCGAGCGGATAAACTATTTAAATTACGACAATATTTCATATTTTTATCGTTTTTCTCAAATGTATTTAATCTTTAATTCAATCATTTTTAAAAGAATAAACTCTTATTTAATAATTTATGTATCCACCCTGAAAATTTATAATATACATTTGAATAACTCAACTAAAAATAATCGTAAAATCTCTGTTGATTCATAAATTAAACATCATTATTAAATTGTATAACATAATATAATATATTTTAAATTTTTAGTAGATGATACGTTACTTTACTAAAATATATGATAGAACCAGTTCAATCGTTTATTGTAATTTGTATGAATCAATACGGTAAAATATTTCATTTATCTAACCTTTGTTTTTTTTTAAAAAATCATAGAATTTTTATAATATTTTTCTTATAATTTATTATGAGAATATGTGTGGTTAATATATGGATATTGGATATCAAAAGACATGATAGAAAGAAATCTCCAAGTGTCGACACATAATCGTTTGATTTTTAAATGTTCTAAATTAAATATCGAACCTTTTATTTTTTTAACTTAAACAATATCTTTCAATTTTAGTATAGTACTTATAAATACAATAAATTATAATATACATATGACATATATTATATTGTACAGGTATATAAATATAATTTAGGTATTACTGTAAGTTGAAAGAGGAAATCAAAAGTAATTATTTATTATTCTATAATAATCTGTTTTACATTAATGTGAGAAAATGTTGTAAATATCGAAAAGCATTTAAAGTTTATAACATTATTTAAAAATCATTTTAAAAAACTATCGAACATTATCTAGGTTAGATACCTGGTAATTTCTCAAACAATTTTTTCTATTCTGTTATTTAAGGAGTAACAAAAATAATGAATAAACGGGATGTAGTTAAATTTTAAATATTACTTTTTAATGGATTATTTTTTAATGGACCATATAATAAATTATACTGTAATATATAATATATAAATATTTTAATTTCTTTTAAAAACTAATATAGTAGATGCTTTATAACTCTTTATAATTTTAGGTGTTTAATTTTGAGTTATAGGTTTAAAACACGCCGTGCTGTTGTCTATATATTTTTAGCGATTTCACAACATATATACCTAATATATATTTCACTTTCTGAAACACAAATTTTCAATTAAAATTACTTTTTTTTATCGACGAGACATTAAATGCCTATAATACTTATTTCAGATATTTCGGCCTTAGAAATTATATCCCAGGTGATTCTGTCTGAGTTTGATACCAATTAATAATATTATTATAGGGTTATTTTTCAATCTTTCGTTATCTGACATTCTGCTAACCACCGAAATAATATGAATAGACAGCGGACATTGATAGTAAACCGTATATTATACATTTCAACTTCACAATAAATACATATCAAATCGAATATAATACAATATATTATCGTATATTAATATTGTGAATGCGTATTTACACAAATACCAATTCGTATGCACACACTCCGACAGGTGTCAAATGATGAGTCTAATGCTGTATGATGTAATATGTGTGTGTTTTTTATCGCCGCGATATATCGATATCATAATGTATAGTAATTATATTATAATATTATTATCGTGAATTTATCGATAGGAGGAGCTATACATCACTGTTATTAAAACCTACTCGCGTTTGTTGGGCCGGGCAACAGTATAGGTAGGCACAGCTAGAGAGTGTCACACAATGTTGACGTTTCAGGAGAAATTCAAACGAGAGTTCCGCATCAAATTGCGGCACTTCCGGCGCGGCCGTTTTCGCGGCAAATCAAACGCAAATAACGGTAGGTCACCCTCTGTGAGGTCCACCACTTTGTCCGAGTGGAAAAGAGGATATTCGACGAGGTGCACGAACAGGACGACGGCGAACGGCGCGTGCGTGGACAGTCCGCCGCCTAGAAGGGACGAGCTGGAAATGTTCGTGTGCAAATCGGGCAAAATCACGTTGATCAAGTGCGGCAGCCGTTCGGACCTCGAAGAACTGTGTCTGTAAAAAAAAGTGTTATTTTTTCATTATATATGTATAGGTAGGTGCCCCACCGATAATGTTATACAATACGAATATTGTGGTTACAATTTAATAAAAATGATAATAACGATAATAATGCCTCGGTGACCGCATTGACCGCGAGAAAATAGATGATGATGAAGATCACCGTACCGAGCAGAATCTAGCTGTGTACGTCATCATACGACTATATGCATACGACAATAATAATAATGATAATAACAATATTTGGTTGGCTTATATTACAATATTAAAACAATAATGTCACCGTGTTATAATTATTTGCAAAAGCGAATACTCATACACTCGGCAATACATATTATAACTTATAATACTATGATTTATTATTATTAAGTTGCAGCAAATGGTTTTACGTAGGTGATATGTAATTACAATGTGTGTAATAATGTACAATAATTCTGTATATAATAGGAATGAATAATGATGTGTTTAGTGGAAAGTTTTTTTTCTTTGTGTATATTAATAATAAATATACAGAGTGAACACTGCGTGCATGTACATTGTACACCCACATTTTTTCTTTAATAATGGATTCAATCAAATTATGAATATTGCAATTTGAACTAGGACTATAATATTTTCAATTATTTAAATCTTTATTTCATTTAAGGAGTATCACGTGGCTATGCAAACATTTTATTTTCAAATAAGAAGGTTGACTAACCTTTTTGAATTACTAAGCAGCCGATGGTTTTTTTAAGTGTTGATGCATCTATACATCAAAATTCGAATGAATATAGTGTCTGAGTTATTATTTTGTATGCTAAGGATTTAGGATAATAGCCCTTAAAAATTATTCAAAAAATATAAAACGCAGATATCACTTAGTTCTAATATACTTGAATATTTTTACAAATAATAAAATGTTGTTTGATTAATATTAATACTACTCAAGTTTTCAAATCATCATAGCCCACATAATAACTTCCATACCATTACCATGGACCTATTATTCTTAGTATACTAAGTTAAAAACTCAATGACAAGGTAAACATTTATCCGATAACAATTTACAGAAAAACGGAATGATTGTCGCTTGAAAAAAAAAATGTTTGTATCACCACAGGAAAATCGATATTTCTAAGTACCTACTTTCAAAAATGGCACTTAAGTGTATTTAAAAGTTCTAAAAATTGAAATTTGAAAAATGTTATTATTGAAGTAAAAAAGGGGGTAGCATGCTCGATGATTCACCATGTACACAACATGTTTATACTATATATATATATGTTCATGTATGATTGTAACTGCAGGTGTGAATTAAAATAAATATATTACATTATGTTATAGTATTTATACCTACTGTCCAAAATATTAATTGTACCTCCTATACTATTTAAATACAAATAATATTATAGTAGTGACGTAGATTGGTATTATAATATTAGGTATACCTACTGCTTGAATTGTTTGTAAAAGTTATATAAATAAAATGTTATAACATAATATTGTACTAAATTTACAGTTGTTTACCTACTAATTATGATGAAATTTTAGACCAGCGTTTAATAATTTAAATCGATTGTATTAACATATCATATTATTATAATATCAAACGTGTGAATTATACCTAACTACCTAAATGTTATTAAGGTACCTACACTGAATAATAATCCTGAACTGAATATTGGTTGTGTTATACTTCAACAATGTACCTAACTACAATATCTGCCATACACTATAATGTATTATTATAAAAAATACAATATGATGTAATATATCATAATATTATCTAGAACCATGAATTACTGTTAGGAATTTTACTTTGTTTATTATTTATTTAACTTATAATTATTTTGTACATTCAATTTACTGATACAGCAATTTCTGGGACGTACACTTTAGCAGTAAATATTAATTTGTTAACTAATCACAAACATTTTCCGATATTTCACACAAATTCTCGATACAAATATAATTAGATATAGTCAGTTATATAAAATATAAAATTCCTATATATTATAATATAAAATAACTTCTGCGGCTTTAAATAATAATTCTGAATAGATACCTACACATTTCGTTTTAATAAATATATAACTATATAAATTACACGTTTTGGTTGTTTACTCAGGTAATAATATTCTATCTGTTGATAATCAGAGAATAACATCAAATTGTATTTTTTTATTGTAATATTTATAAAGTTATGGTAGTTTCACATGTCTAAAACGATATTTAAGTTTTATCTTTTTTGATATTTTAGATTTAATGGTCATCAAACATGTCAGGTTTGAAATCACTCTCATTAGAACTTTTTGTATTTCTACAAAATATAATATATAGGTACATTTATAAAGATTGTGGTTATTTATTTTATTTATATTACATTGTATCATTATTTTTGAACTAATTTAATACTCTTTGACCTTTCTATGCTAATTAAATTCGTAATATCTTCAATTAACCCATCAGAAACTACAGGTACTACTTCAGTGAATTGTTAACATAAAAGTCATCAGCTAACACTAATTTAATGATAAAATTGTAAAATAAATTAATTCCAAAATTATAAAACATATTTTGTTTTCAAAGTCATAATATAGTTATGTCCTTGAACAACTCAAATTGGGCATTTATATTTTACCTCTAATGGATCGTGCTGTACATAATATTCATACGAACCACCGTTCATATCAAAAATAATTTATTCGACATTGAATATTCATTAATAATAATTAATAATATAATATAAGTGATTTAGTGAATAGTGATTGATGTAGAAATAATTTCAGTGTCTATAATGGGTGGTATAAGAAAATTGAAACCTTAGAAAATCATCTACTTTTCAATGCAGTGCATTATTATTATTTATATTACTATATTATATACTCATAATATAATACGGTGACAAACGTCAAATTATGGAGTTAAATAGGAACGTAGACAAGCTTAAAATTTAAATTACTGGTTTTATATCGGCACGTTATAATATTAATATAATAATAATTTCCATTATTTGCCACTTACCAATAGCAATTAGTAACCCGATAATTAAATGAAAAATGTACATACCTACTTAACTCATAAAATAAATTCTAGATTTCGTCATTATCCTCCATAATAATAAGTCTTATAGCAAACAATATTTTAAGCATGATTATTAATTTCATTGTGATGTCAACACACTTTTTTTGTATGATGTATTGTAAATGGTTATTATCGTGAATATAAAAATTAAAATAGTGATCAATAATTAAAAATTAATAATAATAATTTAATTAAAAATTAAAAAACAAAAATTGTCATTTTTTTTTTCATTTTAATTAATTAATAGCATAGTGTTGTACCAAAAGTATGTATTGTTATAGCACGTATTATTTATTTAAAAAACTAAATAAATTGAAATTGACATGGTACTTATATGCTGTATAGGTAGGTATAGTATAGGTATATGATAAAGGTGAAATTCTCATACCAACAATGTTTGCTTTGAATTATATTTTAATATTATTTTATCGAACTATGCCAAGTTCCATATCGCATAATATTAACATTGAAATATTCTATTAAACTAATTGTATATATTTGTGTAACTCTCTAATGTTTTTAATTTTTTTCTGACAAGACTGGACTTTCTTATTCCTAGATTTATAACTGGCCAAAAAGCTTAAATATATGTTTCAGATACAATACACCATGTTGCTTAATTAGATGAATATATACTACTGCCAATCACTCAACTACATAGACGCTTTAATAAACATTAATAAATACTAGTAACCTGAGTTTCTAATTCTGTAAGGATTTTTGTCAATTACGGTAGAACTTCGGAAAATCCCTTTGGACAAATTAATTATTTTTACAATTTTCTCAAACATTATTCGTGGTTGAGAGTAAATAGTTACTATAACTCAACATGTAATAAATCTTCTGTTGAAAATTTAAACTGAATGTTTAGTACAAAATTGAAATAGTTCATAAAACTTTGTATATGGAACAAATATGACAAGAAATAGTTGTATCAAAAATAGAAGCTTAATTATTTATAATAAAAATATTACAGTGCAATTTATTCATTTTAATTTGTAGTTATGGATATTTTTCTTTCAAACGTCTAAGAAAATATTCCACCTCAAACCAATACTTTTTTCTAGTAAATATGATACGAACCGTAATGATGATATAACTTAAAGTTCGAAACCCATGACATATATATATAAGTGGTAAAACATCATATTAAATTATGTATAAACGTACTTTGGATGTCATAAAAATTGGATCATAAAAATAAAATGAAACACTAATACTAAACCAAACGGTTAGGTTCATATGTTTTATATTATGCCTATCATGTCTTACGAAATAAAACATTAGGGGGTTGTGACCAGTGGAAAAATAATCGATTAATAACAATACAGATTGAACTATACTTATACAAGAACTTGAATTGATTATTAATTTTTACAATGATTCGACAATGAAAAATTGATTTATAGTATAACATTCGATATGATAGGATAGTTGTAATATATTATGGTAGAGGTGAAAATCGAAAAGATATTTCAATGAATGCCCTATTGGCTGTACAACGTAAATGTGACAACACCACACAACAAATATTAATAGATACCTAAATACATACATTTATAGATTAATATCATGTTGTATTATTATTATCAGATCGTCCGTAGACATTTAAAATTGCCATATCAAACAATAATTGTGTTGATATATAAGAAAGTGAATGTATTTCGTATTGATAAACTATATAGCAAACATATAGTATATATTTTACTGGTGGTAAAAAAACACAGAACGGCCAATAAACATTTATTAATTTGTATAGTACCGTGATTGGCCGTACGTAGGTACAGGTAAAAAAAACCAATAAAATGAATAGGTACGTCATGTAGGTATTAGACATAATACCTAATTTAATATAATGAATAATGAATATAAAATTATAGGTAGATACCTACATAATATATGTCAAATTATTATTTCACTTTCACGGATTTCGTATTTTCAACACCTCATAAAAATATCAATACTATTATATTTAGTACTTATTCGAAGTAAGTAGTGTCCTCGGACAAAAGCGAAAAATGTATGGGCCCGCCTTTACAGGCATTGATTCCGTAGTGGTTATTACTTATTATACTTTCGTTCACGGGGGCCACATGGCTACAGAACACGCAAACAGTGTGCAATAAATATATTTATTTGAAGGCGATACTTAAGTTTTCCAACACTCGGAATTAAAAGAATTGATCGCCTATTTCACCAAATGACGTCATCGTGGGTATAGCTGATTTGTAAACCTAATCCTTAAAATATGAATCGATTACCAGCTAATTCCACAACGATGTGATTATTATAATAATTACACACATTTGTACTTGTGATGTATATTATAATATTATACTATGTACATTACACGATGTATTATAATAAACTCTGTTAACAACCTAATTGCATTTTGTTATAATCGTCATGTTAAACATATTTTATGATATCATATTGGGATATTAGGTGGGTAGCTTATTGTTCTGTCACAATCCATCATTTTTACAACACTTGTGATACAGTACAATTTATATACAATCATAATACAATGTCGCATATTTGCATCTGCTATGTGTATACGTTGATTTATGACGATAATATCCTGCATCAAAGTAACATTATGTTGGTCTATTTATTTCAAACCAAAATGTTAACGATTTTGCTGATTTACGACCTACTCTGCAGTGAGAGCTACAGGTATTTGAAAATTCCGAAACGCTGCAGTAATGAAAAATAAAACAATAAGTTTTCTTTGGTTCGTATTTGGTAGGTATTATATACCTATATCCATGAACGTGCATTTATTTTCATATCCATTAAATTTATTTTTAGGTGTGACGATACAAGAAAACAACATTAGTACGCAACTTCAAGACTATATATTGAATCCAGCTGTTTAATATACAACAATGTAAACTTTTTTAGTGTGACTTACGAACTTTTGAACAAAAGTATTAAGAGTTAAGACCTGAATTCAAAGAGTTATTTTACTTAAATTAATCTTCTGTATAGTTTATACAAATAAATTTAATTTGTACAATCTAGTATAATTATCTGATATAACTATAAGTTTTACTGCGTAATTATAACTTGAGTATTTTTTAACAGTTAATTTAAACATAATAATTGCATCATGTACATAATCATGAATTCAATGTAGCATGATTAAAAGTCAATAGTTTATGTTTCTATATAATTCTCTCGATGTAACCAAATCTTAAAACAAATACATCATTTTGCAAAAAAAAAATACGACGAAATATTTATCTCACATGAATATGGTGTTTTATTATACAAATCAAAAATATGTTTGACGCTCAAATTCAAATCGACAAAACAGTTTTTTTATCAAATCACTTCAAAATAATAATATGATAGGGTTTTGTTTTCGGGGCACATTTTTTAAGCAGAAAACAAAAGTTATTTAACTACAGTCTTTTTTTATATTGTTATATTTTTACTATATAGTACATTTTGGACAACTTGATTAATAAAGTGATTAAGTTATAATAATGGAATAATATCATAAGTGCTTTCAGTACGGGATGGCATCAACACAATAATTATAAAAAATAATACATAATATGTTTATAAGACACCACCTTGTATATAATTGAATGCAATTTAAATACAGCTGCAAATGACATATTATTATGTATTATTTTTTAGTATAGTATTTAAGTGTAAATGTCGACAAAACGTACGAAATATATATTTTGTACATCGTATAATAACAATAAATTAATACAGTACCTTTATCCTTTATACCTGCATTATAATTCTATAACAATCTTATAAATAAATACAACTTTAGTTCAATTATTGTTTAAAATATTATTTGAGATTCACATGCAATAATACTCCTTTGTGAATGTCAGAAATATTACTAGAATTATCCAAAACATTATAATTCATCATAATTTTCTAATCATTAGTTATATATATGATACTATACTTAAGTCTATATGACGAGAAAATTAATTAGAAATTAAATCCAGGTTAATAATTTTAATTCGTGGCCAAGTGAGTTTCTTTTAATTGTATGTAATAACAATACGAAAACTGATCCAAATAATATGTTAAATAATATGTTAGTACAATTAGTTTAAAAAAAGTTTTTTTAATTAATAGTTATAATATATTATATTATTACGCCCTACATATTTAAAAAAGTTCAAAGTCGTGTAAACTAAAACACTTACCTATGCTATGATATAAATTCCTTTAGTAGAAATAAAAACCATTTATATTTTTTTTTATTAAAACTATAATATTTTGAATGTAGTTGTTATTATTATTGTTAATTTATATTTTTAAACGTGAATGAACGACATATTAAATCATAACGTTATAACTTCGTTATTTCCAGTTATTTCCAACTGTATAATGGTAAAAATTTAAATAATTACTGACCGCAAGTAGTAAAAAATATATAATGGTACCTACACCAATTTCAAAGAAAGTCTGAAAACATTCAGTCAAGCAATGACATTTTATATTATATATTTATGCTGAATAGATTCAACCAACTACCTAATAATTTAATGAGCATGTACTTGACGTACTTAATACTTATAGCTATAAATATACATATCCCAATTTATATTCGTAGTGTGTACACGAAATATCCCTTTTTTTACATTACATGTGTGAATACAAATTGACAAAAATAGTTATATTTACTAGCTGTCGTTTATATAATTCTATATGCCTATTATTATACTATAATATTTTGATTAATTTCTTTCTTATAATTTATAATAATTTATTACCTATTGTAGACCACAAGCAAGTTTGTTTGTATTGCATTTATACTGCTATATTGCCATGAGCCTTGGACTACTGTCTTTGAAAAAAGTCTACATTTTAATTATTATTACTATTAACTATTTACTACGATGAAGATATTATGAAGAATAAAAGATATTTTATTTATGCATATTGCATATTTAATATTATTTTTGCATACATTTTGTATGTAGGACGTAGGTACATAATATCTAATAATATAATATGTACCTACATCGAATAAACTTACACTTTACATTTATAAGATCATCATTTTATATTAACCCAAGACGTTGGCCTCAAATACAACTAATCATAACTAATAGGTATAAGAATTCGCTTTTATTTGCTTTGTTACAAAAAAAAATAAATTATTCATTTTTATTTTATATTCACAAAAAAAGGTACAAATAATAAATCTTAGATAAAATATTATTTTTTTTTTCTAAAGCAATATTCATAATTTTTATTCTAAGGATTTTCCCCACCACAGATATATTAATATTATGTCTTCCATTGTATTTGGAGTAGGTACTCCAGACAGTATAACCCCCGATAATACGCAGGGAAATGAGAAACGATTTTGTATAAATATGTATATATATGTACTTAATTGTTTTTCAATATCGTATTCTCGTTATATTTTACTTTCATTATTGGTTTATTATCAGATTAAAAATATGTATTGAGTATCAAAAACATATTTTTTTGTAATTTTGAATATTATATATTTTACTTGCAGCTGCGTTTCATATTGAATTATAATATCTGTTGAGTGGGTAAGTTTCCTTTTTTAAATTTATCCAACGCTTATTCTAATACTATAGGTACTAAACTCAGGCTTATATTATGACCGGTGGTTAAAGTTTGGGGGAGCGCCTGGAGCGGGGAGACAAAGGAAGACAGGGCTCCACTTATTATTATAGTTACCATTTTGTGTTCCCTTTAGTTGGTATTTCAAAAATCCAAGGAGATGGTTAAAATAAGTATAGATAAGAATATTAAATAAAAAAAATAATAATAATAATATTAAATGCACCTGTACATTTTTTATCACTAGTCACAACACCAAGTCATATGTGAATAAAAAATTGGTATTCTCGTCTAAGGTTTTTTTACAGATTAAAAACATGATAAGTAAATTAATTTTTTTTCCCCAAATGTTTTTAAAATATTTCCGAGAAGAAGATAATAATAAATTATAATATTTAAATTCCTATTCATAAAAATAAGAAATTCGTTCCTTCATTCGTTCCTCTAAAAAGGAATCGATTTCAAAAATCATTCCTTAACAACACTGACGAAAAGTATCTTTAATATTTCACACTCTACACTGTCATTATTTTGAACATTTATCTAGATTTGTCACTGTGTATATTTTATACTTGCAGCCATCCGCTTTTAAGATTAGAAAGTAGAAACTGATTTCATTAGCTTGGTTACAACTTACAAGAATAGATATAATTACTATTACATGTTATAGATAATATATCACTTATAGATATTGAAGGCGACTCCATCAGTTTGAAATTGTCACTCACATAATATTACTACATTTGGCACTTACTTTACACGTCTAGTCATCTATATTATAAAGATCTTATAGGTTATAACCATAGCTTTTTCATAATGCAATCGGTTTGAAACTATAATCAATGTGTATTTACCGTCTGGAAGGTGACTGAGTGTGATAAGAATGTTAACGAGATCCATTTAGCAACACGATATCAACCTAGAAAAATATAAGTAGCTTCACAAGTAACAACAATTCTTTTTTAATACCCTTTGTTTCTCTTGACATAATTTACATAATTGTGAAAACAATTTAATACCGTTGTGGATTTTTAATGTAGGTATACCTATTATGTTGAAAGCTCCTTAATCATTCGATTGCGTGAGTCATATCCGATTGAAAGACAAAGAGGTAGGTATTTTATAAAATGTAGGTATTATATAATTCATTAAATACAACATACTTTTAACAAAATATTTTTAGTTTAGTTATTTTCTTTTTATAGAAATATAAGATTCTTATTACGTAGTAAACTAAGACATCAAATACCTAGGTACGTAATTATTTTATTTTATATAACTATAGGTACTGACATTTCATTAATTTTATGAAATATATAGTTTTTAGATTTATTTAATTTAAGTATTCACTTAAAATTCATGAAAAAAGTCTCAAATATTCAGTTTAAATTACACTTATTATACAAATTCCCAGGTCAATCTCATATATCTTACATTGATTAAAAAAACGGTTTTTATTAAATTTATTATACCTACGTGGCTACGTATAGCAGTGGATTTTCCCAACGGGATACCGGGAAAATTCCCGGTGGGCCTGATGGGCCTCTGAGCTGATGTACTTGGATTACAAATTATTTGATAATATTTAACTGCGTGTCTACGTTATATTTTGTGATTGTATACTAGTATCACGATTACGAATGTAATTTTGACTGCATTAAGTTATAGATTAGATAATCAATATTTTATTTGAAACCACCCAGTTTCCCAATCGGAAATTTGTCTTATGCCGCAGCTCAAAAAGAATGCAGTAATGTGCCTGTACTGGCTACTCAACAGTTGGCTAGCCTAAACTGCAGTGATTTACAAATCCCAACCACCGATAGTCTGTGGACTCTACCAAGTGGTCCGCGATGCCAAAAAATGTTTGTCATGACTCTCAATTTTATAATTAAAAAATTGATCAATGAAAAAAATGAGAAATTGTATTTGATAGTAGGCACCTACCTATTTACGGTTTAGTGTACCTAGCTAATTATTAAATAAATATTTTCCATTATAATATATACGTTAATCGTTAATAATTAAGAAAGAAAATAGGCTAATTTAAAAAGAGGAAATTCCAACCCGGGGAGGTGCTCAAACCGGAATTATGAGATTTACGATGGAAATTTTTGCTTATAAATGGTTACTATTGGTGATTGGAGAAATAATTAGTAGACATTAGTATTTATTATTTATTGGTTGCCAAAGGTTAATCTGGCAGTTCAAGTACAAGCGTCCATGAAATTGAATTTTTACACATATAAGTGCCCATATTACCGCTCATCGGCGTTGTCCGCCACCCGACGTAGTCGGATCGCCTAGCAGGGTGACTGAGTTGCACACAAAAGGAGTTGTCATATTTTACGTGCAACAAAGTGCGTGGGATTTTAAAAAGAGGTGTACCACACTTTTAACAGGAAAATATATGTTATAAGGACGTTATAACTAAAAAATGATAATAGTTATTCAATCAAATTAATTGTATGGAAAAAAAGTGAGATACTGGACTGAACATCATTTAATTTGAAAGCAATCAATACTTTCGAAAGACATTTATTAGCAGAGCTCAGTATATATTATAATATATAGGTACTCGTTTATCTACGAGTAAAACCCATCACTTTAAAACTTATGCAAAAAAAACATTTATTTTCTTCAGTGAAGCTTTATAAAATTGGACCTTAAGAAAATTAGTAAATTCCCTCCATACATATCAAACCATACTCTACACATAGATTGTAACTTAAACACAATTCACGACAATACTAAATGTTCCTATAGAAAATTTTATCACCGTCTACCTTACTCATTCAAATCCTCTCTCATCAAGAACTTATCATGCATCACAATCACAGGTAGCCCCCCAAAGCGACTTAAACGTAAACGGTGCAGGGATTTATTACATTGAAAAAAAAAAACCATAAAATAAAAATACACAACACACATCAAATTGAAAGTGTACCCAATACAGGGCGTGTCTTCTTTCCTCAAATTATGTAGCTCAATTTCTATTTATTTTTTTCTTAACCCTCATATTATCATACTCATAATGTCTATGATTTAGATTCCATAATTTCTCCTAAAAAAAAAAAATTCTTAAGTCAGTAGTTTAGATGCTGCTCAATTAAAAAAAGGGGGTCAAGTGGATGTCGCTCTGCTGTACAGTAGGTTACAAGTAGATCACTGTATAATGGATGGTATTAAATTTGAATTCAATGATAGAGTATCATTATATACGAAAAACGATTCTGAGCGGAGACGGATGTCAGTCTAGGATATTTTAAATTATGTTGATATTGTTATTTTATGGTAGCTGCTAAGTTGAATTAATATTATTCATATTATTTAATTATTAACCTAAAATTATCAGTGATGCCAGAAAAATATTATAATAGATACTTTTACGCTAGTTAAAATTGATTTTAATATGTTATTTCGTCCAAATTTGAACTTTGATTACCTATAAAAAAAAATTATGACTACGGATTTTTAATATTTTTCATCTGCCTTTGACACTATATATTATATAAAAGAAATTTTATTGACATTTATAGAAAAAAAACTAAAAAAATTGGAAACTAAAAATGTCCGTTTACAGCTCAAAAGAAGTCAGAATATTTTGAAAATGCTATTTTGTGTAGACAATTCTTATATAAACATTCAGTCAAAATTTCATGTATTTACCGTCATTTCTATTAGAGTTATACCAAAAACCAAAATCGATTTTGTCAAAAATTGGTTTTCTGTAAAAATTCCCGTTTTTTCCTTAATTTTTCATTTGTTTTTACGGCGCTTTTGAAAACTACTGAGAAATTTTAACTTTTGAACCCCCAAAGTACTAACTAGATTCACTTTCCTATCAGAAAAGGTACTATTGAAGAAAATCGAAGCATTTTTACTGTCCTAAAAGGTGATGACAGACAAAAAAAAAATAAAAAAAAAAAAAACACACATCATTGTAAAATCAATACATTCATCGCTCCGCTCAGAATATAAAATATATTATAATAATATTATAGTCTATTTCGACTTTCGAGTGTGCTTCTGTGTTCAACTTATTCATGCTGTGCGTTGTCATTTACACGACATTTTCGGTGAAATTTCAGTTATAGGCAACTATATTTAAATATTTTATTAGTAAGAAAAAAAATATAATATTTTTAAGCTACCACATATAGCTCCTCCACGCTGGTCAAAAACGTAAGGAAACAATAATAATGTGTATGGCATTGGTTATGCTTCATTGTATTGCATTGGTTCAATGAGACATATTGATGTGGTTTGCTTTCCTACACTATATATAACAAATATTGCGTAAGTGTGTATTTTATACATTTATATAAACATATATAATGTAACATTATATAAGTACCTACAAGTTAAATTGTTATATAGGTCAACTATAATAGAGGACCAGTGACCATTATACTTTTCAAACCCAATATATAATTGGTTTACTAACACTATATGTCTATATATGTCATCTCGTCTGCAACTATATTGTCTAAAATGTACGACAAAGGTAAAAAATCTTAGAAATCGTTCGGGAAAAAAACGCGTTTGGTCGTCACGTACCTATTGTAAGTTTAAACAATAACTTTAACTATAGACTTAAGTTGATTTCGTCTCCTGCAATACATTTGAGAAAAAACGCGTTTGCCCGTCACGTAGCTATTTAAGTTTAAGTAATAATTTCTACTATAGACTTAAGTTGATTTCGTTGCTTCTGCAATCCTTCGACTGAGTGCTACATATATGACGACCAGTCCTATGCACTATGCAGTAATGCTCAGTGGCTTGGCAAAGTGAAATATGTTACCAGGAAATTCACTTTTTGAATGACCTACCGGCTACCACCCCTTAACTACTTAATATAATACTTATTTTTTATTTTATTATTATTAAACATCTATCATATTCAGATGAAGTTAATCTTGTACTAAAATACCTATTCCTCACTAAATCCAGTACTCACCTTTTTTAAATTATCGGGCAACTGCTCTTCAAAATCCTAATCAATATGACACTGCTATCGAACACGGTTCCCAGTATTATAGTCATTAAGTACCTATATACAGTCGGTACACAATTGTCGACTGGTGTAAATCTTTAAAAATAAAAAAAAACTAGTCTATTTTTAAGTTTTAACACTGGTTTTGTGACTACCGATTATTGATAATTATTAATTTTTTCCAATACTAATTAGGTTGATTTTAACTCAACAATTCACACCAAACATTATTTGAAATAATTTTTGATCGATGTGACTACACAGTGTACGATTGGATATCCAGCAGACATCACCCTGTCGGTTCGGTGAAAGTATTATTAGATATACAAAAATAAATGATAGCAAAATTACAGTAGGTAGGTACACTATATTTTGAATTCAATGATTACAAAATATAATGTTGTTGACAATATTATTACAAGTCTAAGAAACTGTGTCAAAAACTTGTACGTGCAATATTCACCATGTACTTCCACGCAAATATGTCTTTTGACTTTTTCCATAAGGATCCATGTCTGCCAGACCGAGGTTTTGGGGTTGCAGCCGGTACCCGTGGGATAATCTTTACAAGCTTTGGCGACTTGGTGTCTACCGAAAACATAGGTACTGCATGTCCGTGCCAGAGCGGTAAAACATAATAGCCATGATTCTACGGCCAAATCCAGCTTGTCGATCCAAGTGGGAGTAGCCGTATAAGATTGCAGGAATTTTGGCGTTTCAACGTGGACACGTCTACTCACTACTCAGTCATACAAAAATGTGTTACCACTTACCAGTGGAAAACGATGATAGAAAAAATTTAACAGATCCAACACAAAATAAAATCTTTTCCAAACTAAATACCTATGCCTCAAAATACACGTGAAAATATTTAAAAAAATAACTAAAGAGTTGTAAAATGAAAGAAACTGGAAATTCTATTAATATGTACTGAGGTGTAGACAATCAATATAACAATTTATAAAACTCTAATTTTATTCAATTAGAGTTTGTGCATTCAAAAGTTTATACAAAAATAATATTGTTGGACAGTTATTCAAACACTTTATGCTGACCACCTCGATAACCCTGGTAAACAACGGAAGGACATGGTGCTTGACAGGGTAGTTGCTCAAACAATTTCCGCCTTTAATGAGTTGTGATTTCAGATGGTTCTCGTCTCTCCAAATTCCAGAAGGCAAGTAAACACCTCGGAACGTAGCACTTTCAACCAGTGGCGTGGCGAAGTGAAATATTATACTGGGGCAATTAATTTTTTAACGAAGTTAGTCACGGAATACAGTTTCTCATTAAATCTAGTGCTCGTCCACCCGACAACCACCCACTCACCCCGTTAAAATGAACTGGCAACTGCCCTTTAAAATCACGGTTAAACCGCCACTGGTAATGCTGCGTAAACGTATAGTTGACAGTTGTTGTAAACATTATACATTACATACACGAGTACACTCATACTATTGTTGGATAAAACCGAAGCGGTAAGTAACTTTTGTATTATTTTCGATCGACATTCTACAGGACTTATTAGCTTGGTGTTACTAAATCGTGATTAACTAGGTATCTATATTACAAAGTTATATGTACCTACCAAAACAAAAATAAATACCAAATTAAATAAATCTAAATAATAAATAGTTTTTATACAACTTATATATTTTTAATATTTTTCTATTGTATAATATAATGTAAACACTAAACTTTTTGGTTTGGCCATTGGAAAAGGTACGATTTTGGTTGAAACGGTATAATGCCCTTTCCAACCGTGTATATAACTAGCTGGTAACCAAGATAGTATAGGTAGGTATAACTCATCCAGTTCATCTTGGCCATCGGCGACCATTACGATTACTGTTTTATAATGTAAAGTAATACCAACTGAATTGGTACAAAACTGTGGCGTCAGCCGATGGCCAAGATAAGGTTTATGTACCTGATCATAATATAATGTGTTTAATATATTAAAAAACCAAATGACGATTAAATAAGTAATTACCATTCTAGAATCAACCCATTATAACCTGGGATGGGGGGAGGGGGTTAAGGGTGTCTCCACCAAGCGTACAATATGTACCTATATTGTATATGGCAGTTTGGTACATTTGTATACATCGAATATTAGAGTTAGCACTTTGGAAATTAACAACTTTTTCTTCATATTTTTCTTTTTATATGTAGGTATCTGTGTATACATAATAAACGATAGGTATATTATATGAGTAGTCGATAATAATGGTGATTTTAAACTTTGAGGGTGGATTATGATGGCAAATTAGATATAGAGTTGGTACTTTTAGGAGGTAGGTCAAAATTGAAATTCCCTTTACTTTTCTTTAGCGCCAGGAAAAACAAAAAAAGCGGAAGTGGGTATATATCACTGTATAGTGTTGTATCACTAAGGTAGCCGAAAAAAATGTTTGTGTAAATATGAACACAATATGACGTATACATAATATTTTGTGTTATAAGTTATAATATTATATAAAAATTATAAACTGTTATATTTAATTGAGCCTTTAAGTGATATATTATGGTACCTATACCTACAGGCTACAGTGCTAGTGGTGTAATTACGGAGGGGGATTGGGTGTCGTATGAGTTACCCATGAGATTTTTTTTAAAATAGCGAACCATATTTTATGTACCTACTTATTTAATTATATAAATATGTTATTAATTATTATTTATAGGTAGGCACTATTGTACTAATAGGTATAGTATATTTGATAGAAACAACAAATAAAAACCCAAATCCCTTATGATAGCTGTAGGTAACTAAGATAATATTAAGTATTTCATAATCAACACTTATCACTATTGCAATATTGCACAAATATATTGAAATAATGCAGTTAAGCTCGATTTTTGGAAATCTACCATATTTCAACGAGTTAAATACAGTGGTACAATCATTAGTTAGTTATTTACAATATTCAGTTTAATAATGTTACACTAATATCCACTATAAATATTGAATTTAAACAAATGAGAACTGTACTATGATGGTTTACATTTTTTTTTGCTAGTAATTGAATATAGGTAATAGAATAACTCTAGATTATTATTCTAAATTCTAATGGTACGTTACCATAAACATAACCATAAAACACTTAGTTATAACATAAGTACCTACATACAGCATTATTTCATTATAATTATTATTATGATAAAATTATGATTATTTGAAACCAATTTTGGTTATCATTTTTGAAGAAAAATAGTTTTATTTATTATTTAAATCTATGCTAAGAGTTTTGAATTTCTAATCATATAATATGAAATGGTTAATTCTAAAAAATATATATAGAATAGGTCAATATAATAAAATAATATTCATACTAAATAAACTTTATAAAATATTTGTATATAAAAAAAAATTAACATCTATATTACCTATGATTGAATTAAAAATAAATGTGCCTTGGTAAAACACAGAACTGCAGTCTTTTTATTTCTATTAATATTAAAATGTATGATTGTTTTCAAATATAATGTATATTAAAAACACTAATAACTACTGTCTACTTAATTCTTTAATTTAATACTATAACAAAATTATAATGTAATTATATCTGTTCATGCTAAGCACACTAATTCCAAAAAAAATTATTTTGTGAATTAACTTTGGACATTTTTTCAAACTTTAATTGTATGCCAAACGTAACCAAATTTTGTTTTTGCTTGTTTTTATTGATTTTTTTCTAAGTAAAGTAGTTATTTATGAATGGTTTTAAATAATATGACACTATGAAATTTATATTTCTTACTATAGTTGAAATACATATTACTAAGTTGGACTATTTTGCATAGTTTACATGGGCTTAGTATGTTTTGCATATATGTAATATTGTTGATCTGACACAACCTAAATTTATCAAAATCAATTTCCATACAATTAGTACTATTCTAATAATACTATAATTAGTTTATTACAATCAAAAATATTATTTTTTTAATTATTTTAATTATAAATAATATTTTTTTGTAAATATTTATAATCAATGATGAAAACTGTTCAATAATGATTAAAATAATAATATTTTATAGACTAATAATGGACTTCATCAATTTTGCGGTACCTACCTAGACGTTTCCCCGGGAATCTTAACAGCACTGGACGTTTCCCAGACTGAGACGTCCCCCCCCCCGACAAAATATACCTTTTTTTTACACATAATAATAGGTTTGAAAATAAGTTCTTTGGATTTACCCGAAATATACGATCATCATAATATAATATCATTATATCATATCTGGAACGTGTTTGAGTTGACTAAAGCTGGTATAGGTAGAACAAACAATATTTCGGAAGGGCGGAATAATAAATTTACAACACTAGTGCGAATTAATCATCTAAATATTTGGCTTTTTATTGAAGCTCTACAGATGAGCAACTCAAGTGCATCAATCAAAATTTTAAATTATAGAGCAGGAGCTTTTCCTAATAATTTAGGTAAAAATGATAGGTTAAAAAAGTTATGTGAAAGTTTTTCAAATGATGATATTTTAAATTTTTTAATTTCAGTGAGCTATCTTACCAGAATAAAAAAATAAAAATATACATTTATACAATCATATTTATTATATTATTATTTTATTATATTCATTATATTTATACATTAATTTAATCATTTGTACATTTATTTACTTGCATTGTATATTATTGTTGTATAATATTTATTTATTTTTTGTCCGGGGGGGAAATTGTCTCGTCTGGGGGGGAAACGTCCATTGTATCAGGGGGAAAAGGCACGGGGGGAAACGTCCTAGATTCCAATTTTGCATATTAGTTTAACTAAATTCTATGAATTACCAATGACTCATTCATAATGTGTTAAAACCACAAGTGGACTTAGTGTGTTCTGCAATCTGCTTATTTAGGAAACTATCGAATGGACTTAGTTGAAATTTTAAATTGTTTATTTAACATCTTTAAATAATATTGGAACTTAGTTTAATATAGCATATTGTAGATATTTTTAAAAATTTTTTTTGAACTTAATGTGCTTTGCTAAACTAATTTTTGTTACATTTTTCAATAGATGAAATGTTTAATTTATAAAATAATAAGTCTTCAAATATTAGGGAATTATAAACAATATCTCACTGCAATATAAATAAACTAAACAAATTGTTGAACTATAAAAAATTAAGTTATAAATCAACATATGTTCTAACATTTGCCAATATTAGTTTGTAAAAGTATCAGTATTTTGACATTAAGATTTTAAACAAAAATATATAATCAACTTAATATTATACCAACAGAGGTAATCACTAATAATTATGGTAAGGGGTAAGGGTAACATAGAGCATATTTGATTGATTTAGTATTATTTATACATAAAATAGTAATAGAATAAATCTTATAAAATATAACACATTGCGATTATTTATTATTAAATCTCTATCTCATACAATATATTATCTACTTTTTTATGACTCAGAATTCTACACAATAAGTTTAATATTGTTATTATTACTAATATTTGGTTTGTTTAAATAATATAGGTACCTAAAATCACTACTGACAATGGAACCAACAATAATCATTATTGATTTGATATTATTTTAATATTTTCATCAATCATCATCATACACAAAATAACCTAACTTCCATGCGCAAAATGAATAAATTGTTTATCATTAAATTGTACTCTTCCATTCCTAAACATAGGTTCTTCGGTTTGTTTCCAGTGATCAAAACAAAATTGTGGCACCATTATGCTGACTTCTTTGCGAACCGATTCATCAGAATCTGTAACGTAAAGAATTATTATTTTATTCAATTTAGAATTAATGTTTGTTTTTGATTATTATTCACACTGATAAAATGTATAATTTTTTAAACAAAACTTAGTCTGTAGACTTACTGTAAGAACAATAATAAAATAAATGGAAAGTATAATATCATTTATTAAAAATGTTATTGGACCATACACTACAGACTACTTATGTTATTTAAAATGGATGAATGGACTCATATTTATTACACATTATATATTTAATTGATGTCAGTACAGAATTACAGAGTATATTTTGTGTAATACATAAAAAACTTTTTTCCCTTTTGTTTTATATATAATTTAGAATTAAACGGATATATAAATCAAAATCACTTCTTTTGGGGACTAAAAAAAGACTAAAAGATTTTAATTCTAATTATTTTAAGGTATTACTAAATGTATAACAGTGAAGAGTATATGAGTATTAATAAGTATAACTCCATTGATCAATCCATAAAATAAAACAAAATTACCAGATCCATGTGTGGCATTTCTAGTATCAGTGAGTCCATGTTTAGCTCTTATAGAATCAGGATTACTTAGCTGGCATTGGAAAACTTTAGTCGGACCCATTAAACGGCGCCAAACTGAAATTGCATCTTCTCTAGCCAATATATATGCTTCTGATGGTCCACTATAGGTATGTTGTATGATCATAATTAAAGAGGACGCTCCATAGATATTTGCTGTCCCTGTCTTACAAGTGCGTAACATAGCAAATTTATGCTAAACAGATCATGTTTACCTCTGTTAGTTTAAAAATTAGAGTGAATTGGCATATTATGAAACCTATTGGAAAAAAAATTAACTGTGTATATGGGTTTTTTATGATAATTCAGTTTTTAAGTGAGTTATGAGCATTTTTAATGTACCCTATATTATACACACAATACTTGCTAAAAAATTGAACTATCGTAAAAAATCGAAATACGAACACGGATAATGTTCTTACCGTCAAGTTTCATATGGATCGATTCACTCTAATTTTGTTAAACGTGATCAGCTGAGGGTAAATTTGCTATGTTACGCTCTTGTAAGACGGAGACAACAAATGGCTGTGTAGCGTTGTTTTAGGTGAATCATTTTTAAGTTATTTAAGTCAATTTAAATACCTTGTCATGAATGTGATGAGTCTGTTATAAAAAAACTTTGTCTTATGTTCTATGTAAAATTGCTCTGCCTGTTCCAGTTTAATGGTTTGGCGCTTTGACCGTACAACATAAAAACCATTGTCCAGTATTGTTCGCCTAATATCCTGTTGAAAACATTAATAGCGTATCATTATGAATTTAATTCATACATACCTACAATATAGTTCTTGTACATCAATAAAATAAAATTAACTGAATAGGAATACCTATAATACAGTTAGATAATATAATACACGGGTAATAGAGTTTTTTTTTTTATTACAGTAAACTGAATTATTATTACTGAAGTAATATAAATATCAACACTTCTACTACTTATTGTGTTAAAACAGAACTATAATAGATACATTTTTACGATACGTACGAGCAAAGAAAATGGACTGGACACCACATGAGGTTTCATGATGGCTAGAGTCAATTGCAAACGCTTGACAGATGTCATCTCAGTGAAAACATATCATCCATTTCTAATACAAAACAATATGAAGATAATATTATATTATTACGTATAACTGTTAAACGTACTTACACAATTCACTCTACTCGAAAATACATAAAAACTATGATTTTAAAAGGTACATACAATGTTTTAATATTTGTCAGTAAGCATAAAGATAATAGATAATAATATTATGTTATCTTTCATGTCTTATCATGCTTTGATAACGATTTTGATGTGCACGTGCCGTTACAGTGTGGATCGAATACAATTTAATAAAATATGCAAAAAAATAATGAGTAGTGACATAATATTTTAATATGTATATTAATTAATTAATATCAATATTGTTGAAATATTTTTCACGGACAATGAAAAATTAGTAGGTTTATGACGTACAAACAGTGGCGCAACAAGTGGTGGTGTTTGGGTGGTACTTACACCAGGTCACCAGAGTACCTGACATTTTAGGGTGCACCATTTGGTTCGCTTGTGTTATCTGTATATTTTATTTTATTAAAACATAAATTCTCTAATACTAAACCATAGACTTCTATACTATTATATTATTATTAGTATTATATAGAAATCTGTGTATTAAACATTAAAAATATATCAAGATATTTTGAATAAAGATAGTATCGAGGATAGTATTGTGGTGATCAAGATCAATGAAGCCCGTAGGGTGGTTTTTCTTGTAAAAATTACAAAAGTAGTTAACATTGCTTATTTCGTGAAACATTCGTTTGGCTACATAAGTATAGTCGTATAGATTGTTTTAGCAGTGCCGCAATAGGTAATGGTTGAGTTTGACAACTGAGGTTTCATTACCTACGTAATTGTACGTATTGTCGTATGTTACGAAGACGCTAATAGACGGAAAATGAGTATAACATCTAAAATTAGAACAAAAATTGTCATATTATCTGTAATATTATCACTTACAGTTATCACGGATGAGTGATGACGGGCGACGGAATCGACAGATCATTTTGTAATTTGCTTCGAACAGCCGCTAGCTGTTGGTTCGAGGAATGAGACATAAGTGAATAGTGATGTCAAATGTCAAAATATATAAACTACCTACTAAATAAGAAAGTTCACGTATTTTGCAGGTTAAATTAATTTTAATTTTTATACTTATACAAAAGCTATTTGATGTTTTTAGGTTAGTGCAGTTAAATATCAATTTAGTGTCCAGTGTCCAGTGTTAGACCGTTTAAGCCTTATTATTGATTATTGTAATAACTTAACAATTTTAGTTAAATTGATTAAACTACGTTCTATTACAAACATGCCGTAAAATCAATCAAATAAAAAACAATGGGTCTAGACCGACTATGGCGATTATCTAACATTATTATTTTGAACATTGAAAAAATAAAAAATAAGTAAAATAATAGAACATTTTGCCAACTTAAAGGTTAGAAAAGTTAAGTTTTGTTAACATATTGTATTAATTTTTTTTTATGAACTAAAGAACCTACCACCCAGTGGCGTACCCATGGGGTGGGGTGGCTCAGGGGGTTTAGCCCCCCCCCCCGTTAGTCGTGTTATTGTATAAATCTTATATGATAAAAAGCAAAGTACAAGCCATGATATTTCTATAAATAGTTATGTTAAAACATTTTACGTATTATTAATTATTTATTATTTATTCAGCAACTCTCCCACTATTGAAAAATCCCGGTACCACCTATTATAATATAATTTGTATAATTTTTTTAATCTATACTATAAAATATAATTATAATATAATGAAAATAATATATTGTAAGTCATCATAAGTAAATTTGTTACTAAGGCACCATAAGGTGTAGTTGCGCCACTGTATACAAAAAACCAATATTTTGTGTAACAATTAATAAATAATAACGATTAATGATAGACAAGAAGCAGGTAGGTACCTACATAATATGAGTAATAATGTGATATAACCATTAACCATAGATTATAGATTCTCTGCACGACTGAACGAAGTAAATCAATTGTTTACATCGTGATTATTCTGTGATATAACTAACCAGTGGCGTAGTTATGATTTTTTCTGAAGGGAGGGGGGTAATTTTTGGGATAAACGTCATATTTTGTGATATAATATCTATTTAAGTAATTTATTTTAGTATTATACATTAGTAATTGAGTACCTATAAGTTGAATTACTTTTGTATAAAATGCATAAAATACCTAATTGTATTACAATTTCAATCGCATTGATTGAGGTAAAACAATTATCAACAATAGTTGAAAAAAAAAAGTTGGTACCTAATGAAATTAAAAATGTTAAGTGTTTACGGTTATTTATTTTTGAGTTACACCATGTTTCGCGTTAGAATTCCCGTTCTCCTTAATTGTTATTTTTGTTTTTCCTGAGAATTTTCTATTTTTACCTCTTAAACTTACAAACTAGTATCAATTTTCTATCCAATTCTGTCCTCTAAGTTGTAAAATCTGTATAGCTGTATAGGTATAGACAGGAAAAAAAATTAAAAAATATAGGTATCAGAAAACTATTCATTCATCGCTACACTTAGAATCTAAAAGTCTGAGAGCTAAGGGTGGGGGTCTATCGGCATCATCCCCTTTCATGACTACGCCAATGTGACTAACTATAGCCTATAGGTATAAACGAGGGTATAAACTATAAATGTTATAAATGATTATATGGACGTGAGCCGCGTGGTTACTGCTTACAGAATACAAAATATACTTTTGAAAAAAAAAACTTATATGAAAATTTAATATAGCATTCTTCATGAGTTCTCTTGGAAATCTAAAAATCTTAATAAAATATATAATATGCGTAATTATTTTTATTGACATTTCAAGTTAAAATTTCAATGAAATTTGATGGATTAGTATTTAAACGAAAAATAAGAAATTATAGTAATTTTTTTACTATTCAAAAAATATTATTCGTAAGACTTCATACGTTTCTCCATTTTATTATAAAATAGATACTATATTGCAATATCTATAAACATTGAACATTTTCAAAATATTTAGATTAATTTCAAACTATTTATACCACAAACTTAAAAGTTAAAAGTTAAAATTAATCTAAAATTGCACATGGTACCTAGTTACCTAATTACCTACCTAGTTCGGTCATGTATAACATATTATATACTATGGGAGCGTCGCAAAGTACTGCAAAAGCATTCCCGTAGAGTCGTCGATTCAAAAATGAAAGAAAAAAAATGGTAGATATGCCTTACCTATAGGTAATAGGTATGTTAATACCAATAAGTTATAATATATTAAATTACTGTATAATAATTACTAGGTAGTATAGGTATGTAATTAACTCTACTTGTTTTTAGCAAAATTAAGTACAACCTACTAAATTAGTAATATTACTAATTAGGAAAATAAATTATTTATAAGAATATAAAGATATTATAAAATATCTTTAGGTTTGAAATATGGGCCTGTAAACTGTTTCCACTCAGAACCGTTTTTTTTGTATATTACTCAATGATTTAAATTAATTTCAGAAACCTATAGGTACTCAATGAAGGGTGTTACACCTACAGCGGAGCACATCTTCCCAGTTTTTTTAATATACCTGTGACGTGTTATATAATTTGTATAAATAAAATAATATTTTTTGAATTTACTTGTATCTACATTTTGTATTTAGATAAATTATTTTAAAGTAGACAACTTGTATTTAGAGTATTCGGGTAAGTTCTGAGTACTTACTATAAGTAATAGTTTTAAAAATTAAATTCTAATGCTCAATTATAATTTTAAATGATATGAAAAATGACATAACCCGCATTGAGTTAGCTAACGACAAGGTAACATATTGGCTTACCTATGTTTGCAATAAACACAATTTAAAATTTATTAAAGTGTGTTATCTACCTACGTGTGGACGTGTAAATGTGTAATGAGTGATACCTATTAGTTATTACCTATATACAATAATAATTCGATATATAAAAGCTGTTTATATTATGACGCTTAACAAACATCATTCTGTTTACATGGTTTTGTTATTATTATTATCATTAGCAAATATACCAATGATAATTATTCAACGTTCGCAATTTAGTATTGTGATAACATTATTCATGTGTGTGATATCAACGAGAGTGAATAATGAAATATATTATGCACCTATTGTATTCGTGTGTGAATAAGTGGACGAATTAAAAAACTTGGTTGATTGGTACCTACCTACCTACTGAAAAATTAGGTCGACTATAAAACAACAGCTAGTAAGCTTGATTGCAATACGCTAAGTGTTCCTACCTATTTAACAATAGATGTGTGATAAAGCAATTGACAACATAGGTTTAATAGGTAATATACAAATCGAAAGTCCTTCAAAAAATATTATAAACAGGAAACGGCCTTGAAAAACAATATTATTATGGTAGGTGCGTGTGGTCCAAATCGTAGACGGGTGAAATTGGACGAACAGCATGTGTTCCTCATTGTAAATATTTATAATCGAGTTGTTACTCACCACATCATAATATTTAAACAACACTAACTCTGCGGAAAAACATAAAATATTCGTTTAGATTTATATTATGTACGCGTTGAACGTAGGTACAATTATTTATCATTGTTATTGTAACTTTATTACATTAGCTTTACGCCGCAGAGTATCATAATATCCAAGAGGACCTACATAGCTATCTGACTAATAGAAATATACGTTTTTAAGCATTTTCATTTGGCAACCCAACTATCAAGGTTCATTGACTTGAATAAGTCTTAACTTTAAAGAATAAATATTTATGTAAAATTCGACGCAAATAGAAACAAAGCAAGTTACGTTTTGATTACTAAGCATTGAGATAATTTATCAAATAATTACGTAGGTTTATGACCTATATAATATGTTTGCGAATAATATAGTAATTTAATTTTATAAATGTTTCGTGAAATTAGATAATTAAGTGTAAAAGCATAGATATTTTAAATTAAACAAATATTATATCTGAACCAAAATAATGCGGAAAAAAAAACAATTTCATTCTTCAGTTTTATTTTATTCAATTGTGTATAGTTATGTTGAGGTATATAATATGCATGTATTTTCAACAAAAACAATGATTTCAGAATCGATTTGAATAACTCTTATTGTCGTAATCACATGCAGACTAGAAAATTTTTCTTCAAAAATGATTAAGTATTTTCACTTTTTAAAATTTCAATAATAAGATAATCAGATAATATTATTATGGTTTTTATTAAATATTTAAATTCTTACAACAAATCAATATTTACTATATAGTGATTAGTGGATAAATTTCAAACTGATTGCATCGCGCTACTCGGCGCTACTATAGTAAACATCGCCAAATAATGTCAAAACTATTTTTCTCAGTATCTAATTATATTTATCGTAATGTTATGTATGAAAATATAATCCATGTTTTAAATATTTATTTTTGTTTGTACAATAATAAGTGAATTAAATATTGTAACATTCAATATGTTTGAACATCAACAAAAATGTTGTTAAATGACAGTGAAAATTATATTAATAGAAAATATACACTAAATTATAATTTATTCAAGTGATTTTAATTATTTTAATCACCAAATTGTTCATAATATTATAATAGTGTACTACCTACTCGTAATATTATGCGTGTATATGAGTATAAAATAAATTCATTTTTTTTAAATTGTATATAATTTTATCCTAAAAAATAAGTAAAATACGTAACAATGCAGGAATCTAAAATGTATTATCATAAATTCATAAATAAGTGTATAATCTTCAAGAATAAATATATAGGTACTGAAAAATACAATATAATATTAATATTATTTATATTTTTAACCTTTCCTTCTTCACAAACCGAGGAAGCTCTCTTAGACGCTTAAAACGTAAATGTGCAGAGAACTTATACAATTTTAACTAAAAAAAAAAGCATATAAAACATGTCTAAATAAATAAATACAATTTATTACTTTAAATAAAAACAATAAAGCGTCATCATTGGGTGGCTTCTTTACTCACTTATTTTTGTATACTCATGTTATCTGTCTTTTATCATATATGTATACTTATTATGTCATCTGATATATATATTGTATATTTTGACTTAAAATAAAAATAAATATATATTTTATTTTTTTATAACACCTAAAGCCTAAAGGGAACTATTTATCGGAAATTCCTTGAAAGGAATTCTCGGTTGGGTCCATTACAATTCGCCGATTTTTATTAGGTAACTATACATTAATATGGAAAAATAAACTAATAAGCTATTACAACTTAATCTAAAAATCTTTTATAATTGTAAATGATAATTTATTATAAAATGTATAAAATTAATCAGCCATTTTTGTTTCTTTAATTTAACTTATTTATATTTTGAACAATTATTTGAAAAATTCGAAATTTCACTTGCCGGTATGACGAAAACCAGTAAACAGGAGATATCGCTGAAAGGTAAAATACAATTATCAAATGATGCAATACGAATTTATAGCAACAAATTATATTTCTGAATTCAGATAATGATTTTTGGGGCACCTGGTAAACTTTAAAAATCATGACGCCCAGACCAGTGAACCTTTCTGTACCCATGTGTCAAATAAAAATGTTGGTTGTATTTTATTTTCCTTGTGTGTCAACTAATTTGATGATCATTTTTTGAAACTTAAAAATTCCTTCATCCATATCTTGAACGATAAAAGTTGAGAGTGTCACTAATATAACGTGCGCGTGTCACTCCGTCATATGCGTGTCATAGGTGCGCCATCTCTGGTCTCCTACAGTCCTACCCTATAGTCCAACTAAAATATGCAAATTTCAAGGTAAAATACTAAAATATATAACTGTGCACGTTTACACACATGGTAGCTAGCAAATATATCAAGTTACTGAGGAGTTGTCCAATAGGTTAGGTGCCATACGTCCTGGGATTTGGTCAGGATTATAAGTAGCGGTTTTGAATATAGGTTCAGGTGGCCGTTAAAGAGTTTCAGGACGTTGATTGCCCCAGAAATATATTTCAATAATTTATGTTAACAATTTTATTTGTCTTTTACTTAACATTTCTAGTGGTAAAACCATATTGCATTGTTAAATGATAAAATAATCTAGTTGATTAATTGATTGACTGACGAAATCCATTTTAAAATAATTTTCCAGCTTGGTGACGACAATAAATTATTGACGAATACGTTCATTATTATTTTCCCGTTCCATTAGCATTATTTTTATTATCACTTATTACCAGTTGATAATTTTTTCGGTTACTCATTAGTCTTTCCAATTCGTAATATTGAGTTTAGTTTTTACCAAACATAAACGTGAGTGTAAGCTGTAGATTGCTGACTATTGTGCGTGGTATCAAAAAATATTATGTTATAACTTACTAATGGTTGACCCTGGAGGAGTAGTTAGATATAATCCATACAAATTATACAAAATATGTTTGTCCTGGCTTAAATACATTAATATACGGCAAACTTATGGTTAGTATAAATTACTCAGACGTTTAAAAACTTTATAAAAACTTCTTTATTTCTACTTATACGTGGTGAATAATATATTATATTAAAAATATAAAATTTGTATTTTACAACACGGTCATTCTTAACATCTATTGAATTTTAATAACAGTGTAAACTGTATAAATTATGAATGTATAAATGTATAATACAAGATACACCTGTATACTAGGTAGATATAAGATATGTATTTTTGTAATACAATTATAAATTATAATAATACCTATATAAATCGAAATGGTCATAACTCATAATTCATGACGATCGTACAATAATTATTGTAAAATATTAATAAATAACAATAGTCATAAACTAATAACTAATGAGTAATAAATTAATAATAAGTAGGTATTATGCGAATCGTGGATTCGTGTGTGCGTATTTATTGATGTCTTTATACGGGCGACTAATAATATAATGTTACCCCTATATTGTTATTAATTAGTATCTAAAATACGACATAATATTAGTTTTAATCTATAAGAGATAAGACATATACAAAATTCTCCCTAAATATCTTATTCCTTTTCTATATTTAGAACTTATAATTTATATAAATAGGTAATATTTTTCTGGATAATATGAAAATTGAGAATTTACTTGGGGATATTAAAAATAATATGAGATTATTTTAATTTTTAAGTTATCGTAAATACAAATTAATGAAGTTAAAGTCAAGTTAATTAAAACAGCGTTCTAGTAAGTTAATTTAATTAGTTAATAATAACTTAAATTTTAACTTATTAATTCGTTAATGCCTAGCCTTGCTAACTACCTGTACTACAATAAATTAACCATCAAATACCTCGTATAGTGTTTGTTGTACAACTTGAATGGAACTAAACATGTAACTGGTGAAAAACAGACAAAAATATTACCTATACTCGAATAACAGGTAAGCACCTACCTTACCAATTTAATTTTCCACGGTTAAACATATCTGTAAAAATATCTGTAATAACTACTGTTATTACTTTTATACAATCTCAACGCGAGATATTTTGAACGCTGACGAACGATGATTAACTCCAACCTGTGTGGTGCGTGTGCTTGTTTGTAACCATTGTTGTAGGTACTTAATATAATAATAATACTAACCTATTACTAATATTTACATTGTTTTACAGTCAACATGTAGCTCAAATATGTTGTACGCGTGTGCATTGCTAAAAACGCATTAAAACGTATTATTATTGAAACGGGTGCGTTGTGAAATTTGTAACATTTAGTAGGTACTATACGTCTATACTTAACACTATTCAGTGTTCACGTTAATCATTAGTATAGTATCTATATAGTGTAGGTGCGTTGTGCGTAGTAGTTTCAGATCTACTGCGTGGTCACGAGACTACCGTGGTTGTGATATATATGGTATATTGTATATAACATATTATGTTCGTACCGTCGTCAAGACTCGAGACGATGATATTATAATACCTGCCTATAAATTAGGTGCCTTCAGGCACGTATCTAGCGGGCTAAGGTGATTTAGCCCCCCCCCCCTCCTTGGCAATTTGATATAGGTATTATATGTTTAGTTATATAATAAATAGTTTATACGTCTTAAAATAACAACAATTTAAAATATATATGAAATTTTGATCATTGTTATATTATGAAATCTTAGATAGGTACCTATTTTTAATATTGTAATGTTATCTATAACAGCATAATCAATTATGTACTAAAATTAGTTTTGTATTTTTCTGGAAAAATGTAACTCTACGTTTTAAATTACTAGATCCACCGCACCTGAGTGGTACATCTCGTATAATAAAATGTATTAACTTTACTTATATAAAATTCGTACGTACCTATATAACTACTATACCTATGTATACATGTAGCTATTCTACTATGTGGGTACTTATATTGAATTTATATTTGAATTATTATCATAATAATATAACTATATTGTAGGTACAGTATATTCTCACCGCGTGATTGTGGGTGATGTCTAAGGGGGAGGGGGTGGGGGAACTTGGGCGAGTGCGTTTTTAATAGACGAATCGAGACGGAAAAGTGTGCGTTTAGTTGCATAACGTCTTTTGGAAATGACGCGCTGCCGCTCGTCGAAGCGTCTCCTACGGCCGTCGCAAGTATCCGAACCGGTCGCTGCCGCCGCCGTCTTGTGTTCGCTCCTGCTTCTTCTTGTGCACGTTCCGTCCACCAGGTCCTTCAGCATTTCATGGTAAGTGGTAACTAAAAGTAGTACGTCTTGTTTAAATATCATACAAATAAATTTAAAATTACTTCGAAACGATTAAATTATATTATATTCAGTGAAACTTCAATATTACGAAGTCTTGCGAGCATCAAAAAAAAAAAAAAATTCATTAAGTAGAACATATCTTTGTTAAATGGAAGTTTTACTGTATTATAAATGTATATAACCAAGTTCACGACAGCCGACAGTTAGCATATAGAACAAACAATAAATAATATTTTTGGAAAATCTTTATAGATGTTGAAATAAGTGAAAATTACCTAATAGGTGTTCACATGTAATGCAATTTTAGAAACTGTATTTAAGTGTACAATAAGACTTCGAAAGTTTGAAGAATATTCGTAGGAAGCATAATGGATAATATGCATAATTAATTTCTCGTTTTTTTTTTTATCATACAAACGTTTTACTAAATAAATATACTTAACGTGCCTTTTTATTTTGGTAAGTAGTAACACTAAAATAATAATTCATAAAAGTAATTTATACAACATATACATTAATGTTTATAATAATATCAATAAGAAAACAAATAATTTATGAAGTATGTATAAAAAAATATATGGTAAATAATAATTTCTATTTGAGCTATACCGAGTAAATTTTAATGTTTATTAATTAACTTATTGATATTATATGAATCTGTTTTACAGACTAGATATTTATTTACTAGATATTTTTTACCTAAATTGTATTGATTTTATGTATTTGATCGTGGGTATTATAATAGTTAACATCATTATTAATTACTAATAGCTTAAGTTTTAAGAAATCAAATTTGTTGTATATTTTAGTAGCTGGATAATGAAAAAGTAACACATATTATTCTTAATGTTAGGTTCAATTAAAAAAAATAAAAATGTAAGTACTTCAGTAAACATTTTAGTTATTAATTAATTACTCTTACCGGTTAAGGTGCTCCTAGTAAATTATCATATTCATTATTCACGATGCAACCAGATAAACCATAAACTTATGTATTATAATATAATTTTTGAGATTAAAATAGTTTATATCAATACTATAACCTACTTATAACTTACGGTACTTCGACTAATTAAAGTAGAAGGTATGCAAATATTAAATAATTATGAAAACGGTTAAGGTTTCATTTTTTTTAGAGTTACAGCCTTATCCCTTAAATATTGTAAATTATAATATAAAAATTAAAATGGAAATTCTTATAAATTTCAACCAAAATAATAATATGTTGTTATCAATTGTTCAATATCACAAACATTTTTGTACCTAATATTTTATTGTTAATTATTTTAATTTTGTAGGTAGGTATGTGTTTTGAATTTTATATTTTTATATTTTACGGTATGTTAATTATTTACATTTTAATGTGTTCGTGATTTTCATATTTAATTTAATTATTTATTTTAGTGGTAGCTTGAAGATGGACAACGTTCGGAACTAGTTTTATTTTTATATGCAAATAAATATTTAATGTAAATAATATTGTAATTCTTTTTATAGTTTTTCTGATTTTCTTCTATAATGAATTATTCTTATTTAATCTAATCAATTGATTAACTACCTATACTTAAACAATATGATGATTATTACTTAATTGTAGTTATGAGCATTTTTTACTTACATACCATTTTTTAGTTACAGTATTACCTCGAGTATTACTAATTTTATAAAATAAATAAAGCGCGAACATTATGGACAACGTACTTACGTACCTATATTTTAATTAGACAATTTGTAAATTTGTTAATCTCAAATATTTGGTACCTTAGGTAAATATCTAATTAAATAATGTATAATTTTCTTTACGAGATTGCTAAGAATAACTAATTTGTTAGGTATAGAAAGTCTTCGTATAACAACTTAAAGCATTAGACTAAGGAGTAAGGACTGGGTATTCGCCAGAATCCATAACAGTATATTAAAAATTCGAGTGTCTTGGCAGAATTTGTATATTGTCATGATATTATAAATACATAGCAATGATCGCGGTAATAATATACTTGTAAAATGATAAAGCCTGGCAAGTGTCAACATAACAAATTATATCGTTCGTAAGATTGATAATACGATGAAAAATTGTAGGCTTTATTTAAACGAAACTGGGTCAGTTTAATGGGCTGCGGACAACATTATTAACTATATTATAATGTTATGTGTAGAAATGTCACGAAAGAACAAAATACTATTCGGACTATGCCCAGATTGCCAATGCATACGGAGGGACTAGGTATACCTATAGGTATCTGCGGTAGGACGGGTATAGTGTGTAAATAAATAGCAATAATAACTAATATAACTACTAAATATTCAAAACTATAAATTAATAATTATACGCAATATAAAATATAACATTCGCTGCTGTCAAAAATTTGTATTTAAAATTATTAACATATTATTTTTATGTACCTACGCTCCGTAGTCCGCACTTATACTTTCACCGTTTGATGTATAGATAGGTACAAGTTGTAAAATTTTGTTTTCGTTTTATACAATAATATTACAAGGTGCTGAAATATTATACACGTATAATATCTATAATATGCATGTCTATACTTCGTGCAGAGTATAAATCCGTTATAAAACCACAAAAGCATGCGAAGAAGACACAATAACCGCGCAAGTGGCACGTCATAGCCCCTAAAAAACCAAAAATGATAAAAATACGTGCCAAGTATGAAAATATTGACTACATAATTTTATGTTTGTGGTCAGTACTCTATGACATTACGACCTGACCTCATCAAGTTCATGAACACAATGAAATTCGTGAGAGTCGGAATTCGCGATGCAGAATTTCCTACTAATTACTTAAAATCGTGTACACTTTCACTGGGAGCGCCGCCGTGCCACCGTGTATAATTCTCATGTTTCTTCTTCAATACCACGTCTACGATTGCATTTCTATTAATTGTCAGAATTCCGGCCAATCGCGAAGTTAAATAATTAAAGACGAACACGTTATTCCGTTTCGTATGAAATTAATAATTACAATACGTATATAGCTGACTTTACATGCATTACCTATGTTAAGTGGCCAAAATATTAATTTTTTTGGTAACGCATCTCAACTGTGAACTGCAGTTCATGTAATAGAAATATTACTTATCTTTAAATATCTACCTACTTAAGGAGTACTGTCGTACTGGCTATTATTGAAAAAAATTTACCTATATTAACATTTTTGCACATAATTAAAAATTAAATTGTTGACAAAAGGCTGCATACGAACTGAGTCTCAATAAAACATTTTAGAAAGAATTGAGTTCCAGGTTGTTTTAAGGCATTTAATAATTGAGTATATTTTTCAAAACTAATGGAGTCCCGTCAACCTTAAAAGAAACAACTTCATTTATAGTTTTACAGACTTATTACTTTATTAAAACTGTCTTAACAACAAAAAAAATTACAGATATAGTTCAAAATGTTTTTTTATAATAATTTTGTAAAATTTCATTAATGTGTATAATTTATTATGTATAGGTATAATTAATTTGCTGAAAATTCAGTATAATATATTATGAATAATTCAGATGTTACTTGTTTATAAATAAATAATTAATTATAGGTATTGATTAAATTGAATTTCTTATATTGTGCAAAAATATATGAGATTAAACTTTCTATAGTATAATGTTCAAATCGTACATTTTATTGTATTATTAAATTTTACTCAAATAGTCTATGACTCAATTAGTATATATATTTTTGTTTCCCAATAATTGAGGACTCAATAAGTATATTATTTTTTTCCTGTTGAAGTACGAGGACTCAATTAGTATGCACCAAACTAAAATACTTTAATATTCCTTTAACGAAGGGTTATTAAGAGGACCTCGTATCTAACACCCACGTAAAATCTGAGTGTGTTTCAAACAATTCTGGGGGGCTTACAATCTAACCTAACCTGACCCGGGGTACGACATCCTCTTGATAATAAAACAAATATCAATGTCATAATACAATTAAAGTTTTAAATTTATTATAGGTAGGATCATCATCCATCATATAATACTGGTAACACATAACACTTAACTTTTCAAAGTCGTAAATAACAAAAAAACATCGTAAATTCGCGAGCTTATGGATTATATTTTGATCCTAAATGTATGGTTACATTTTTTTAATTTAAAAAATAATAGTATGTTTTATTCAAAAATTAAAAAAAAAAATTAATTGACCATAATATCATAAAATATATTAACATTTTACGGTGACTATATTATCATAGTTCAGTTAATATTGTTTAATTTTCTTTGGTACCTTTACATTTCAAGCGGAACAATAATTTAACGCGTCTATGGTTTATTGTTTTTTTTCTGTAGTATAGGTAACATTAAACGCTAAAATTGCAGTGTTTGTTTTTTAATACGGAAATCTTATTAAATCATTTTTAAAATTATAGGTATTAACTACATTACAACATTATTTGTTATGAAATTTTGTGTAATTAAGTAAAATACTTACATTACAAGAAAAAAAAGTATACAGTATAATTTTAACTTTTCAAATTAATAAATAATTAGACTTAAAGGATCTTAATATTATAATAGTCTTCAAATGTTTTAAATGTAAATAAATAATAATAGTTAATAATTCAAAATATTTAGAACTATTTTAAAATAAATATCGATGATATCAACGAGTCATTTGTTAAAAACACAATAGCAATAATCAATATACATTATTACATTACATTTTAATATTAGAGTTATTTTTAAAAATGGTATCTATACCATTTACCTATCATGTTATATAAAATGACCAATTGAATAAATTTCAATAATTTATTAACGAAATAATTTATATTATCTTCACTATTTAGATCTAAAAAATATTATTTCTGTTTAGATTATATTGTTCACCTTGAATACTGACACATCACATGTACGATATCTCTATGATATATTAATTAATAGTATATAACATTTAATATTTCACAGTGATAAATATTATGTTTTACATAATTTATATAAAAGAATATAATATGTTAGCTTAGAACTGAATTACTTTAATTCAGAAGTTGAAAAATTATGTTTTAGAAATTCCTATATAATATAATACATTTATTTTCAATTTATAATCATCATAAACAATGAAAAAATATTATTCCATAATGGATAAAAATAAATTAAATTAAATGCTTTCAAAGTTATTTTCATTAAAAAATTGGTTGGTTGGTTCCAGAATTATGTTCCCTACTAATGTAAATCAATAAATTGTATGAAATAGGTAGGGGTTATTAACATAGTAGTCAAAAAGAAAACTGTAGGCACGAAAAGATCATATTTGACATTAAATTTTCATCCTTTCTAAATATTTTGTTAAAACCATTATATTACCTACTTCTTTTATTGTTGAATAAATGATCACATACCCACGTTTGACTATTTGAATTGAAGAAATCAGCAATTATTTTTAATATAACTTGATTAAATCTCAAAACCAAAAAATTGCATTATCGTTGAAACGTATTATAAAAAACCACAACATTTTCCCTAACACGTACCTACCTACCGTATCTATCAAAATAAAATTACATACTATTTGAGAATAAGTTAATATTGCTAAAAATATTGTTATCAGCCAATAGATATTACGCATTGTAAAAAGCAATATTTACAATAAATTATACGTTTATCATTTCTAATGATTGTTTATATTTCATGATTTGGTCAAATAGTATAATATTATGTAGGTATAGGTAGGCTAACCTACTATAACTTTTGTGGTAACGAAATACTTCAGGTAATACTAACAATAATTTTACCGCTTGTAGATTCTTTTTATGAAATTAAAAACCAAAATTTACGTGGGTTAGTATGGATAGATATTCATAATCCATATATCATACAAACCGTGGAATTTTCACGAGGACTGAGAAATGCAAATAAATTATATACAAGTGTGTGTGCATATATAGGTTGTTCGACGATAGCACGTACAGGGGAATCCTGTATCCCAAGTACGACGATGACTACACATCGACGATGTATGAAGAGGACGAGTACAACGACGTGTTCGACGATTTCCGCGTGTACTGGAACGTACCCACATTCCAGTGTCACAAGTTTGGGTACAAATTCGACGAAGTGGCTGAATGGGGCATACAGCAGAACGTCGGCGATAACTTCCGCGGTGACAAGATCAGTTTGCTCTACGATCCGGGACTGTTTCCAGCCCTTATGCAAGGTGGCGATTCCCGTAGCGATCCCGTCATCAGGAACGGCGGTGTACCCCACGAGGGCAACCTCACCAAACACCTGGAATTATTCACCAGAGAGCTGGTCACCAAGCTAGTGCCGGACCCAAGTTTTTCGGGTGAGTAATCGCTGAGCAAACAATAAACAATAAGTAATAACACAAGGTCACACAGTACAATATATTTATACGTTTATTTGTACGTCGCAGGAACGCGTCTATTATATTATTATCTGTGCATGCAGCATATTGCACTGAAGTATTATTATGAAAAACGGAAATTTCACATAATATGAATAGTGAATACCTATATTATAACAAACATTCAACAGTTTTCAAATTTCTTTGAAATTAACTATATAATAAGATTTGCGTAAATAAAATTAATTATATTAATATAACATGCATATAAACAACGAATAATACAAGACAATACACCTCTAACTACCATCCTAATTATGTATACGAAGATAGTATTATAATGTAATTTAAATAATAGGTATTAAAAGATAATATCCTTATTAACACATTATTACGAATTACTCAATAAACAGTGAATTAAAACTACAATAATACTAATAACACGTGTTTAGTACTTAGGTATAACATTAAAGAAATAGTTAAGTATAAATTATAATGTATTATAATACATATAAAATAATAATTTTATAATTTTGAACTGTATTAAGCAAATAATACTGTTGTTTAGGGTTAGCTATTATTGATTTTGAACATTGGCGTCCTATGTATGAAGAAAATTTTGGATCATTATCACCATATAAAGATTATTCCATAGAAATTGAGAAATATAATCATCCGTATTGGCAAAAAGAAGATCTCCAAAAAGAGGTATATATCTTTTAATCTTTACTAAAATAATTCCGATGTCTTTATATTATCTTTCAATGGTGTTTCTCGGTAATAGTTTATGTATTCGAAATTTGTTGGATGACATCGCTATCACTTTAGAATAATATACATATTTTTGTCAACAGTGTTGATAAAAACAAAATACGTTAGCAACGTTTAGCAAATTTAATTAAAAGTAACGCCCTAATAAAAATATTATAATTTAAATCTAAATTATCAAATTATATTATAATATTTAATTGCGTGTTACTAATTTACAAATCTATTAATATGTTGATAGAAACAACGAATGATAAATTTTAGTAGTAATTTTACGTTAAAGTTTAAGGCTTTGATCATATAGCTGTCTTTAATTATCATTTTTTTATTAATAATTGATTTATACAATTTAGCTGATAATGATTGCAAACCATTTCCTGCTATGTTTGTTAAAAACTTACATACAAGATATTCTACTTTTTTTGAAGTCATTGATTAAAAAAAAAGCTATTTAATATTTTGAATTATCTTAGATTCATTGGTCTGGATGAATGTATTAGTTTTACTATTATGATGTGTGTCGTGTGTGTGACTTTTTGTTTTTTTATTTATTTTTGTATCTTTTATCTTCTTTCGGACCAGCAAAGTTGTTCAATCTTAAACTTAAACTTAAACATTTTTAGAGACCTGCTTAACTTGGGTGTTACCGTAAATAAACTTAACATAATGATATGGCACCAAAAATGTATTCAATAGTTTTTACCTAACTCACTTTCAGTCGTATACACTTAAGTTTTTATCAATCAATGAATTTAACGTGAAAGTCTTCACTCTCCTTTTTTTACAATCTGCCTGTACATACCCATTTACATTTCATTTTATAAATATACTATTCTACCTCAGTTCGTGTGCTTAAAATATTTTTTAGGCTTCGAGAAAATTTGAAAAAGCAGCAACGCAGTTCCTAAAACGAACTTTACAAGTTGCAAAGTCATTAAGACCAAATGCATATTGGGGATACTATGGATATCCATTTTGTTACAACTATACACCAAAGAACGATCAAGCGAAATGTTCATCAAATGTGATGAAAAATAATGAAAAGTAATGTACAATACTATAAAAAGGAAATAATATTAATTTAATAAAAAAAAGGTATAGTAAACCTAATCAATTAATTAAGTTATTAATAAACTAAACTATCGTCTTGAACCATCGATCGAATTATCTTGATAATTGATAAGTAAAATTGTATAATATATTAAACTTCAATGCATATTCGACCATAACAGAGAACTTACCTACCTACATATTTTAAATTCAATATATAGGAATAAATATGTATAGTTGTTGGAGTTATTTTACAGCAACAGAAACCAGAAGGCAATAATAAACAAAATTCACATAGTTGTGAGTCCAGTATTGATCGTAATTTGTTTTAAAATTTTTAAATATATTATTATAATCATATAGAGGAGAAGAAACGGATTTTTAAGAACTTTTATGGAATTTTTAACCAAATAATATTTTTTAGTACCTACTGTGATTATATATTTTTAAAGCCATCTTAGTGTATTAATATATATATATATATATTCACAATTTATAATCTCAGTATATTCAGCCAGATTTCAGGGTTTATTAGTTTAAATAAGTGAGAAATTACAGTTATTTGAAAGTTAACTTAAACGAAAAGAAACGTGTACAACGAAATCGAATTGACGCAAGTAGCGATATTAATTTGCAACGTGAAATACAAAATGGGCTCAAATCAAAACCATACTGTATAGAGAAATAGCAGAGTGTATCTACGTATAAAATATAATATCTACTCCGTGTTCGTAAGTCGCAAATCGTTATTTAGTGATTAGAAAACGCTAACAGAGTTTGAAAGGAAAATATACAGAAATATAGATAGGTATAGTGAATGGACCTGGAAAGATTGAGGATAAGGAAGAACGGCGATCTGTAGCAGATATACTATAAGTATACCAAATCATAGAAAATGCACGATTAATAAAATAGGTTATGAATGGTCAAAATATGTAGGTATATGGTGAGCGGCCGGATGTGCAGAATGGACATAGGCATACTAAAAGGTATTGAATGGAAAAATCAGCTAGGTAGTTTAAAACCGTGGTAGTTATGATATATGAGTTTGTGACACAGTGGCGAGAGAGATTTGACAAGTGTATAAAATATGTACCGTAATGTCATCGGGGCACATCACCAATAATAGGAAACAGCGAAGGAGATTAGTTTATGACATAACTAAAAACTATTACTAGGCTTTAAACCTAATAGGAAAATTAGAGAATTTTACTAAATTGTACAATATTTTTTCTCCATCTCCTGGCATAAAATATAAACATTATTATTTTTGTTTTCGTGCAGTTGAGCTTATAAATAATTAATAAATACATTAGTTGTTAAAGGAAAATTACAAAAATAATTAAATGAACCGATGGTAAAGTAAAACAGTTCAATGCACACATTATAATCACCATAATTGTCATTAATAATAACAAGACTTATTGCTATAATAATTACTATAGGTACTTTGGTAGTATAAATAATTATAATAATTTAAAAACGTATATTGTAAAACAATTTATTTTTTCTAACTAAAAGTATTATGTTACAACTGAGTTTTGCAGTAAATTATAGACATGCTTTTTCTTTTACAATAGGTATAATTTCTTATTAATTATGAAAATTATACACGATTAACTACTGACTCATTATACTGTTTTCATATACTTTAATAAGTGCATGACGTCATGGAGAAATATTGAGTTAGGAGTTATTGTTATTAAAAATCTAAATATACTTTACAATATAAAATAATAATTTTTCATTGATGCTTAAAAAATCATTGGTAGTAGGTACGTTATATCATTTTAAAAGTCAATTATCATAGCTAATAATTATTAAAAATAAATTGTTATTCTAAATCATTACTATTTAAAGTACTAAAAAATATTTTAATAAAGATTTTGTTTTACATTGACTTTCCAATTATGTAAAAATTAAAAGTATTTTCGAAAACGTTAGTACTTTTAGAAATAATAAATATTTACTGGTTGAAATAATTTGGTAAAAAACATCTAGGTAATTCAAATTTTTTATTATTATTATTGTTAATTTAATTTAAATAGTTGGTACCAAATAACCAAATAGGTACCTACCTAAATTAAATGAAATTTACGTTCGTTCTTTTAATAATATGTCACAATATATTAAATGTGATGTAATATTATAAGTAAGGAAAAATGTAAATTAATGAACATTTTTATGTTAATAAAGATATTGTTTATTTTTGTAGATCAAAATGGTTATTCGAAGAGAGTACAGCTATTTTTCCGTCCTTATATTTTAAATACGAAAATATGAGTTCAGAAAAGAGATCTAGATTTATGCAAGGTAGAATGGTGGAAGCAATACGTGTGGGAAAAATTGGTAATACAAAAAAATTTGTCTATCCATACACATGGATTAAATACTATGACACAAAACAATTTGTTGAGAAGGTAATTATAATTTCAGGACACAATATTATAATATTAGCAAGGCACCTAGATAAATAAACGTTAACATCTTCAATCGAGATTAAACTTGAAATATATATTATTTAAATAAAAATAAAAACTGGTGTTGAGAATAAATTATATTAAATTATAATGTTAGGTATAATATGCATACCTACAGGTAATGACATTAAACGCATTTTCACACCGGTCGTAATTATTATTTCACAACTTCAAGTTTCGCAATGCTATAAGGATAATATTTTAACACGTGTAAAATACATTGTTTCCTATAAAAAAAATGTACAACATACTTGGCACGTGGCGGATATGTCCATGTCATGTCGAGTAGGCCACTTGAGTAGGTATATTATTATTTCAAAACATTTTAATAATCTATGCATTCTAAAATATCGATTGTAAACAATACTCGTATTCCAGTTTTTGTCAGTTTTATGAAATTATTCGAGAATTTTTTAAAATAATGTTTTTTCCATAATTATTTCATCAAATTTAATGAAGTGTGAAATATTGAAATAAAACATATTTTCCTAAAAACAAGCAATAAAATAGTAGCTACAACTTTCTTCTAAAATCGATATTATATAATTAAAAAAAATAATTATATTTCGAATTTTATAATTATCTACAAAATACGACAACGTTTAAAAAATTATCAATATCACCCAACATTGATTTTCCAACAAGATGAAAATAAATTATAAAAAACTCTTGTAGTTAACACGAAAAAAACTACTTTATAATTCAATAATAAATTATTTACTATGAGTAGTCACACACTGTTTAAGGGGTTTTATATAGGCAATTTAATGTCTAGATTATAAAAAAATAATAGTATACAAATACATTTTCAACGGAATATATTTTACAAATGGTCCCACATTTGGTAATATTGTCGGTGATCGTCGTCCCTCCCGTGGTGTCATGGTGGTGATGATGATGAGAGCGTGGTGGTCGGTGACACCTCCGACGTTTCGCTCTTGTGAATACTTTATGATGACTTATAACAACTAATAAATAAATTGCTCTTGTTACAATTTTTAATATTATAACATCAAATTTATATAGAATAGCGTCATGAGTATATGAATAGCTCTTGAGTTGCTATTTTTTTTTGAACCTCAATAGTGTGATATGGGCTTTGTCAAATTAACCCCTAATATAACTCAGTTTACTTTATTATAACTTAATAAAATTGTGGCTCGGCGCAGCACAGTGGCTGAAATCAATCACGTAACGTAAGCAACAGGCACTGCTACTAGCTCCCTGATGGGTGACCACTGACCATCCGGGTCCATAGTGATAAAAACCTTGCATATATACACTTGTTTCCAACCAACCATACCAACCGTAACCCCTACAATAGCGAAAGCCTATAGTTGTTGGGCTCTGGACCAATAAAAAAATAATAATGTTTGCTCTCCTTGTCAAATAAAACATCAATTTATGGATCCGTCACTTCAGGGTATCCGAACCCAATCATAATAAAAAACTTTCATTTTTAGCTTTTATCTCTTCTGTCCGATTTCATCACAATGAGGGTATTTTTTCAGGCTGATCTAATGAATTCGTTTTCAATTCCGAAGAAAAACGACGCGTCTGGCGTGATCATTTGGGGAGCGTCAAATGACGTAAACAGTGAAAGGAAATGCAAAGCGATGCACAACTATTTGACCGGAGTTCTCGGGCCCACGCTTAAATCGTTTTACAAGAGCAACAGAAAAACGACGAAGAGAAAAAGAAGAGCGAAAGTTGACAGCATATTCGATTACTTCATCTAACGTCGAAATCGAATTAATTTAAGAGGGCATTAGAGCCGTTTATACCTAAATAACTAATGTTATATACAATTATTCGCATTGAGTACATACTAAATTTATATGTATATATATATATATATATATATAGTATTTACTATACCACAGAGTTACCTATATTTGTAAACAAACTATATAATTACTGCTGTATCGTGTTGTAACGTCATTAGATCATAATATTGTTGTATGTACATATACTATATAGTTGTTAGTGATTTGTGTTCTATTAACTTATACTAAAATATTTATTAATTATTTATTGTGTTGAAATTTGTCAAGCTGTTATTTATTATTTTCCTAAAAGCATAATTATATAGGTTCATGATTTGGGACTATTTAAACTAACTACTAGAAATAGATATACCTATATCACCTGGTTTAATTATACGCACTGGCCATTAGAAAGCAATTGAAATCATAAACAATTTATAAATCAAATAACTACAATATTATCAGTTCTCAAAAATCTGTTATTTCTAGATATTATCGTACTTAATTATTATGATGACCATTAAAAATTGTACATTATATTGACAATATAAATAGTAGGTTACCAATGCGTATCGTATCGCATATTGCACATAGATTATTATACATTTATTACTAACTTTACTAATTGATGTATATTGTTAATAAGACGGTGTACTTGTGAGTTACAAGTTAGTAAAGTTAGTAATAAATGTATAATAATCTATTAACGAGTTGTTAATATCGCGGTATGTGGATATTATGTTGTTGGTGTATATAATGTTTATGCGTGCGTATCACACGATGGAAATTTGTAATTTAACAAGGTGACTACCTACAACTATAATCCGAGAATATGAGAGAAAATCAGTTGGTTCCAGTAGATGTCGATTACAATAATACCATAAGCACAATACCAGTATGTCATACATGTAGGTAGATACTATAATATTCTAGTGAGTAAATTAATATATTTTGTAAATTGTATCGTACGCGTTTCAATATTCTAAACGCGATGTAAAGCCATCATCGTAATACAACGCGGTTAGGAGAGCCCGAGGTGGCATATTATCTAGGATTTTTTTAAGGGGGACATCACTGAAATATATATATTATAATATATAAATTAAAATACAATATAGTTAAGGTTATAAAAAACAAAAAAATCGAATAAAAACAATCTCGGTCAATCAAGACTTTCATATGTTATGTTATACTATATGTGTGGAAAGAATAAAATTAATATTTTTATACTTAATTAAAAATAATTTATATACAACACGTGCTAAAGGGAAGTGATCCATTGGCTGTCCCCTGTTAACACCCGACTAGTAGGTATTCGTCATATTGAGGACGGCGGCCATATATAATAATATTATTGCAACTCTCGATCGTGACATTTAAATATACTATCACGAATCAATATCATTGCGAATATTCGAGAGTAGAACATTATAATATTATTATCTTTATCGCTTGTTAAATGTTTTACAGTTATTATGGAATCACACTTATCGCGCGAATACGAATGACGACTGAAATATTATATACGCTTGTAGCGGCCGGCCATCTCGGTGAAACGCGAATATACGTCTACACTCGAGGCATTTCAAATCACGCACTTATACAGAGTGATCCGAATTAATACCTAAAAGGAACCAAAGTTATTCTAATTTTTGTCATTTTTCAATACAAATACTACACAATGCCTACTTTAAAGATCATATTTTCAAATACCTATACTTGGATTGTTTCAACAATATTTTTGAAGAGTGAAAAGATATACAAATGTATTATTATTTTTTTTTTTTCATACAAGTAACATTTTAACTACACTCTGGTCGGTGTGCGTTGGTTCCATATTATCCTATATATAGTCCAACAGATGATTTTTTGGAAAACGTTGATGTATCTCAACTGAAATACAAACGAGTTATTTCTGAGATATTTAACAAGATGTACCTACTAGTTATAATCATGGATAATAAAACATTTATCCAAGTACCAATAGATAATAGGTTTCAAATATTATGTAAAAATAATAATGATTTTCAATAGATTAAATAGGTACACTTTATAATTTGTAAAAACATTTTCCCGAGATATTATAATAAGTACTAGACTAAATATTTCATCTATTTTATATTTGCTTATGTAAAACACTTATTTTGATTTATAGACGCATATGCAACGTTTTCAAACTTTAACAGTGTGATACAATTAAGGTAAAATAAAACAAATGGAAAAAGATGATTATTCCATCGTAACGATATACTGATTAAATGTATAAACGTATCTGTTGGGAAATATGGTCTTGAAGTATCGTTGAAAATTATAAAAATTAGAATTTGATATATGCATATAATTAAACGATCGCGACCATGTTAGACGGCTAGACGAGCCACTCTGTATATGTACCATATTTGTTCACGGCCGTACATACGCGCCCACCGAATCTTCAAAAAACATATACCAAGCTAATTGAATTTTTGATAGCAATCAGCGATATTACCCACTTTAAAAATATAAAATTTTTAACCCAGCGTTGTAAAAAACACGAGAAGATTTTAATTTTTCCGATTTCGTCCTTAGCAATAGCCATACACTACCGTATATAATATACTAACTACCTACTGCAGTAGTATACTAATCATGTGGCTCTCCACTCTCTATAATAATATTACAACAGCAGTAATAAGTATTTCAAAAATATTAATTATAAAAAGTTATTGACGCGCTGACATAAACATAATGGTGAGACACTACAACGTGTATAATATATTTTAAGTACGACGGCGTGTCAGCTGTCTATTCGCAGTAATATAAAAATATGGCTCGCATGTGCGGTGTATTTAAATAGTAGGTGGGTAGAGTGGAGTATATGTAGTGCCATAATATGGTGTGTATATAATAACTTCATCCAGATGCCTTTTGCACGTGTATTTCTACAAACCACATAGGTAAAGCATATATATTATATATCCACCATATAGTATATTATCGGAACATGGTAGGCACTTGAGGCCATTACCTACGTGACAATTAGATATAATACCTACCTATATTATGATTTACATCTGTGAATCATACGCTATACAACTCAGTAACAAATTATTCTGAAGAGTTCCAAAAAAATGTTTATATATAGGGTGATGTTCTGAGCCCAGCCTATTTTTATGTTTAAATTGCGTGGATAATATATTCAAATTCTATTTTTTGGAATTTTGAAGTATAGGTATTAAAGCGATATTTTCGAATAGGTACTTGGGGTTTTCACAAAATTTAAAAGGAGTATTGGCTAACTTTGGTTTTTCAAATGAAAACCTATCTACATATTTTAACAAAAATCGTAAATCAGAAGATTTTTCTAAAAATTATTGACGTACAGTAATCCGAATTTGAACGAACGAAACGTTTTTGAGTTGTTTCTCTTTAAAGTATAATTATCACTAAATACTAAGAATAATAGTCTAGTAAAAATATATTAATTCTACTTTTGTTTTGAAAATAATTGGGTGCAATATTAATCATAAGCATTTTTTATTATTAGAAAATTACCTGGGTATACCTGTGACTTAGTGGTAATTATTAACAAATATTTTACATTGCATACTTAATTACAATTATCAAAATCGAATCTGTTTACAAATTATTTAATATACTATTTTGTCCATAGTACCTAAACTAGAATAACTCTGAAAATGTTCGTTCCAATTTCGATTACAATAAGTCAGTATTTTCAAAAAAATCATTTGATACACAATTTTCATTAAAACATGTAGGTTGCTATTTGAATAACTAAACCAATAAATGTAGTTATTAAGTACTCAGTTTTTTGATTTTTAAACTTTCTAAATGATTCAGATGAGAGTGTTAGATTGCGTAGGTATGTGTACAATATTATACTACGGTGAAATAGAAAATATTATCTTATCCGCTTAAACATTTTTACTTAATTACTTATAAAATGATTACTACCATGGGAAGAAATTTTAAACTAAAAATCAAATGATAATATTTTTAAATAGATTGTAAACTTTAGCTTCAGATATTTACATTTATTTTAATTTAATATGTAAAACCAAACTAAAAAAATGTTTAAAAGTACAAACAAATTGGTTCGTTGGTCTTAACGAGAACTCTATGGTATAGTATTATAAACAATGATTTATTGTTAAATAAAAAATATTTCACAGTTTTACAACACTTTTTAATGGAACGAAAAATATGTATTATTGATCCAATGAGTAACGAAAATCATGATTGTCGATTATTGATTACAGTTTTACTTTGATAAATTAACAATAACGATATTATAGCACAAATGCAGTGATATTAGTATTATTCACTTTACAACAATGTTTCATAATAATTGTTAATGATTATTTTATCTGCGTCATTTGTCCGTTTATCGTTGTCGTCAGACCTAGTCATAATACACAATAATATACACCTCTAGTGTCTAGACGTGTTTTTAGAAATCGACGAAAATAATCTAATAAATAATTATATACCTACGCAAATATACTATCGCCCCAAATTATATTATCCTGACATTCGCGATTTACTGTTTGCAGGTTCGCAGAAATATTAACAAAAAAAAAAAAAAAACGAAGAAAGAAAGAAAGAACAAGAAACACCCGTCTACCATCTGCATATTGTAAAGCAATGTCAATGTCATGACAAAAACTGCTGACTCCGACGTTACATCCGGTAGGTAATGAATAATGATACCCGGGTTTGCGCTTTGTATGTTTGCAAATTTTGCTTTCTGCAGGATATAAATATTCGTAATAATAATAATAATAATAATATTAATAATAGTACCTAGGTACATAACCTCACCGAGTATATTATACCTACCGTAGATACTATATACCTTCGTGAGACGTCATCAACTTTAAAATTTTTTTTCTTATTTTGTTGAGCATTACAAACACTATAATATAATATTATGAGACGACGAAGGTATAATAGTATAATATATTATATTATATTCTACGAAAGATAAATAAACAAACCTACGCATGATCGCGTTTTTTAAGCACTATTATTATTACACGCCTAAAGAATAGTACAAGGTATATGTACTATGAATTTCGCATTCATGTGTACATATGGAATACGCAGTAAAAAGATAAAGTAGGTATAATATTTTAAATCGATTATTATAATCAATACATCTCGAACGTTATATAGTATATAATATTTATCAGACAGTCTTGAGTTTTATGCGTTCACGGATTCTGCACATAATTTCTTTTCCAATTCGTTAATGTATTCCGTTTATTATATTCATCAGAATTTAATATGAAAAACTAGATGTATGGGCACATTTTTATTGGTTATTAATTCAAAAAACCAGAATTTAAATTCATCTAAATGTTCTATATAGAATATAGCCGATAAATGTTTATAGACTACAGATACGTATAAGTATTCTGTACGGCTTACCTAACTTATTTATATTATTGTACGCATTGTAGTGGTGTCCGTCCGTAAATCGTGATTTTCGTTGCCTCGTTAAACCATATTTTTTGAACTCGGAAAAGCCATCTACTATAGGCGTAATGGTTCTCTCAATTAGAGAATGTCTAATGTATCTATTAATTTCGTTTATTGAAGTAAATTCAATTAATATTATAATATTATATAGATTTATCGACATTAATATTTACTATAAGACCGAAATTTATTTTTATGATTTACTGCACGTCATGTGGTTACTATACAATGCATATATTACTATTTAACTATTCACAACATTGAATTAGATTTAACGATGCAACATTATTTTTTATTAGGTAGGTATTGAGAATATATTTTCATTTCAGAATCATTTATATAAGTTATGCGTTGAACTACCTAGATAGTAGATACTCATTTCTCCTTATTCGTTTGTTTGTTACAAAGTTAATGTAAAAGAGAAAATATATAAGTACACCACCCACTCAATAAAATAATACAAACAATAAAACTAACAAGTATTTATGACAAATAATATGGGATAGGTATGTAATATTAGTTGGACTTCGAATTATTTTTATTATAAATATCTATATTATTTATAATTATTAAAATATTAAAATTAATACAAATACACAGACACTAATTAATATAGAACAATTATAAATAGTTCTTTCACCTTGCATTTGGAAAAAAATTGTTCGTTGGTAATAAATATTAACCTAGGAAATGACATCAAGTTGACCAAAAAAACAAAATACGCACAGTATAGTGCAAATAACAAATTATTTATATTATTATTTTCATTATTACTTAGATGATTTTCCGTCAAAAAATCAATCCAGCGACACCACGATAAAAGGTAAAGACAACAATAATAAGTCTTTCCGTAGACGTTCTTTACAAAAACTACACTTATTTATTATTATACTTATCAGGTATCTCCGACGACATGCATGTTTTCAATAATTAATAACATTTTTCCGATATCGTATCATTACACGTTCATAGGACAAAAGACAAACATTTTGATTCAACAAACGAGCTATCCAATGCACTTTCGATTAAACTGCATTTGATAAATGTAATAATAAAGTTCTTCTTAAACGATAGATTGGTTATCAGTATCAAATATTATTAAGCTGTATTAATTTTCATGATATTATTGTCATCACAAGTAGTTAATAGTTATTGCGGTTTATTATGACGAACTAATGGGGAATAAGATATATCCATCAATAACGATTGGGGTAGGGGGTGGGGAATTTATCACCCTAACGTAAAATTTGACTCTGGTGCATCTACGAGGTTAGTACAAAAAGGATAGTCACGAGTGTTTATGTCGTGTGATCGAACATAGTTGGCTGAAATAAAGGTAGCTAATAATTATTTGAAAAAGACGTAGGAATAGATGGCACATCTTTTTAAATATCTATGAAGTATACTGTGTAAGAACCACAGTATTCATCGGACCACTCAGTTATGTCATTAAAACTATAATATTATTGTCGCACAAAATGTGCGTACGCACCTGTTGAATATAATTTTTGTAAACGCGTATAATATGATCTTTGCTGTTTTGTAGAATTGTAAAATCGTATTAACTTAGCTCTATTCATATTATAATAATATGTACCTACTACCTACTTATAACTCTATACGTGTACTTATATAATACATATATACATAGTAAAATGAATGACTAATAAATTAAAATAGTAATGGCATCAAACGCTTACAGAAAAATAATATTCAACCATAATAGACTTCAAAAAAACAAATATGTTGTAATATAGGTACCAGTAGTAAATTCAAACTTAAACAGGGGTACATAACGATGTCTTTGCCACATCGCTATAAAGTTTCAGTAAGGGAGGGTGGCACAACCACCAACTCCATGCCAACTTCGATTACACCCATGAGTACGTCAACAGTGTTTTACGTACCAACATTTCTCCCCAAAATCTACAATCGTATTACAAAAACATTAACATGAAAATCTAAACAGACATCAAAGTACCAAAAACATATTTTGTGATCATATAGTATTATATTTAATTAGGTAATGTACTTTTTTTTTGTATAATATTACATAAAAAACAAGTTGTAGGATATGTTCTACTTAATCTAATTTAATACATTCTATAATGTGAATTTAATAATTACAAAGCCATAGAGATTAATTTGACTTATTATTAAAAATAAATACTAATAATCAAATAAACTAAATATTATATATATAATATTATAATCATGTTATTATTTTTTTTATGCTTCTACAATTTGAAGAGTTTACAAGTATAACTATTTTTGAAGAAAGGTAGTTGATAAACTAATAGTATATTTTATACAGAATAATGTATAATTGACTAATTTATTTTAATTTTTTTTCCTTTAGGTTTCACTTGAAGCCGGAATATCGGTTTCTAAAGCTAAATATATTATAACTTAACTATTGAACGATAACTTATATCGTCTACATTGAAAGTTAGAAGTTTTTTAATTTTAATTCACATGCCTGCGTAAAATAGCTATTCTAAATTCACCTTTTTATTTTCTCCTTTAAAATGTCTACTTTTCAGTGAAAATAATGACGAATTCAAAGTTCTAGTTTAAAAATGATGTTCATACATTTATTAATTGAAAAAGATAATAAGTAAATTATAAATTAGGTATGTAATATTATATACCTAGGGTTAAATAATTGTTAAAAATTTAAATTTATAGACAAAAAAATTACTTCTGAGTATTTTAAATTGCATAATGAAATGTGTCAGGCGTCAATCATAGGTAGTAAAATTTAAGGAATAAATCAGCGATAGTATTTCTTTACACTAAATTATATAGTCTAAACTCTAAAATTACTAAATTATCTTATTTGAATCTATATAGAACTATTGAGTTCAATACTTACATAATTGGAAATAATATTTGTTGATAACATTAATTGTTAACTAAGTGGTTAAAATGTTAACATGATTTTTTGCTTGCTATCATTGAAAATATTTTATACATTTAACGACATATATTAATAGCATATTTTGACTTTTCAAGTATACTTTCAAGAATGTATGATCATTAAACATAAATATTGTAAAATACGTTCGATAATTATAATTATTAGGTATTGTAATATTTGGTTTTATAAAACAATAATTTTCAATAATAATATACTAACTAATTTGTATTTCAATAATATTTTATACTAACAAAAATGTAGGTATAACAATCATAATTTAGTAGAAATTATTTATTAGATAATATTGTGTATATTTTAACAGAAAAATAAATTGAACTGCCAAACATAATATAATATTATATAATAATGAACAAATTATAAATAATTTGAGATGTGTACAGTTTAATATATTGTTAACAAAAGAATAAAGGTACAATGCATATGAGATTTATTCTATATTATAAACTGATCCATTGAAAGGCGAGTCCGTCGATGTTATTATAACCAACCCTTGTAAAACGGGAAAAAAAAATCTGGAACTCATTAAATTAACCGAAGGTTATTCTCCCCACCCCCTCACTTCGGGTTCACTAACCCTTAATATACTGCGTGTAGTATGTTCCCTACATAGCAACAGTACCCCAAATTTAATGGACTCGAATTCTTTAAGAGTTTATTTTTTGACATGATTACCCTATCAGCACGGTACCTAATAATATGCTCTAAGGTACCTATTGTTAATGTTTTCTTTTTCCAACTCATCAACGCTTTATTGATATATGTTTTAATATGTATGTATATATATTATATATAATATAATATATATATTTATATGTATGATGTATATATATATACATATATGAATAACCTCCCTTAAACTACTCAATTTATTTTTTATTTCGGTATTTTTGAAACGAATTGTACCTGTTTAATCACTTTCCTGTATGTATACCAACTAGCTGTCGAGGTTTCGAATATGCCAGATGTTTTCTTAATGGGGCGTTCCACATTCCTTTTAGCTTTAGATTATTATTTTTTTTACGCCACAGTACCGCAATACCGAGTAAATCCTTGGGAGTCGATTTTATTTTCAATAAATATAGATAATAAAAATTAATAGTAACAATAATAAAATCTACAAAATAGTTACGATATAAAGTATTTAAACGTAATAATACTATGAAGGATTACAATTTACAGGATGAAGAAGATGACGAAACGAATGCGACCATTCATTTTGTCAATAATGATGGATGGATGGCTTTTGTTGGCTTCCAGCAAAAGTGATACAAATAGTCTTTTAGTTAAGCCCACACGAGTTTGTGTCCAACTTTAGGAAATCGTACGATAGCGTTCTTCCTCTTGGTTTAGTAACTGTCACTTGTATGGTGTATGTTGTTGACGGTTTAAGTTTGAGTATCTTTTCTACTAAAACTATCCTGCGCTCGAAAAAAAAAAATTATACAAAATTATCATTATATATAAGTGTATAATGAAATCGACATACCCTTTTTCTCCAATGTAACATCGAGTTTTCGTTCGATAATTATTTGAAATATCGCTTCTCCTGCTTTTGCCGTACTGAACTTTACACTGATCTGGCTTGACTGAAAAATCTACACTTTCCAAGTTGTTACTATTCTCCTGTACGTACACGCAATATTTTAAATCAGTCAATGAGTTCGCGGACAGCCAACCGATCTTCACTGATTTACAATCATCTGGTCCGACATATTGTTGGATACTTCGGTCGCTTGGCATGTCTGGCATTGGAATCATCGTTGGTCGTACGGTGGCCATTACCTATTTCAAAAATTACATAATTTTTATAAAATGTATTAATAACATAATACTAATTAATAGTTATTATTATAAGTCAGGTATTGCTTATTTAATTAGGCAATAGTTATTATTTTTTAAAGAATCTCATTTTACACACCAACCTCAATTGATCTGATGCGTTGAGTCTCATCTACAGATACGGATTCCACTTTTAACACGTATCTTTCTCCACTCTTAGTGTTGTTTATGATGAATTTCTCGTAACCAAAAACTCTTTTGCTAATTAATAACGTTTTTCTACAACGGATTTCAACGTATACCACTCCGTCGCATGGCATGACGTACCAATATAATGTGTTAGGAGGGACATATTTTTCCAACTGCCTATTATTTCCCACCTAAAATAATACCCGTAATAATTTGCACAAATAAAACAAAATAATATGTTTCCCACAACAAGTAAACAGCCCACCAACCTTGTACCTGAAGGATGCTTTTCCATTTTGAGCCCTCAGATTGATCATTCTGGGCCTCGCATCTTTTAGTCCAATGGGTTTGGACTTCTGAAATTTATATGTAGCGTTGGCATGGTGTGTGGCTATATGAAGTTCATGGAACACAAATACAGTAAAATAGTATGTTTCGTCATAAATTAAATCAGTCATCGTAAAGCTTGTGTTGTGTTCCAGATGATGTATCTAAATTATAACAAAGTATTGGTGATATAAGTATAGGTATGTTAAAAGATTGGTGTATAATATTATTTCGGATACTATGGGCAGTAGGTAGAAAAGTGAATGGGTGAATACAATTAATTAGAATAACTTAAGTACCAAAGTCGGGGTTAATTTTTTGATTTCAATTTTAAGTGTAGATCAATATTAATAATCGTTTAAAATAAAGTTCATAATAATTAATACAATACCATTTTTACCTACTACTGATAGTACAATAGTGTGTACCTAACACAGCACATGTGTTAGCTACATAGTACGAAATTACTCAAGTTATACTGTATAAATTATACATGATATTGTATTGTATAGGTATGTTTAAACAAGGTTTTTATTGAACGTGCTTATTATTTTTCAAATTAACTATAAACATTTTTTCCATACTTAATCATTATTAATTAAACTAGTTTTCAAGCGAAAAAATTATCTAGTTAATTCATTTTTTTTTTGTAGTGTAGTATTATAAGTAATTACCTTAATATTGCGCAAAATTAAATAATATTATTTTAAATAATAAAATAGCTTTAAAATGGATTTATATTAGTATTGTATGTATATGAAATATAAAATTACAATAAAATTACTTATAATAGTTAATAATTCATAATTTTAGGGTCATAGACTTTTGTGTAATACCTATATAATATTTGTTATAACTTTTATATTATATTTCAATAATATGGATAAGCGTTTTATTTCATGAGATAATTAAGACGTGTTAATATACCTCTAATTTGTCGTCTGGTTGTAAATCATCCTCAGAATACGTCAAATTTGTTTTTTGTTTTTCAAGCAAACGATGTTCAGCTTCACAGATCGACGAGTATATTTTTGACGAGCTGACCACAAGACTGTACTTCATTAAATGATGATCTATATGACTAATGTTCATAATATAATATATTAATGTTAGACAGTTTTATAATATATGTATGACGTAAATTCATTATTTAAAACTACCTTAGATTCCATCTCAGATAAATTTTTTGACCACCTTTTTTGATTTTTATTCCATTTGGACGGAAGCCAAATTGATTTTTTTGATTGAGCCCAACATAAAACATAGCCCTTGAATCGTCACCTGTTGCTGTCTGGGCTGATATCACATAAAGACCTCTATTCGCTTTGCCGTGATCATACGTGACGGGTATGGATACACCTGTGTATTCTATGAGTAACCTTCCTATATCACTCGACTTATTATTGTTCCCTAAGTGTACAAAAATAATACGTTTAGGAAATATAAAATATAATAATAGCTATAGCCCATATGAATTCACTCGATTAATAATGAAGGACAGAGTGGTTCCACTCGATTGAAACTTACATAATATGACGACTGTTTGGTTATATTTTGTTAGAGGTATAAACTTCAAGTCCCAGTTGAGCATGGAGTTGCACGACGGCGTGACGGTCACGGACAGATTCCGGTCGGAGTCTTGGGGTATCAAAATGAGAAACCTATTAAAAATACACACACCTTTATTTCAATTTTCAAATGATATTCAACAACTATATTATAGCGAAAGACCACACATAACATCAAAGGGTTGTCGGCTATTATAATACGATCGTAATTGATGATCATTGGCGGTGACCTGGAATTCCGGTAGGGGATCGTTTGAAAATAAACGCATATTGTTGTGAAGTTGGACTAAGCAGTAAGCAGACATGGCATACAGTATAATTGCATTTAAATAGGATATTTGGACCATAACACGTGTGTCTTATCATGCTCGATATATCTTGAAAAAAATAAAAATGTTATTTTAAAATGTACCTGCCACCTAGTATATGTTATTTGAATACCGTTGTGACTGATTTAAGCTTTTTTATTTAATTTTTATTTTAATTTAAAATTATTATGGCAATTATTGTAGAAATATATATTTTTTATAGTTTATTTATATTCTTGACATGTACAGTGTTCCCATGATGATGACAAGATTTCTGAACCTATTTAAATTTTGAAAGTTTGTCCGAAATGGTGAATGTACATAAATATCATATATATTTGGCTTTTTGGAAATTCAAGTTTTTAGGATGAATAAATCGTTGCACGTGTCACGTATGTTCATGGTTACTATATTATTATATATATATATATTATGTGAGCAGATTAACTAAATTAAAACAAATAATTGCTTGGTAAAAAAATGATTCACATAAAAAAAATACAGTAATAATATTCGTATATAGAACAATACAATTTTTGAATTCGTTAATTTACTCTAATATAATACATTTATGGTACGGTAGGTATAGTCGTGTCGAACAACCGTCAAGAAATTCTATACAAATTTAGCAGAGTTAGTCGTTTGTAGGTTTGGTATAGCGCAAAACCATCCAAATAGCAAAATAAAGGGACGAGGGACACATTTTGTATTACGCGCCGTGTACAGTATAAGTGCGTGATTATGTGTACCCGTGTAAAAAAAAAAACCCGTAAAAGAGAAAAAATGAGTCGGAGAAGGTGAAAGCGTGAGAGTGCAGTGGAGAGGATGCGAAAAATTGTCGTGAAAAATATCTTTCTAATTATAATGTCCGCTCGTCGAGTGCGTGCACAATAATACACATATTATATGCAACGTAGGTATATACATTATTATGCGCAAACGCATTATAAGCATTTAGATTCCACTCGGATACGGAATTCTGAGTGTCTAGACTATGGTTTTTTTTAAATTTATTTTTTTTATCTGGGCCAAGGCTAATTTTGGCTATACCTACTACCTCCTCCACATTCGCGAGTATAAAATAACGCGGACATTGTCGTACGAAATCACGAGGAAGTATATAATAATAATAATAATAATAATAATTGCATTGTTGCTATCGAAAACGTTGATGTTAAAGGTCACAAACCGCTGCAGAGTGCTGCAGGTATATTATGTTTATATATAGTCATGCCGTTTGTCAATGCGACTTGCGAGCACCACAACGGCTCCGGATTGTTATGTAGCATAGCAATTCTATTATTTTTCGTTATTTTTTCTTTCTTTTTAAAAAAAAAAAAAATTATATTCAAACGACGTCATATTATTGTTATTACGCGTGTGGTACAAGGATCGTGTTATCAATTCACCACCTGTGCGAAATTTCTGATCAATACGCATTGCGAGTAACCGGTTGAGGTACCGGTAGTAGGTATATACCTACGTATAATTCGGTGCTCCGGGCACATCATCACCGCTACGTAGCCCACAGACATTATATTATTCGGTAATAATTCTAAATAAAAATAATAATAACAATAATGAAGATAAAGATGAATTACCGTTGTTAGCATGAAGTCGTATTATTAGGTATAATATTTGTTTCTATTATACGTAGGTACAGACTTTTGACTCTCACGTGTTCGTGTTTCGTATTGAAAAATATTAACAGAAACTCTACAAAATATATTATATTATTAAGATTTATTAAAAGAAACTATTGTTGAGGACATTGACGTCCGGGATCCATCGGTAATTTTATTTTCAGCTAAACTCTTCAAACAGTTTTTGATATATTTTGTCGATAAACGTTTAAAGCAGTCTTTAATAACGGTGATTATATATTTTTTTTTTCCTAAATAATTATACGTAAGAATTATAGTCTATACCTACATTTCAAAATATAACATATTTTATAGCGTTTTAACTTTTAACCATGCACATAATTGAATTTGGAAAATGTATTTATTTTCAGAAGAGAAAAATACACGCGTTAACACAGATTGCCGTTTAACTGTGTATTTAAAAGTAGGATAATATTATGTTATATCTTACGGTTAATTTCAATATATTGACAATAACTATATTAATATTGAGAAATTAGACTTATAGCTTATAGGGATTCAATACAATAATACCCCAGGTGCAAAGTTCTAGGTGCGTTATCTGATTTTTAAGCCTAAATCCAGTTATTATAAACAGATCAAATTTATTTTGTTTTGTTAAGCTTAAAGTTGACATTATTACTTTCAGAATGTTTTCAAATATTTTAATTGTTGCATAATTATTATTGTTTAGAAATCAACATCTGGCCGTATCGACTGCAAAAAATCCCTGCAGGGAACAGCATACCCATAAACTGATCGACTTGGCTATATTATCGTCTATACTGTTATTAACTGTAACATGTGAACAATTTTGGTTGCAAATACTATATTATTTATTGCAATAATAAAATTATAGTATGTCTAAGGGGCAATTTTTTTTTTAAATAGTAAAAAAAATGCACTTGACAAGAAATTAAATTATTTATGGCGGCCAGCTACCTATATAGTTGTAGACCATGATTACCAAGGTTATAGTTTTTTTAATGCATTTTATACTTAAAAATACTTTCATTGTGGTTCATGAATAATATTAAACTTTAAAAAATATACAATTATAAGACAAATGTCTTTATTGTTAAAACAATAAAAAAAATGTACATCGTAATCGTAAAAGTTGTATTAGGTACGTATTTATTTAAAATATACTCTAACGATAAAATATTAATTAATGTTAACTTAAAGATTGTATTGAAATCAGATTATTATTGTATTCTTAATAGGTAGGTACGTGTGATATTTGAGATTATAATGAGCAACTGTTCTCTAAAATATAACGCATCACTAGCTGAAAAAATTTTTCTGTAGAGGTTAAAATTTAAAATAAATAGTTTGCTTGCAATCAGGCACCTACATATTATTGATGTTTATGCTATACATTCAGTTGTTTTGACAACTATAAATCATATCAAGCAGATTTGGTTTCATATTGCCTAGTTTTGAAAAACTGGATAAAGTAAAATAATAGAAAAAAAAATTATTATAAAAAGTCGTTGATTACCTATAGGTATAGTTGAAAATAGTCAAAGCGTTTGAATACTTTTTCTAACACAATAATATGTAGTTGTAAGTATAATAATTTATAACTGTACTTATATACTTGTGTGTGAAATGTATTATTTATATTTTAAACATTTTTTAATCGGAAATATGGCTAAAATTGTATACGAAATTAAACGATATAGACACTCGAAATTATTGCGTGACAATACATTTTGGTCAAAGATTTATATAAAACTATCTTACATAATATTCTTGATTTAATAAATTACGTGTATTTAACTATTAACTGTACATTAGGTGGTGGTAATAACCTAATAATTAATATATTATATGTAAAAAAATCCGTTTTCGTTAGAACATAATTTATTTACGATAAAAGCGGGATAGTCCAGTTAGGTATTATACGTGGATGTTGCACAATTTTAACTAGGTAGCTAAATAAAACGATAAACTGATCTCGTCGTAACCACACGTGTTATTATATCCCCGTTTCTGAATAGCCTCACCCTCAACATCAACAATTATTTATAGATGAAACAATTAACTGCACTATTTATGCATATTACGTAGTTCAACCTACTGTACATTTTTAATATATCTATATATTTATTATTTATATATTCTATGTTTATGAGGTCTTTTCGTGATTCTGCTGAAACGTTTTTACATTTTTTTTTTCACATCGATAATTGATTAATACTTATTATTAAATAGCTTTACGTGTGTCCGCTATAGTTATTGAAATTATTTTAACATTTAGTTCACGCATTTCGGAGAAAAAAAACAAGTGGATGTATTTAGAACTTGGCATAAAAAAATCAAAAATACAAACATAAAAGAAGACAATTATAGATGGAAAAAAATATTTTGTAATGCTGTATAGTATATAATTATGAAAACAAATTTTCTCGTGTACTTATAACACACACACACACACATATAATATATTATATTATATTCATAATTATACTTGTATATTCATATACTTTTCTACTTTTATTCTGACTATTTATTATGCCAATAGATTACTTTCATTCACACTTTATATGTGTGAATTATTATTTAGTTATTTCAGTCATTTGGAAATATTCGAAAACAATAAAAGTTGATTAAAATAACTGATAGTTTGAGCATAAATCTACATTTGATCTTAAGTTAAAAATATAAGTATAATTTGAAGGACTTACCTCGGAAGAAAAAATAAAAAAGGGTAAAAACACAACGTATGATATGTCAATATGCGTCTATAGAATATTGGACATAATTGATGTGGAATGTGGAATATGAGTAGATATAAAAAATAACTATTTTATAGTGTGATTATAAAATAATAAAATAAAATAAAAATGGATTTTATATTAAATGTGTAAGGCTTTCACACAAGTTATACATCATAAAGTAAATTATATAATAAAATTAAAAAAAATTTTGATAATAATCAAATTTATTTTTTATTTATTTCACTTAAAAAATAATATAATTTTGTACGCCATTATACTGAAATATTAATCTGAAAGCCAAAGATATCTATAATAATCATTATTTTTTACTACTCTGCTCTAATTGCACTCTAATATAATAATTATATTTCAAATTCATATATCAAACATATAAATTAGAAAATAAATTCACAAACGGAAAGTCATACAAATGTATAGTTATAAACTGGATATTAAACATTATAATATAATCATCAACAAAATAATTATTATGTAATAATAATAATAATATTCACTCATGAAATCGGAATTATTTGAGAACATAATTTATACTAATTATTATTCTATGCTGATAATTTAATTACATTACAATTATATGTAATTAATTATTACATGTATTATATCTATTACAGTTTTACGATTAAACTTAAGCGAATTAAATATGAATATATTAAAATACTATTTACTCGTAATTATATAATACAGTTCAAATGTGGGTATTTTATGTTAACTAAATAGTACTAAATAATACATACAAACAAATTTCATGAAAAAAAAAAAATAAACGAAAACACTTACTTTGTTCGAGATTTGGTTACTTGCACAATGTGATCAGAATCTGGAAGTACAACATTCATTGGTTTCAATGAGTGTCCATCGCGTGTTAAATTAGCCTCCAGTGGTTTGAAGGCGACCACCACCAACAACTCGGTCATTAATACCGCCAACCATAACCGCACTAGCATCGCCTAAATATCCAAAAAAAGCAAGCATTAAAAAAAAAATGATGAATCAAAATACACGTGTACATTAAAATGTAACACAAACGACAAACACCTTTTCATATTAACATAGATATTATTTTCTTTTACCTCTTGTTCAGTAGTTAGTCATCCCCCTTAGCGGATTATGTGTAGTGGGAGTGCAGAGGAGGTTCCTTTTTACGAAAGAAGAACAATGCACCTCTCGTGGGGTATCGCGTACTTTTCCATAGGCATGGAGCAAAACGAGCGGTGGACGGGAGATCTAGATATTACGGGTTCGAATTTCAACTGGTCGCTAATTTTACACGAACAGAACACGTAAAATGAAAGAAAAAACAGACAAAGACGACACGAACAAGTTTATTTACATAAAAAACATGAAAAAAATAATATTAAAGAAAAAACAATATTGGAAAAAACAGAACCTGGAAGTTAGAAAGGGAAGCCACTGTTTCGAAAAAAAGTGTACTAGTCAATAATGGTATACACACTTATACTTACACAAATAAATATACACATTCAAACAAATACACACACACACGCATACACACACACGTGTTAGCCTACACCAGGAGATTTAGTTTTTTTTTTAGGTAGATTTTTTCGTGATGTAATATTCTGCCATTCTGACAAAATCAGTAAACACACGATAAAATCGCAGCATGAAACCCTTCTCATGGGTGAATATTGCCGAATTCGCATCATTTTGACTATAAAGTTTGCGTATATTATGTAGGTATATGAATTTTTTTATGTCCCAAGGATAGTGATATATTTTTATTCTATTGTAAAATAAATTAATGGATACCAAGCGACAAAAACACACAATTCGTATTCTGAACGTTAAAATAACCACGTTAATTTCTCACTTTTTAACGTTAGATTTATGTACAGAGGGCAAGTCAATTTTTACTAACATTAAAAAGAGCAATAATAATAACGCCTATAGGTGTAAGTCTCCGGTTTTTTTTTTAATCTATACAGGTACTCATCATAATTATGCTATTGGCTACAAATTATTATTTTAATATCGTTTATAATATGTAACATAATATAATATTATTCAACCAATTTGTTTGTGTCACTTGAACTAGAGTTAGTTGATTGTAATAAATATTAAATGTACTTTCCACGTTATTATAAAAACGTTTATAGTTGTATACAATATATCAATAGACATATGTCTGATAGGTACAACCATAGTATAGGACAGAAATACAGGATAGAAAACAGCTTATAAGCATACTGATCGAATGAAATATCTTAAAGAATTAAAAGATGGGGGTTTAAACTGCAGACGAATTGAAAAAAAAGATTTTACTACCGAGTCCACAACAATGGGCGAAAGAGGGTTGTTTTGATTCACCTTTTTAGAAGGATATATTATAGGTATATATTTTATTATGTTATATTATGTTAGTTGAATAATACAATGCACACTGGAATATAACATTTTTGAGCTACCAAAACCATATTATATTGTAAAGAATTTACGGGAGTTGGAAAATGACTATTGTTGCGACTGTATATTATACATAGGCATATAAGTACTGAAATGTACGTTTTAATTCCGGCAAAACTCGAAAATCGCGCTTTAGTCAATATTTAATATGTACAAGCCACAGAGTATAGGTATTTGAAAGTCCTCATCGGTGGACGACAGCACAAGTTAAATGCGGGTCCCCCGTGAACATCACCGATGTAAAATGGTATAACATTACCGTTCGTCTGATTTCATATTATCATATTATTATAATATGAACATTTGTGAATCGTGGTGAGCCAATTACAACTACTCATGTCACCGGTATCTATTTTTAGTGTACGGTATTGGAAAAAAATAAAAACGAAAAAAAAAAATACGAAAAACAATGCGTCGAATAGGGCACGCGTGATGCAATCATGAAACTGGAGGACGGCAGATAAGAAAACACACGTGTATTTTAGTCTAAATTCGTCGTCACATCCCCTCGCGGAATTCGTCGCCAAATATTTTGGAACTTTGCCTGAACCGCACGGGCAACGATGATTCGATGGGGTGACGTACACTCGGATCGCGGTTATTGTGTAACGAGTGTTAACTACCAATACTAAGTGTGTAAAAAGAAAAAAAAAACTCTGTGGTCGGCGACAGTAGATAATAATATTATAATAATATGTAGTATGTCGTATGAGATATTCAGATATTATTATAATATTACGTAGGTATATATTATTATACGTAAAAAAATAATTCATTAATATAATTGAGATACAACAGTTATTTAATTGCGGTTTACTTACTCGGTTTTGTTGAATTCGATGGCGTAGGAAACAGTCACCATTAATGTTATCGATTCGAAACGGTTCTCTAACTATTATTATATTATTGTGTTCTATTATAGATGATTTCGTAGACTGCACAGTTTTTTTTTTTTACTTATTAAATAATACGATATATTTAAATTAAATAAATATTGACGTCACGATTACAGAGTCTAAACACGAATAAATAATAATTAATAGTTCGACGACGGAAAAATAACAACACGTTTACGACGGCGTTCAAGCAGCAGCTACCGGCGGTGTTGCGACGGAACCGAGCCCTTATAAAATCCAAACTGGAGTCTGGACTGTCGCATATGCTCTCCTCTACTCCTGTTTAGAGACAATCCACCATATGCCCACCCCCCAAACCGCCTATCACGCATGCGCCATGTTGCTTTATTTTTTTCTCATACCTTTATTATTATTATTATTATTATTATTGTTACTATTACTATTATTATTCCTTCTCATTTCTTTTTCCTATTATTTTTTCATCGTTGCCATTTTTTTTCTATTACTATTACTATTATTATTATTATTATTACTGTATTATCCTGAAAGGAAAAACAGTGCGCTATTTTTTAGTGTCAGGGTAAATATTCCTTGACCCCTGGAGGCAATAAATGCGGTGCGTATATGATAATTCAATTTGTCTCTTCGACTTGTGCACGCGGAATGCAGACCGAGTGCTTTACCGGCCTTTTGTTGTTAGACATGCACATGCACACGCACACACACGTTCACAAATCACACACACGCACGCACAATAATAATAATATATATAAGATTTTTTTTTCTTTAGAACTCACGATATTGGTGCAGAATCCGCAATGAGTAACGTGTGTGGCGCCTGAGTTGCATGGGAATTCATCTCTCTTCGCCACTCTCTGTCTCTGTCTCTATCTCCATCTCTGCCTCTGTCCCTCTCTGCAGCGTACAATTCTCGTATTATACCCCTTCCACCCTGGCCACCGCGATAGGCATTGCCGCCGTCATCAACGCGACCGTCACACCATATACGCGCGCCCGCGAGTCCAACAGCTTAAGATTTTTAATTAACGCGCCGACTGAAACTTTACCCTTAACATGTACCTAGGTATACGGTGACCAAGAAACCACGGAATCGTCTAGTATAATCACGATATACACAGTGGCACTGTAGCGATTGACGCGTAGTTGCACTGCACGAATATTGTTGTTGGTCTATCGCGGGTTGTATAATATAGGTACCTACCTAGGTAGGTAATAAACGCGGTGTAACGTGGATTCCTTACATTGCATATCGTATTTGTATTACTTTTACTATATTATAATAACACTAATAGACCGTGACCTTTGATCTGGAACTATTTCGCACAAAAATATCATTAAAATATGTCATACACTTACATGAGATAATATTATAAGTAGGTAACGCGGTTATCGGCGCACGTTGACATAGTTTTTTTGACAGGGTGCGAACCCTCCAAAACCACGGAATATCGTTTCACCGTGTTCGTATAATATAATACAACTATATAGGTACTATTACTCACTATTCACGTTGCCGTAACTCAGCCATAATCCGCACTGTAGTGATCGTCGTCCGATACTAAATCTGTAAAATCGTTTTCGATGGTACATTTCGACAGAAGAAAATACTAGTGTTAGTGTAGGACCTATACTATAGGTATATTGGCAATAACGGCCGGCCGGTCACACCACCACTACCGCCGTACCAAATCCGGTCCACAAAATTTGAACAAACTGGTTCGCTATAATAATATATAATATTATATAGCATGGCCCATATTGATTTCAAATATTGACGAAATAATAATGGCGTATATAGTCTTGCAAATATAATATGCTCATGTAAGTGTAATTGAAAAAGTCAACTAACCTAATCAATCGACGACGCACTTCGTATCGATAATATTTTAACAACTCAGCATATATCCGTATAATGTTCCCAGTGTTGTATGTGCTAAGTGTTTAATGTACATTTTACACAATATTATATATATCGGTACAGTACCTAATAATATCATATTATATAATAACCGATTATCATTAACCTCACAACATGTAAATATTATGAACTACAGACGTACAATTATTATACCTATTAAACAATCAGATTAATTAAAATGGTAATTACTTATACAAAATACTTATCTTTAAACATAGCATAGAATAAAATATAGTACATAATAGGCATAACTATGTACAGTATAAAAAAATTATCTGTCTTATACATATTTTAATACATAGTTGGAAAAAAAATTATTTTATTTTTTAGAACCTATTCATTAATGAGAACGGCAGCAATAAAATCGCATATGGAAAATATCCTTAAAACGTTCAGTCTTTTTTTAAAACCATTCCTTAACTGGTTTGGAAATTTTTTTTGAATGATTAAATAAAGAGACTATATACTAATTTCAGTAAGTTATAACAATTCAATTTAAAATGTAATTGAATAAATGCAATTTAACTTGAAAAGGCTGGCATATAGAATAACAATTTTGACATTTCGGCTTTTAACCACTATACACATGGTGATCTCTTGTTTCTAAAATAAAAAAGTGAATTGTACAAAAACAATTTTTAATTTGATGTTTTTAATGTTATTGTTAGGCTTCTGATGTATATCTGAAGATAAACAAAGAAATTCAACACTTTGGATTTTAGTTCATTAAGAAGATGATTTCATTTTTCTAATAAAAAAATATTTTTACACCGTCAAAAAATTGATTAGGAAAACGATGATTGTTTTAAGATTTTTTTCCATATGAAATTTGATTGCTGGCGTTCTCCTCGAATATTGTAAGTTGTAACGTTAAAATTATGATCATTACAATTGTATTTTATTTTTAAAATAATTTTTAACAATTGTGTACTATATAAGTTGAAGAGCTGAATTATTATCTGAACTATATAATTATAGATAATACAACATTGCACCATCACATCATCAGATATCTACTAATAAGTGGACGTAATAATAAAATAATGCGTTGAAAAATTTAATAAAACCAGAAAAATATTTTATACTAACTCTGTAAAAAGTAATATAAAGTGTCAGTACATATTAGAACAGTGGTAGTGGTATACTAGGGTCAATGTGTTGCTGTAGCTACATAACATACAACATTTTGTGGGTGGTTAATATTGTGTGATTAATAACTATTTATTATTCAATAGCTCATTTTAAGGCAACATAATTAAAACAAAATGTTTACACTGTAATCAGTTATTGTATAATAAATAATTATTATAATTACCCGACATATATTAACTTAACATTTTTATAAAACAATTTTTGGAGACGTTTGAATTACGTAAAAATTTTAATTTTAATCCCTCATAAAAATGTATGTGGGTTAAGTGCTTAAAATTGTACTTAAATAATGATTTTAATTTCAGTAAAATAATTTGTGAGCAATCTTGTATTACATTTTAAAGCTTAACGCTTTTTTAATTAGAAATTTTTTTATCATATATAAAAAAAAATAAAATAGAGGGAATGTAAGTATAGTCGCTCTGCTGTACAATATATATACTGCGTAGGACTTGAACGTTGGTACATCTTTATTGCGTACATCACTGTAACAGATGTGTTAAATTTGAATTCAATGATAATTCATTGAACATTTAAAGAAGACGATATGTCAACTTATATTACTATAGTGCTATTATTGTAATTTATTTTATTATTAGTTAAATTATTATTTTTTTTGAAAACATTATTAATATTTAATTATTATAATAGTATATTATATTATTTATATCATATTATATTATTAGAACTTTTGAGTAAATTCTAATTTAACGTACAACTGTGTGAATAGGTACGTAATATAAAATAAGTAATAGCTTAAAATCAATTATCTAAATATTTTTTTAATTTCATTGGTTATATATATTATATAAAACATAATTATACAGGTACCTACATATTTCAAGTCTCCATGAATAATATGTTTAAATTAAAATAAAATAACTATAACATCAACGTTATTTTTCGTTGACATTTGAACTTCAATATCCATTAAAGAAAATCCCTGCCAATATATTTTTAAATAACTATAAAAACATGTTATGTGTAATCTTGTATTATATTTTCTAGCTTTTTGAAAAAACTTTTAACAATGAAAAAAAAAAATTTCCCTAAATTCCAAATTCCTATAAATAGCTTAAATGTGCCTAAATATTTTGAAAATATCATTGAGTATAGAAAATCATAGCTTAATCAACAATGAAATGATTCAAGCGTTTATGATAAATACTTTTTGAGTTATAACAAAATAATTTAAATCATTTTATGAGAAAACTTTAACTTACAAGTGAATATCCGATGTCATACAAATCTAATCATCAGACGCTCTTAAAAATGATTCATGGAATATTGGTAAAAATGTTTATAGATTTTGTATAGGTACGTTTTCAAACTTAAGTATAAATATTAAAAATCTTATGCATTTTAAACTACAAAATATTTGAATTTAGTACAAAAATAAATTTCAAACGCTTACTTAAGGCTTTATATTTTATTAAATTATATGTGTGGAAATAATAGTAGTTAACATTGAATATCTTTATCTTTGCTCAAAGTTGTAGTTGTAAAATATATGCGTACCTATATCATACATTGTTTAGTTACATATTAAATTTTAGAAATTGATTAGACTTAATATGTATTAGTATATTATACGCCCGATGAAATAATTCGTAAGAATTTAGAAAAAAAAAATATTATTAAATAATATCATATAATATTATAATGTAAAAAATATTAACTTAATAATCGATCGGTTATATATTTGCCAAGCTTGCAAAAATTATGATGATATAAGAGACTGGCAAATTCCAACAGATCGATAGTCATGAGAAACAATTATGTAATTTACGAAATATGACTATGAACTGTCTTGCACATACTATTGTCTGAATAATAATATAATACATCAACATTTTTAAGCTGAAGCATATTTATTGGAGAAAAAAATGTTATTCTTTAATACCGATTACAAAATATAATTTTAATAACAGTATAATACATGATACCTTATTTTGACTGCAGTAATTCATCAGTATGTTGGTATTATGTAATTAAAATATATATTTACACAACCTCGATCTAAATAGTAAGTGTAGTAGAAAATAAGTCATATTTAATACGCCATAGGTACCTATAATGATAATTATCGTAGTTTTTTTCTGATCGCTGTTTCACCCAAACCCAAAACCAAGTGAGCTTTAATTTAAATTTAATATTGTATTCACTTTTATTGTAATGATTAATAAAATAGTAATTGACAATGCAATATAAATATAAAATAAAAGAGTGTTGGATACAATTTACGTAATGCAACTCATTTAATTGTATATATTTTATTTATTAATGAAGCTTTTTATTAAGTATATATATATTATGTTTAATTCAAGATTAATATTATATCATTATTAAATTATTATTATATAAATCTAAAATGTTTTTTGATTTATAATCTCATAATAACGATAAAACTTCAACTGAATAGTATATTTTTTATTAAATTATAATCAATAAATTCATTGATCGCATAAAAACGAAATAATAAATTGTTAAGCACACAGAATTAAACCATTTCCGCAAGAAATTTAAGAAAACTACAACGTCGTATCATTCCATTACACGCGTATCGATTAAAATATTTATTTTTTTATACACGTATTGATTATTATATAATATCAGCTACAGAAACCGATTTTACGTAGGCAGATAACAAGAAACAACTATTATTATAGTAAATACTCAACACACTGCAGCGGCTGAGACGGGATATAACACATTTTTTGCGTATAAGCAAAATTGTGAGGAAAATAAATTATAAGACTATAATAGGTATAGACTTTCTATTCCAATTAGTTACTGAAAACATTTCTTTTAGGAGCTTAGGAAATACAAACAAATTCGGTCAATAATTCTTTCATACATATAATAATGTATAAAAAAAAGATCACAATAACAAAAATCGTACATTGGTCTACATATGAACATGTGGATCTAGTAGGCCAAATGCGATGAACCGGTTTACCATAATGTCTGGGGTGCATGTATTCCAATAGGTATACTACCTACATTTGGGACACCAGTCACTAGTAAAAGAAGAAGAAGAAATAAAAAATATAAATAAATGAGTAAAAGAAAAGAATAGGTACGGAAAACCCGCAGAAACTCGCGTGTAATGTGTATTTCGAATAAAAAACGAGTTATATTGTGTACCCGATAGCTTCAGGAAGTTGGTTGCACTCAATATGTTTTTATAATAGTGTGATTATCATAGAACCGGCTGTCCATCCAATCACCCTTACTTTGTCTCTCTCACGCTCGCTTCGGTACCTATCCTCCTTTTCAGTTAACTATCTCTCCACGCGCGGTGCCGCGCAATCTAATAAAACTTAATGCGAATTCTATACACTAATTATACGTCCGTTTAACCCGTCTTCAGATCGGTATAGCCCTAAGGTTACATAAGACCAAGACCTTGGTGCTCGAGTAATATGGAAGAGCGCGCGAGAGAGAGAATGTTAAAAAAAAAAAAAAACGAACCCAATAATAATAAATTGGGTGTTATTCAAATTCACTATACACTTGCAATAGGTAGGTGTTTTATTCATTGATCATTATAAGTAGCGGCAAATCGGCTCTAATTATATTGCTCACGGTCGTTATAATATAGTGCCCTCTAGTCCTCCAGAGTGGAAGAACATGGCATATTAGTGTGTTACCTACTGGCGTTGTGAAAAAGTGATATGAAAAACTTTACGATGGGCATCATTATAACCAAGACTCGAGAGGCATTACGGTTCTTTGGCATCAATCAATTTAAATAATATACGTATTAATTACGCCTATTTTATTGTTTTGCAAAATATTTTTACCGATCATTCAATTTTCATTGATCTTTGTATGGACTTTATTGAAAGTCGCATATACAATATACATTTTACTAATAAGTAGGTAGGTAGGAAATTTATAATCATATTATATATGAAATGCCATTTGTAGTTCAAAACTTCTATTAAATATATAAAGTTATAAACAATAAAAACGATTTATTGATATAATATTGTTATCTGTATTGAAAAATATTTTCATAAATAATAAACTACCTACTATAAGATACACAGAACACTGAACAAGTGATAAGTTAATATTATATTAACTCATTAACACGTTTTATATATCTTATATTTTCTTTATAACTTGTGATAACAATAAAAGCATTTAAGTTCGTATTCATAAACTTAATTTTAATAGATATTATTTTATGCTTTCAAATTATTTAATTTACTGGAGTTTTATTAAAATTATTTTCACCTATGACGTATATAAAATATGAAATAAATGATAAACCATTGTAATAAAAAAAACTATTCTAAGTAGCGTTATCTGAGAATCAAAAAAACAAATGCGTTACATTCCTTCACCGATTTAATATCGGGTTTCTTGAAAAATGCAACTGACTTGAAGTATGAAAACATAACAGTAAGGCAGCCGACATGTTTACAAGGTATCTACTGCAGAGTGTTGGTGATTCTCTTGTTAGATCCATCTCATAGGATAATGGCATAGTGTGAAATTAAGTTTTAAAGCATTATATTGATAGTAGAATGGTTGCAATCGACAAACACTTTCGAGCTTGGTTAAAATCACCAACTGATATTAAAAAAAAATTTTAAAAACTACAACCACTGACTGTGAATTATTTCAAATGTTGACGGAAGTTTTCATAAATACCTATGCTTCTCGGAGAATCCATTTAAGATATTTCACCTACCTAGTGTACTACACTAAGTGTAGTCTTTTTATCTATGATGTACGTAGTGTTATTTACCTTGTGTACTTTAGTATACCTATTAGGTTAGAATTTAAAATTTCGAATACATTTATCATTATTTTAACAATTATTAGTAAATTATATACTTTATTTAATATACTTACCTAGACGTATGGAACGACCACACTATTATTATAATTAAATTTAATAATTGCAGTCAATTATTCTAATAGTTTACTTTTATAATATATAGTTATAAGTTATAACTCATTACTCGCACTTTCAGCACAAGCTATTACCATACAGGGGGTTAATTAATATATGTGCGGGGTTTAATTTACATATCTGCTGTATAATTCATTAACATGATTAGATTTTTAAAAAAATAAAGAAAGATGTATGTTATAAAATACATCAGAATATACCTAAATTAATAACCTTTATTTTAATATAAATAATAACTATAGTACAATATTAAATTATATGATAAATATATATTTTAATAGTTTTTAAAAAAATGAACTATTTGAAACATTGAAAGCCAGTTTGATCTGTATTATTTACTGAAACTTATTGCTATATAATTTTAAACAATAACTTAGAATGATGTGTAAATACTATTAACATAATGTTAGATACATATACTGTATAGTAATATAGTGTATAATATATAAGTATATCGTACCTTTATTATGACAATAAAAACATAATACGCATATAACAACTAAAATCAGAATTTAAAACTACTCTGCACATTATAGATTTACAACTATATAGGTATAATAATGGATGCACTAGGCCACTATGAACATTATTTATTTCTTATAGTAAGACAAATTAAATTTACCATTGCAAGGACAAGTCATAATAACCTTGATAGTCAAATTGTATAGTATACATAAAACATATATTATAAGAGATTTATAAAAATTCACATTTTGAAATTGTTTCCTATTAAAATTATGATGATACAAAACAATAAAATGCTGATATTAATGTAAATACATAAACAGGTGGTTGTGACTTTATATAATAATAGCATAATATATCTACATTTAAATAATATCATTATTTTATTAAGATATTAAAATATTATCAATAGCCTTTATTTTTTGTATCTCAATATACAAATATCACGGTTTTTGATACCCAAAGTCTTAACACAAATTCTGTATTCTTGAGGTGGTTTATTATGACATGGATTATATTGTAATATAAATCCTATACCTACCTACTTCAAATAAAATAAATGTTAGCGAAGTTGAGATCGAATGAGGGGCCAATATACACAACAATGTACGTCTTTGGAGATCAGTGCGATAGCAAATCCAGTATTCGTGACCAGCATAGTTGGACTTCATTATACATAAATTCAATACTCTCCTTATGGTATCACGGAGAGGTCTATAAAAAAAAATCTGCATTCAATGACAATAAAAAGCTCTTTTGTCCCCAAACTTGTTGGAGCTATGATGATAATAATAATAATATGCTCATATCAACAATTAGTGTCTTATGTGAATGGTGCAAATACGAAGTTGTATTATTATTATTTATTACCTAGTGGATACATAAACATTTTTACTTTATTTATTATTATTAGTCCTTTTTTTTATCTTCGGTTTTTTGAAATTATACAAGTAAAACCGTCCAGTAAATTAACTATTACAATATAGTGATATCAATGTAATTTCAAAAATAATATTATTATTTACATTTATATATTTTTATTGTATAATAGTATATAGCTTTGAAGACGAATGGATGAAAATGAATAAGAAAATCTGGTTAAAATATTATTATGATTGACATTATGATAGTGTTGTGGGAAAAAGAGTTTGAGAGAATATTTAAAACATGATGAGGAAAAAGTATTGAGAACCAGTTTCGTTTTATTTGTATTCTTAATTTTTTTATCTCGAGAAAATATTTCAAGACAAAATGGTTAAGTAATAGTCAATAGTGTGCTGTGAATATCAATAATAAATAATACATTATTTATGATATAAATGCTTTAGATAAGAACTAAAAGTATTGTATTTCAACTGAATCAAATATAAAAGATTTTTTTTATTGTACCTAAATCTAATCTTTAAAGTTTAAATGTTATGCTCGAAAATTAATACATATTAAAAAAATAAAATAATCAGTAATACTGAAAAAAAATAAACCTTTAATGTTTAATACATCTTAACTCAAGATTTTTGTAAAATACGTTTTTATAAAAAAAAATTCTTTGTTTTTACATAAAGTACGAATACAAACTATAAACAATAAATATTATATAAATGTGAATAAATGAGGAAGGTACATAAATAAAATACTTATTTTTACTTCTATGAAATATAATGATATTAATTTGATTAAATTATTTATTGCAAGTACCTACCTACATTTTTAGTGCTTACATTTTAAAAAGTTTGTATATAATAGTATGTTACAATGATTTTAAGTTCGATAAATTAATAATAATAATAATATGAAAATTTAAACTTGTTAGAATAGTTGATTTTTTTTTATAAATTATTATATTGCCCATAATTATATTATAAAAATACAGTTATCTGGTTATTGAAACTATTTCAAACAGGTGATTTAAAATAATTGTTTAATATAATGTACAATAACCTATTTTATTTAGTTGCTTTGACTGTATCAAATAGGTAACATAAATTTTTATTCATGGTGTATGAAGTATTATGGTTATAGCTAAACAAATTACAATTGTAATGGATTTCTTAATATCAATTCAGAAACGTTATTATCTAAATAGTTACCCATGATTCAGTATAATTTCACGTAATGTTTAGCCAACAAAAATACTCCGGCATACTCTGTGTAAAAAAAATGCTTTGTATAAATAAAACAGCTTTAAAAGTTGTGTTATCATTTTATAGGTACTTGCTAAGTCTTTGAACTATAGATATAATTTATGTTAAAATTCTGCTAAAAAATTGAACTTAGCTTAGTGACTTTAATATACATGATTAGTGATTACACTACCTATGTCAATGATACTAGACTATATTATTAGTAATAATATTTACTCATTATGATATAGTATTTTCAAATTTTTAACTCAAATCACCAAGGTTAAGTTCAATTTTTTAGTAGATTATTTTTACATAAATTATATCTATTCTATAGTTCAAAGGCTTATATAAATACCTATACAATTATATCACAACTTTTAGAGTTGTTTTTTTTACACGGAATGTGGCGGAGTGTTTTTTCTGGGATGTCACTTATTTTTTGTTGATATCTTATTATTTCAAGAATATATTGGTTTTACAATGATGTTTTTTTTCTATTTTTAAAAATTATTTTAGAAAATAGGTTTATATGTTTAACTATAATAGTAATATTAGAAACTAGTATAATTTTTTTTTGTAAATTGGTTGCCATTAGATTGTTGGATAGTGCATTGCTATGCGGGCCGCGGGGAATATTATCTAATAAAATGTTGAAAATACGCTACAATAATTTCTGTTATTACTACATAACACTATAATTTAACTCAATCTATATATAGTTACCTAGTACCTGAACATGCTGAACATGAAAACTGTTGATATATATATTTTGATTTCAAAATACAGGTACTTACCTTATGAGAACATTCATTTATTGAAACAGTGAATAATATGTATTATGTTTTTAACAATGTTCTCCAATATTTGATATATTTTGTATCATTTAATAATCTATATAGGATGATGGTAGTAGTTCTGATATAATATTAGTTCACAATATAGTAATAATAAAAAAATACTTACCATAAAGGCAATAGTTTAAAATGGTTCATTGAATAAAATAAATGTATGAGTAAGTACAAATAAACCAAAACTTAATGCATTGTTCGTTTTATTTAATAATAATTCCTATATAGATAGGTACTTTGGAGCTGTAAAAAACAAATTTAAAATTAAAAAAAGGGGGGTCAAGTGGATGTCAATCCGCTGTACAGTAGGCTACAACTAGATCACTGTACTATAATGGATGGTATTAAATTTGAATTCAATGATATAATATCATTGTATACGAAAAACGATTCTGAGCGGAGACGGTATGTCAGTCTAGGATATTTTAAATTATATTGATATTGTTATTTTACGGTAGCTGCTAAGTTGAATTAATATTATTCATATTATTTAATTATTAACCTTAAATTATCAGTGAACTAGAAAAATATTATAATATATACTTTTACTCATTAAAATTGATTTTAATATGTAATTTCGTCCAAATTTAAACTTAAAATGTCTGAAAAAAATAACTGTGTTTATATATTTTTTAGATTTTTTGTTTACAGTATCTACTATTTATTAGAATCTTTATTTTAAATTTTCAATCCTTAGTTATAAAAACTGACCATTTTATAATTGTTTAATTACAATGATAGATAATTTTCGAGATTTTGATGAATTTTGTCAAAATTCGAACTTTAAATGTTTATAAAAAAAATGTGTGCCTATGTATTTTTAATATTTTTCAACTGCTATTGTAACAATATATCAGGAGCCTTGTATTAAATTTTCATTATTTTTGGCCCAACAAATACAATTTTATTGATATTAATAGAAAAAAAAACTAAAAAATATGAAAATTGAAATCGTTCGTAAAAAGCTGAAAAACAGTCAAAATATATTAAAAAGTAGATGGTGTATAGAAAATGCTTATATAAACATTCAGTGAAATTTTCATGCATCTACAGTTATTTGTTTTTGAATTGCAACAAAATAAGAAAATCGCTACATGAGAAATCGAGTGAATATCTAATCTTGTACAAATTTGAACTTAAAATGCTCATAAAAATTTATGTTGACTTGCTTATAAACATTTTTCATTGATAAAATTAGGCAAACTTATAAGGATTCTTGTATCACATTTTCAAACCTTAGATTTAAAAAGAAAAATTTTTATGAATTTCTAACTCAAAATAAATTGCACATTTTCGTCATTTTTACGTATTTTGTCAAAATTTGAACTTTGATTACCTATATAAAAAAATTGTGACTACGGATTTTTAATATTTTTCATCTGCCTTTGAAACTATATATTAGAAGCCTACTATTAAATTTTCAAGATTTTTTACCCAACAAATAAAATTTTATTGACATTTATAGAAAAAAAAACTAAAAAAATTGGAAACTGAAAATGTCCGTTAACAGCTCAAAATAAGTAAGAATATTTTGAAAATGCTATGGTGTGTAGAAAATGCATATATAAACATTCGGTCAAAATTTCATGTCTCTACGGTCATTTCTTTTAGAGTTATACCAAAAACCAAAATCAATTTTGTCGAAAATTGGTTTTCCGTAAAAATTCCCGTTTTCCCCTTAATCTAAAACTAACGAAGTAAATCAGTTACTAATGGTTAAAAATTGAATTGAATGTAAAAATAAAAACACTGGGTGATGGAAGTCGTCAACATTTTTGGACCGACGAGTTCAGTAAAAATTGTCAGTGACAATTCATCAATAAGATTTGGCAGTTGAAGTTGTTGATAGTTATTTTTTACGATTAGAAAAACTACTGACCAATATAATCGGCTAGATAAGGTCAATGACCTAAAAATTCGGTATAACAGTTTTGTAAAATATTAAGCGTGATAACGTATATTACTTATGGGTACAGGAATCGAAGGTTAATATAACAATGCCCTGTAAATGCTATTTAAAATGGTCTACACATTTTCTAGTACGCAAATAAATAATAGTATAATAATATTCCGCAGTTGTGTAAAATGCTTTTCTATTATTTTCTGACAATAATAAAACTGACCGAGCACGGCTATAACTATAATACATATTATTTTAAAACCGAAATAATATACGAGACCTACCCAACACAATATTTTGATGAGGTAGCCTAACAAGAACATTAAAAAACTAGCAGTTTTCAAACGTCACACGACCCGTATAGTAGAGGCAGTTACCTACTATGCCTATGCCTCACGAAAATAATATATAACCCGTTAAATATTATGTTTTAAACGGGAACCTATTTGATGGTTTCTTTCTTTTTTTTTTTCATTATTATTATCAATTATAATGTGCTCTCCGCAGTTGCTTGTAAGACTTGCCCAACCCAACCCTGTGTAACCTAAATAATCATGGAAATTTCATCGTTACGTACTTATGAATTATGACGACTATTCGGTGTAGTTACTGGTTATGGTTTCTAGGAAGCATCACGGGTCCTCCTATTGTTCTCCCCATCGTGCGAATATTTCAGAATTCAGAAGTGATTTATGTCATTCGGTGATACGGTTCACCAGGCATTATGTATGCTCATTTGGTGCGTATGTAATACTCTCCTCATTCTTCTTCTTCTTATTTTTTTTTTTATCATCCCGGAGTCAGCTGAGACAGATATTGGTCGGAGCACAATAACATATTATCGTATTTTATGCTTCGAGTTCTATGGTTAATACTATTATGACAATATGTGCAAAATATACATAATATTGTGAATAATGTGATAATATACAAACTATTATACACAACAGTACCAATAACTGTGATTTAATTGAAAATTAAAAACTAGTATTAAATAGTTATTACAGCTTAAGATACATAAGAATCCAAATAACGATAATAACGTAAGAACACGGTACCTATAGAAGAAATTCTTATTCTTATTCCGTGTATGTTTTAATAATTGATACTAATTGTTTTATTTCGTACATGTTAAAATAGGTTAGGTTATTTAAATATTGATGAATAAAAAAACGTTACAACCCAATACGTTATAAAGGTAGTTATTATACTAATTTAAACATTGTTAAATTTAACAACTAAACGAAAAATATCTTGCGACAACTAAAAAGTATAGTTTTACAAATAACTAAAAATTGTAGAAATGTTTAATATACGATATCAGTTAATATTAATCATAATATAAATTAAACATAATATAAGGTATCTAATGATAAATAGATCAAGAATAAATAAAAAAAATTAATATCAATACCGATGGAGTTTACCAATTGTACCAAAAATAACTTTTTTGAGTACCAATATTGCGCCGATGTTGCTCCACGTTTAATTGTGGAGCTAATGTTTAGCGACCGGTAAGTGGTAGTCAAACTGCACCGATTTTATTTTGGCATTAATATAAAATTACAAAACAAACATGTAAAATACTAAACAATTATTGAAACTGCAGAATGCATACTTATAAAATATATTTTTAGTTTTTTACAGTAAATTCCTATCGAATGTATCATGTTTTTTTAAATCAGACACTGTTTAAATAAGTAAAAATATAGTAATAATACCTTTACCTAACCTAGGTGTAATAATATGTAATATTTTTTTTGATTTAAAAGTTTTTTCTGACACATTTATTATATGATTATAATTTATAAAAAACCGTTTATACTATTGTTTTAAAAAAAAATAATATTAATTTTCATATAATAAATTTATTTTTAAATATAACAGTGCGACCGGCCTTTCATTCATCCACTAAAATGCTAAATCAACTCAATAAAATAATAGATTAATATTTTACCAAAACAATTTGTTTATCAGTTCAAATGATGATTTAAAAAATTATATAAATATGCCCAAAAACGAAGCGTTAAAAATAATAATTCATATAACACATTTATATATTAAAATAGAGTAGGTATGTGGGATAAATATTAGATTTATAATATCTCTATTAACTAATGTGGTGACAGTTTTTTGTCAATAATTTTGACAAGCTTATTTTAAAATATCGTGAAATAATGCAATTTATACGTTACATATAAATTGGCACTCAATATTATAAATTACTATTGACATAATATAAATTATGAAATAATAACACTATTTACATATTATACTCGATGATTGAGTAACATTTATTGACCATATGTATGACAATTAAAATGGGTTATTTAATCACTATAGAAGTACTCGGCCATGTGTTTGAAATAGCATAAACATAAAAATTAATAACTTATTAGGTTTAATATGAATTTCCACATGACTTTATATGTGGCAGTTGGCTTAATAATACATTTTAGGTACCTCATAGAACCTAAAGCATAAATTATAAGTATCTCACACTCTGTCATTATAACAATAACTAATACATTGTGTTTATAATATTATACGTCTATAATTTAATTTGATTGAACTAATAAGTTATAGGTATAAGTACACATTTTAAAATAATGAATAAGTTAAACATTTTAATATTGTTTTTGAATTCATTGCAGTTTACGAGTCTTTGTGATTATTTTATTATTAATCCATTTTAATATTACCAAGCCTATGTTCTTTTATTCAATATTTTATAATTTAGTTGCTTATAAGCATTAAATTCTTTCAATTCCTTGCTATTTTAAAAATACAAAATATAGTCGATATGAATAATTATTGCGATTATGATGATTAAAAGAAAGGAGAGAATATTTAGTTAACTATAATTATATTATATTATACTATACTAAACGGCCTGATTGAAAGCTCGCAGATCCGGAAAAACTAAAAGGACGCCCCTGTTCACAGTAGGTACCTGCAGTGGATCTGAGAGAGTTTCTTTGTACAGTCATTAGGTTGATAAAAAATATGGTATATAAAAAGTCTGGAGTTAAAAATAATATTTAAAAAAATACAACTTTACATAATACATAATATAGTTTTAAAATACAATTATTCACGAGAGTGGACTCGGTTTTGGCCGCGCACCTAATATCCACTCGTAAGAATAATTTATTGTATTTTAAAACAACTATAATATTATGTATCATGTAAAGTTGTATTCTTTAAAATATTTTTAACTTCAGAATTTTTTATTTATAAGTAGGTATGAAATTAAAAATATATGATTAATATTGATCAGGTTCATTAATTTAAAATATTAAGAAAATATTCCGATTAGAGAAACAAAACATAGACAGAAAGGTATTTAAAGTATGCATTAATTTACATACCTACCTAGTTACACATGATTATCATACTAGTATTATTTATGATTAATGATTATTATATCAGTTACTAGTTACTTATATTATTAAGTAGAAAATCATTTTTGATAAACAAACATAATCATAAAAGTTGTATAGTTAATATTATATTATAATAGAATTATAAGCTAATGATGTGATGGGGTAGGGGGGGGGGGTGATATCCTAATTAAACGTAGCTCCCTCCGGTTAGTAGTGCTAAATAACCTAAAGTATATTTTCAAACTTTCAAAACAGTAACTGTGAATTTATTTACTAGATTAATGTCTTCGCAGACCTCCTGGCATAGTCGGAACTATATGCCTTTTTCAGAGCTACTATGACGATAGACGAAAGATCTAGAAATCAAAATATAAATAACGCAGTACACAAAAAAAATTATATTTTTATTACGAGTCCAATACCTATCAATATTAAAACTGCTATATAACATTATTATAATCGACGATTATTTTATCTGTTGTCATGAAGTGGTCTAAATTATTAGCTCATATTATAACACTCGCTTAAATTTTAATAGCACTGCTTACCTATATACCTAATATTATGATTTATGACAATTTGGTCAATATAGATAACATTTTCAATTCAATTATTATAATTGCACAACACAAAATTAGTACCGATACGCATATATCATATTAAATATAAAATGTTTATTAATACATGCTAAATAACTCAGAACATAAGTTTTTTCTAGATCTCCGATTTCGAAAATTCAAATATAATATGATCTGCAACGTTTTGTAATTTACCGTGTAAAAAAACCCGTTTGAATTTATTGTGTAAGGGAATATTCATAACTATTTTGTAATATTATACTTTTAGTATAGTTTTGATACTGGTTCCCTTATGTCAAATATATAATTTTTTTATAACATGTTTTGATTTAAAACGTCTATATTGATTAGATCCCGTATCCCACATCAGCATCATATTGTCACAAACAAGACAAAACCTAAGTACTTAAAATTATGCTACGTGCTCAATTGTTTTATTTTCAAGGTTTATGTCCCACCAAAAATGACTACATTCTAAACTGGTTGGTTGAATGAGGACATAAAAACTTCGGATTTATGAGAGTAACATTGTGAACACAAACCAATATCTATTTAAAATAGATTGAATTTTAAACTTATTTTGTGTGGACCTACCAGGGTGTCAATCAAAAATTAGTTTTATACATTATTTATCGAAATCATGATATTTATATATTAGAAATTAGCATAATATGACGTCGTAATATTATATAGGTACTAAAACTAATATATATAAATATTTGATAGAACGCAAAGTTATTTAAAAAATGGATTTTAAACAACTTCAAAGAAACAAGTACCTAACAACTAATACAATTAAAATATGAACGATTTGAGTAAAAAAAAATGTATAGTAATGTCTAACGGCTTACACATATTAATAATACACATAAGTACGAATAAAAATACATTTTTAATCAATAAAATATATTGTTGTGGAATACTATTATCCATTTAATGCGAATATCAATAACTCAAATATTATATTTTCTATATAATCTACCTACAAATTGATCAGAATTAGCATATTATGACCATTAGTCTATACATTATTTACAATTTTTTTTTTTAAATAGTTGTTATAAAGCTCAGCTTCTATGCATGATGCTCAATTATTATTTCGATCGTTTGTCGGACCGGTCCTACTGCTCGTCTGATTTATTCTGAAGTATGTAAATAAATATTTTTTTTTCATGGTATAAGTGACATTTAAGACCGTGGTTTCCTCTTCTCGTTTTAGGCCTATGATTATGCCATAACATTGTTTTTTATTTTATTTTATTCATAGTGTTTAAGCTTTGTATATATATAATATACGTGTTTTTTGGTACATCAATCATTAAGAAAATTGTAAATTCAATTTGTATACAATTTAATTGGTAAAGTCCATGATTTTTACGTTACTCATCCGTAAGTGTATAAGCCAGAATCAATAGTTTTACTGTTTCATTTTAAGATTTATTTCAATAATGCAGGTTATGCAGTCATACATGTAGTACCTACAGTCATTATAAGACGAATACAATATCTAATAAAACATATCTACAAAAAGCAACTACAGCCTCTGATCCATAAAACAACTACCTACTCAGACTGTTATATTAAAAGCAAAAAAAAGAAAAATGTTTTGAAAAATAAATACAATTTGGTTAATAATTTATTCACATTAGTGTTTAAGTTTTTTTTTCAATGTAATATAATTTGCTTACAAATATACTGGTAACTGTGAACAAACAATGTTTTAAAACAAAACAAAAGAAGAAAAAATAACATTTATTTTAAGTCAACCCATTCAAATTATTAACATATTGCTCCATGCAGTGCGTATTTGTGCCCTTTAATTTTGGCAAGGGAGAGATGACAGCAGTATAGTTCATTGGCACATCTCAGGAATATATTTGCAGTATTATTTGTCGGCACTCTTACGAGTCTTACGACGAGATTTCTATCATTTTCATCTTAATGAGGTATTACAGCGTTGACCTCTGAGTTCACCATATTCACCAAATGACCACCACTGAGCTGATGGTTTAGTGCGCAATTTTTGCGTCCTCGACCGTAGCCTGTAACGTGTACGCGAACAGATGACGAGAAAAAACCAATTTATAACACATACGTTTAGCTTGTCCAATAAACGTTTATGCGCACACTCTTGTGCATTATATATTTTTATATATTACGCACATACTGCACACACATATATATATATATATATATATATATATTGTATATAATATATACACACAAGTGTATACTGTATATGCTTCATTCTAGTTTGTCCCCATGTAAAAACCACTCCGGTGTCATAAATCAACCATCGAATAATTAGTTATTGTTGCTGATGGCGCGCCTTGGTGGTCTCTCTCTCTTTTTCTCCTGCTTATTCTCCGTGTGTCTCTCTCTGTGTGTGTGTGTGTCTCTCTTTCTCTCTCTGTACTCTCAGGAGTGCGTGCACAATGCATTTTTTAAAAATCATTTTTTAGTTCGTCGAACCCGAATCGCATGTCCCTGTGTGTCACTAGTTATGGTTAAGTGGCGAATGTAACAGAGGGAAATTAAAAAAAAATAAATAAAAAAAGAATACTGAAGTATATGAAGAGTCGATAAAAAAAAACTTTTTTGCAAAACACGTAGCTATTATACGTAGGTATATAGACAGGGAGCAGATGGTATATAGACTTTGGTGGAGGTAAAAAAATGAATGAAATCACTAACGATTTAATAAGAAAAAAAAATATGTATCTACTTGGCATTGATTTATTTAACAAAATTAAGAGGACCACAAAGAGGAGGAAAACCGGCAGCCATATAATTTGACAAAGCCGGCGTTCAGTTGCGTTGATTTATAGAATACCCGTTTTACAGGGCGATTATGCGACTAAAAATACCATTCATCTTAGGGCTTAAGAAATAAATTCTGTTGATTGGAATGTTAAAGTTGCATGTACTTCATGTCTGAATTATAGGTACACTTAGAATAGTAATTATTATATTTGCTATTCTCTAAAATCATTATGTTATTATTACTCAAAATCAACTTGATACATTACACTATTATCGTAATGACATGATGACAATCTTAAAATGATATTTTTTTAATATTACCTCACAGAATATCAATACGGAATGAAATAAAATTGATTGTGTCCCAAAGTAGAAAATAATAATTATTATATTATATACTAGGTATATTATTATATCGATTACTTATTGTGTTGAACAAACAACTCTAACTAAGAAGATTCAATATCAAAATTTGTTATCTTTGTCTCTTAGGTATTATTATGTGGTATGCTAAAAAATAAAATAATTCAAGCAGATCAATCATAAATAGCGGAAAAGTGATTTTAAAAGCTATTTACCTACATCTCATATCATTAAAAAAAATTATTAGGTACCTATATAAAGAAACGTAAAATATTTAAGGCATCTTGCAGTATAGAACATTTTAGTATAGTTAATAAATAAAAAGCTTTTACAGCAGTTTATAATTATTAAAATGATAAATTTAAAAAAAAAAATAATACATAATAAAATCCGTTATAACATTCCCTAAAAAAAATATTCATTGAACATTTATTATAATCAATATTTTATCCATAAAAATGCATAGCGATTTTTAATTGATCTTAGTAAAACTGTGTACGTGGTCTTGTAGTACAAGGATAATTATTGTATCGATAAATGATTATGTACACGTTAAGAAATAGGAACCAATGCTTTTTTTTTTGTTTAAACGGGGTTTTGTTAATTATTTAGTAAAGTTCAATCAATTTTTATATACATAATTTGTTATAGTTGTTTAATATCAAAGAGAATAAACTACATATTGATAATAATATTGAAACAAATTTAAATATATACATATAAACAACTTTATTAATATAAATATAGCGGGC